>JAOWBW010001259.1:0-374320 GCA_026119855.1 Campanula takesimana
TGTAATACCCGGCCTAGGCCATTATTTATTTAAAATTGTGAAACTCTTTAATTTATCTTGGACTCACTAATTAGGAATAAGTAGTGGGCTCATGTTGGGCTTTAGTGAATAAAAAACCCAATAGGTTATGGGACCTTTTAACATAAATACTCCCTAAACCCCTAGCATTATTTTTCTATCACAAAAGAAGAGTACGGGAAGGAAAGAGAGGGAGGGCGGCGACTGGGAGATTCCGAGAGCGAGAGAGGGATCGGGAAGAGAGGAAGAAGGGAAGAGAAGAGGGAAGCAACTAAGGTAAAAACCCTACCCTCTATACTTTGATTTCTCCGTCTAATTCATTTAATTAATTATGAATGTGGATTAGAAACTCTAACCCTAAAAGATGAACTAGGGTTTGAGAAGTTGAGATTAGTAGGATGATAAGTATGGTTTATGGGCATGTGTGTGTATATAAGTGTGTGTGTGTGTGTGTGCATAAGCCTGTAGGTGTGTGTGTGTGGCGTGTTTGTGTGTGAGGCAGTGGGTGTGCGTTATGTGTGTGTACTGTAATGTGTGTGTTGTGCGTGTAAGTGCTGTGAGGTGGTGTGTTTTTGGGTGTGTGTGTGTGTGATGGTGGGTGTGTGTGTGTGTCTGAATGTGTGGGTGTGTTCAGAGTGGTGGGTGTACCAGAGGGTGTGTGAATCAGAATGGTGGTGTGTCTGTCAGTAGGTGTACTCAGTAAGTGTGTGCAGAAAGTGTGAAATCAGTGTGTGTAATTTGTGTAGTGAAATTGAGAATTGGGATTGACTAATAAAAACCCTAGAGGTGTTGTAGTTATTCTCAAAGTTATTGGTTAACTAGGAAAGAGTGATAGATGACTAAACCATGGAATTAATGGAGTAAAAGAAGTAAATTGGGACGGAAGTAAAATAGTATTTATCTCATGTCTAAGGCTAGACTATTTCCTATTGTAGATTGTCCAAGCGGAGTAAAGCAAGCTAGTAGAGCACGAAGCTAAGGTAAGGGATTACGCTCTTAGTTGTGTATTGATTCTTAATCCTTTGTTAGGATTCCCAATCTCTGTTTTTATAAAGTAAACTATCTGTGTGGCTAGATAGTCTTTTAATAACTATTCCGTTCTGCGAATTGTTCCGTCTTTTGTTATCCACTCTATTGATATGGTATTGTTCAATAGGGTTATCATGTGCATGATTGAGTTGTAACCTTGGTGTCCAAGTGAGATGTGTATTTTTTAAAAGGATCAAGTAAAGTTTGTAAAGTCAAGCTTTGTGTAGTAAAAGCTCTTAAAGTGAAGTCTTTTAACAAGTAAAGTGACTACAGTTATCCATAATCCCGAAACGGATAAAGTGGACCCCTACAGTTATCCATAATCCCGAAACGGATAAGTGGACCCTTACAGTTATCCATAGTTCTAAGTTGAACATGTGGACCCCTTGCGTTGCTTGATGAAGTAACGTAGGTTATCATGATATACCGATTTTGGGTGCGGTCAGTAGAAACCCGAGCCCTGGGTACAGCACGTGCTTAATCCCTAAATGAAGTAAAGTAAAGAAAAGTAAAGTGTGAGTAAAATGTTGTGTTTTGGAAACTACCTCTGAAGCCACGTGTTTTCAAGAAATGAATAGTTTTATCAAGTAAATGTTTCTTTTCAAACTGAGTGTTAGTTTGATCCTTGAGTTATATCCGTTCATTGTAATTCATTGTTACCGTTCGTTTCGGTCATCTCCTCTTAGTACCCGAGGGGATACCGTATGAACTTACTGGGCATTGTTCGCTCATTCCTTTCATTTTCCTTTTCTCTCCAGGTTATAAATAAGCAGATCAGGAGTCGCAAGGGTTGGCGGCTTAGGAGTTATCTTTTTAATAAAGTAATTAGTGGTTATGTTTCCGTTATAGTTAAGTTATGAACTTTACTTTCCGTTAGTTACCGTTTGAGCTAGTGGTTTGTACTAGCCGTTGTGGATTTGAACGTTGGTTAATGTTTGAATTTTAGTTATTTATAGCCGTTGGGCACTCTGATTTTGGGAACTATTCGTATTAAGTTGTTATTTAATTGTAGTGAAAAGTTGGGGTGTTACAGTTGGTATCAGAGCCCCGGTTTAAGATTACTTGGGAGACTCAGAATTAGAAGTTAAGACTATTGGGAGAAGTAGTACTTAACTATTGTGGGCTTTAGAACTCTGATAAGAACAAAGTACTTTTGGGAAGCACTAAAGAAGGGAAGCTGCTATTTAAGGAAACTTTCCATTTTAGGAAACTTTCTAAGTTAGGAAACTTTCCTTTTATAGAAATTTGCTATTTTAGGAAAGAACCTAAAGGGAGATTCTAAATGAGGATGAGCATGTGCTGGAGTGTGGCTTGAGTGATTGATATTTTCTTTAAGAATGAATTTCACTATGGGATGCTTGTGATTTTAATGCTTGTGTGTTTACATTGTAGATCATGGACGGACTAAAGACTAAAACACCCAAGGAGAGAGCAATCGTAAGGGGTGCATGGACGATTAGGCAGCTTAAGGGACAATTGACGAAGAAAAAGAAGGAAGCGGACTATACCTTTGACAAATGGATGCAAACTAGAAGTTCGTGGTATAAGGCTCGAGAAGAAATAGAAAAGTTGAAAGAAGCAATAAACAAAAAGGACGAAGAAATAGCCAATATTAGAGAAGAATTTTATAGGAATTTCTATAAAGAGCCAGTGGCAGAAAATGTGGTGACTGCAGAAGAAGCCACCGAAATTGACATTATTGTAGAGGGCAGTGAAGCTGCCCCGATTATGATTGAAGATGAAGTACTGGAGGAAGAACCGGTCCCTAGGCCAAGAGGAAGGCCAAGAGGTTCAAGAAAAGTTTATGTGCCAACTGGAAGGCCTAGGGGTAGGCCTAGGAAAAATGTAACCCCGTGATTATGAGGGGAGTAGCCATTTATTAGTATTCTTTTTAGAAGTTAGCATTCTTTCATTAAAGAGGTTTAGTATTCCTTTTAGTTCTATTAGTAAAGAACTTAGTGATTATTCTAGTTTAGTTCAGTTAAATAAATAAAAGTTATTTTTAAGTTAAGTTATTTCTTGTCATGTGATTCCTTAAGTTAAACTATGTTTGAATAAACTTAGTGCATGCGTTAAATTATAGTAACCAGTTCTGTGGGGACGGCCTATAAAAGTATGAAATTCGTTTGAGTACAACGACTAATATAGTTAAAGACCTAAAGTAAGGTCGATGCAGTGAAAGGTCTAAAGTAAGACCGATATACATACATAAATATGTACGTGGAGTTAGTATGAGACCAAGTTAAGTATAGACTCTCGATTAAACAGAAAATTGTGAGGTCAAGTAACCGACCTAGTTAAATAAATTGTTATAATATGTAAAACCCGTTTTCGTGTGGTGGGTCATCAATCAGTGATAATCCAATCTTTCTTAACTTCAGATGTCTGGAAGAGGAAGAGGAAACCGTGGAAACGCTCGCAACGCGGGGAACCAAGGTAATGTCGATCCGAACATGGCGAACCTTCTGCAGACGCTGAACCAGACCGTGGCTGGAATCGGACAGGTGGTGAACCATCTAGCACAACCTCAAAACCAACCCCAGCAGGTACCAATGAGAGATCCGCTGGAAATGTTTCAAAGGAGGAAGCCGGACACTTTCTCCGGTACCTCAAAGGAGAAAGCCGGAGGACTGGGTTAAGGATATGGAGCACATTTTTGAAACTTTGGAATGTACCACAGAGCAGAAGGTAGTTTTTGCAACATTCATGCTGAGGAGTGCGGCTCGCACTTGGTGGGATGCAGAAAAGAGAGCAGCTTTGGCTAGGGGTGAAGGAAATTTCACCTGGGAAAGGTTTAAAGTAGTATTCAATGAGAAATACTACCCGGCTAGTGTTCGTCACGCCAGAGTGGCAGAGTTTTTGACTTTAACTCAAGGTGACAAGACGGTGGACGAGTATAGTGAAAGGTTCACAGATCTGTTGGAATTTGCACCGACCTTTTTCGACAGCGAGGAACAAAAGGCCAGGAAGTTCGAAGCCGGACTGAGTGATCGGATTCGATACAGAATCACTCCTCTGCAGTTAGCGACATATGGGTTAGTGCTAGACAGAGCCAGAATTGTAGAAAGGGAGTCGGATGAGTACCGCAGCAAGAGGGATGAAAAGAAGAAGTCTGGAGACAAGTCTACTAATAAAGATTCAACTGGGAACAAGGGACAGTTCAACGACCGAGACCGTGATAATCATGGAAAGAGGAAAGCTGAGGGAAGCTATGATCGTACGGCAAACAAGTACCGAACAGAAACTTTGGAAACCGAACCGCGTACGATAAGGGAAAGGCTAAAGAGCAGGGGACCGCCGAAGTATGCCCTGCGTGTGATGGCAATCATAAGGCTGATGCGTGCAAGTACAAGGACAGAAAGTGCTATAACTGTGAGAAGATTGGGCACCCGCAGTGGAAGTGCCCAGAGCCGAAGAAGAATGCACAAACTCATGGGGTGAAGGCAGAAGACAAAAATAAGACTGGTGGTCAGGGGCGTGTGTTCACCATGACTGCTAGAGATGCTAGAGCCACAAATGACTTGGTGGCAGGTACGCTTCAGTTATATTCTCGCAATGTATACGCTTTGATAGATTCTGGTGCCACTCATTCTGTGATTAGTTCTAAGTTGGCAAAACAGTTAAAATTGTCACCTAAGGCGTTAGAAGTACCCTTGGTAATTGATACCCCGACTAAGGAGTCGATTCCAGTTACTTCAGTGTTTCAAAGTTGTCCTCTAAGGATAGGCGATAGAGAACTCGAGGTTGATCTTATATGTCTGGATCTCAGTGACTTTGACATCATCCTAGGTATGGACTGGTTGGCAGCGTATCATGCCAAAGTAGACTGCTTTAGAAAAGAAGTGAATTTTGAATTACCCTCTGGGGAAGGATTTCGTTTTCAAGGGTCGAAACCAAGAGTCCGAACGGGCCTGATTTCCGTAATGAAGGCTCGTAAACTGTTAAGGAAAGGTTGTGAGGATTTCTTGCGTATGTTGGTGATTCAAACAAGAAAGAAGTGACCATCGAATCCCTCTCCATAGTAAAAGATTTCAAGGATGTTTTTCCCGAGGATTTATCAGGAATACCGCCGGAGCGAGAAGTGGAGTTTTCGATAGATCTAGCACCAGAGACTGCACCGATTTCAAGAGCACCATATAGGATGGCTCCGCCGGAACTTAAAGAGTTAAAGGAGCAGTTACAAGAACTTTTGGACAAGGGCCTGATTAGACCGAGTGCATCACCGTGGGGTGCGCCGGTGTTATTTGTAAAGAAGAAGGATGGGTCGATGAGACTATGCATTGACTATCGGGAGTTAAACCGTGTGACAATTAAGAATAAGTATCCTTTGCCAAGGATCGATGATTTGTTTGACCAACTCCAAGGTGCATGCTATTTCTCTAAGATTGATCTACGTTCTGGTTACCATCAGTTAAGAGTGAAAAAGGAAGATGTAGCCAAGACGGCTTTTAGGACAAGGTATGGACACTACGAGTTCTTAGTAATGCCGTTTGGGCTGACAAATGCGCCTGCTGTGTTCATGGAGCTTATGAATAGAGTATTTCAAGAATATTTGGACAAGTGTGTAATAGTATTCATCGATGACATCTTGGTGTATTCGAAATCAAAAGAGGAGCATGAAGAACATTTGAAATTAGTACTACAGATTTTGAGGGAACAAAAGTTGTATGCCAAATTTAAGAAGTGTGAATTCTGGCTTGAGGAAGTAGCGTTTTTTGGGACATGTGGTATCTAAGAATGGATAGCAGTTGACCCTGCAAAGGTTGAGGCTATAGTTAATTGGGAGAGACCAACTTCTGTTAGTGAGATAAGGAGCTTTTTGGGTTTAGCAGGGTACTACCGTAGGTTCGTGGAAGGGTTTTCGAAGTTATCTCTACCATTGACCAGGTTAACCACAAAGGGACAAGATTTGTGTGGTCAGACGATTGTGAGAAGAGTTTTCAAGAATTGAAAGGGCGATTGGTGTCTGCGCCTGTCCTTACGTTACCAACAAACAGTGATGGCTTCGTGATCTATAGTGATGCTTCATTGAAAGGTTTGGGTTGTGTGTTGATGCAAAATGATAAAGTGGTGGCTTATGCGTCTAGGCAACTCAAGAACCACGAGAAAAACTACCCTACCCACGATTTGGAATTAGCGGCCGTGGTGTTTGCATTGAAAATTTGGAGACACTATTTGTATGGGGTACCATGTGAAATTTACACCGACCATAAAAGTCTTAAGTACATTTTCACTCAGAAAGAGTTGAATATGAGGCAAAGGAGATGGCTAGAGTTACTTAAAGATTATGATTGCAAAATCTTGTATCATCCTGGGAAGGCCAATAAGGTGGCTGATGCGTTAAGCAGAAAGAACCATGGAACATTAGCGACTATGATTTCTAAGGGGGTAAGTGAATTGAGAGATAGTGAAATAGTAAAGCTAGAGGTTAAAGTTAAAGGCTATTTGGCTCAGTTGAGTGTCCAACCAACATTGTTAGTGAGAATCAAGGAAGCTCAGAATGTGGACGACGAGTTGGAAGCGATTCACAAGGTTATCAGTAAGAAGGGGATGATAGACTTCCGTGTTAGCGACGACGGGATCATGAGGTATCGATCGAGGATTTGGGTGCCTAATAATGATAGTATCAAGAGGGAAATTCTTGAAGAAGCTCACTGTTCAAGGTTTTCGATTCACCCTGGGAGCACTAAGATGTACAAGGATCTAAAGGAATCCTTTTGGTGGAACAATATGAAGAGTGAGGTGGCGGAATTCGTTTCTAAGTGTTTGGTGTGCCAGCAAGTGAAAAGTGAACACCAGAAACCCGCGGGACTACTACAATCGTTACCTATTCCAGAGTGGAAGTGGGAACACATCACTATGGATCTGGTGATTGGACTTCCCAAGACGTTGAAGGGTCATAACGCAATTTGGGTCATAGTGGATAGGCTCACTAAATCAGCTCACTTTCTAGCAATCAGGTGACTGATTCGTTGGAGAAGTTAGCTAGGTTGTACGTGGATGAGATCGTAAGGTTACATGGGATACCGGTCTCTATAGTGTCAGATCGAGATGCAAGATTTACATCAAATTTCTGGAAGAGTTTACAGAAAGCGTTGGGAACGGAGTTAACTATGAGTACAGCGTTCCACCCTCAGACAGACGGGCAGTCAGAAAGGACGATTCAAACTCTCGAAGACCTATTGAGAGCAACGTCGTTGGATTGGCAAGGAGCATGGGATGATCATCTACCACTAGTGGAATTTGCCTACAACAACAGTTACCACTCTAGTATTGGAATGGCGCCGTATGAAGCTCTTTATGGGCGGAAATGTAGATCGCCTGCGTGTTGGGATGAAGTAGGCGAGAGAAAGTTAACTGGACCCGAGATTGTTCAAGTAACGGCGGATAAAATTCAACAAATTCGCAAGTGGTTGTTAACTGCGCAAAGTAGGCAGAAATCGTATGCGGATAATCGAAGGCGCGATCTGGAGTTCCAAATAGGAGATCATGTGTTCTTGAGGATCTCACCGACAAAAGGGGTCATGCGATTTGGGATTCGTGGGAAGTTAGTCCTAGGTACGTGGGGCCGTTCGAGATTCTAGAACGAATAGGGGCGGTAGCCTATAAGTTGGCTCTACCTCCTGTGCTGTCTGGTGTGCACAATGTGTTTCACGTGTCGATGTTGAGGAAATACGTAGCTGACCCGAGCCACGTCATAGAGTACAAACAGTTACGTTTTCGTGAAGACTTGAGTTATGATGAAAAGCCGGTAAAGATTGTAGATCGTAAAGATCAAGTTTTGCGGAAGCGAGTGATTCCGTATGTAAAAGTACAGTGGAGCAATCACACGGAAAGAGAAGCCACGTGGGAGCTCGAAAGTGAAATGCGTGATATGTATCCCGCTTTGTTCGAAGATTAAGGTACGTTTAGTTTGGAGGACCAAACTCTTTTAAGGGGTAAGAATGTAATACCCGGCCTAGGCCATTATTTATTTAAATTGTGAAACTCTTTAATTTATCTTGGACTCACTAATTAGGAATAAGTAGTGGGCTCATGTTGGGCTTTAGTGAATAAAAAACCCAATAGGTTATGGGACCCTTTTAACATAAATACTCCCTAAACCCCTAGCATTATTTTTCTATCACAAAAGAAGAGTACGGGAAGGAAAAGAGAGGGAGGCGGCGACTGGGAGATTCCGAGAGCGAGAGAGGGATCGGGAAAGAGAGGAAGAAGGGAAGAGAAGAGGGAAGCAACTAAGGTAAAAACCCTACCCTCTATACTTTGATTTCTCCGTCTAATTCATTTAATTAATTATGAATGTGGATTAGAAACTCTAACCCTAAAAGATGAACTAGGGTTTGAGAAGTTGAGATTAGTAGGGATAAGTATGGTTTATGGGCATGTGTGTGTATATAAGTGTGTGTGTGTGTGTGTGCATAAGCCTGTAGGTGTGTGTGTGTGGCGTGTTTGTGTGTGAGGCAGTGGGTGTGCGTTATGTGTGTGTACTGTAATGTGTGTGTGTGTGCGTGTAAGTGCTGATGGTGGGTGTGTGTGTGTGTGCTGATGGTGGGTGTGTGTGTGTCTGAAGGTGTGGGTGTGTTCAGAGTGGTGGGTGTACCAGAGGGTGTGTGAATCAGAATGGTGGGTGTGTCTGTCAGTAGGTGTACTCAGTAAGTGTGTGCAGAAAGTGTGAAATCAGTGTGTGTAATTTGTGTAGTGAAATTGAGAATTGGGGATTGACTAATAAAAACCCTAGAGGTGTTGTAGTTATTCTCAAAGTTATTGGTTAACTAGGAAAGAGTGATAGATGACTAAACCATGGAATTAATGGAGTAAAAGAAGTAAATTGGGACGGAAGTAAAATAGTATTTATCTCATGTCTAAGGCTAGACTATTTCCTATTGTAGATTGTCCAAGCGGAGTAAAGCAAGCTAGTAGAGCACGAAGCTAAGGTAAGGGATTACGCTCTTAGTTGTGTATTGATTCTTAATCCTTTGTTAGGATTCCCAATCTCTGTTTTTATAAAGTAAACTATCTGTGTGGCTAGATAGTCTTTTAATAACTATTCCGTTCTGCGAATTGTTCCGTCTTTTGTTATCCACTCTATTGATATGGTTATTGTTCAATAGGGTTATCATGTGCATGATTGAGTTGTAACCTTGGTGTCCAAGTGAGATGTGTATTTTTTAAAAGGGATCAAGTAAAGTTTGTAAAGTCAAGCTTTGTGTAGTAAAAGCTCTTTAAAGTGAAGTCTTTTAACAAGTAAAGTGACTACAGTTATCCATAATCCCGAAACGGATAAGTGGACCCCTACAGTTATCCATAATCCCGAAACGGATAAGTGGACCCTTACAGTTATCCATAGTTCTAAGTTGAACATGTGGACCCCTTGCGTTGCTTGATGAAGTAACGTAGGTTATCATGATATACCGATTTTGGGTGCGGTCAGTAGAAACCCGAGCCCTGGGTACAGCACGTGCTTAATCCCTAAATGAAGTAAAGTAAAGAAAAGTAAAGTGTGAGTAAAATGTTGTGTTTTGGAAACTACCTCTGAAGCCACGTGTTTTCAAGAAATGAATAGTTTTATCAAGTAAATGTTTCTTTTCAAACTGAGTGTTAGTTTGATCCTTGAGTTATATCCGTTCATTGTAATTCATTGTTACCGTTCGTTTCGGTCATCTCCTCTTAGTACCCGAGGGGATACCGTATGAACTTACTGGGCATTGTTCGCTCATTCCTTTCATTTTCCTTTTCTCTCCAGGTTATAAATAAGCAGATCAGGAGTCGCAAGGGTTGGCGGCTTAGGAGTTATCTTTTTAATAAAGTAATTAGTGGTTATGTTTCCGTTATAGTTAAGTTATGAACTTTACTTTCCGTTAGTTACCGTTTGAGCTAGTGGTTTGTACTAGCCGTTGTGGATTTGAACGTTGGTTAATGTTTGAATTTTAGTTATTTATAGCCGTTGGCACTCTGATTTTGGGAACTATTCGTATTAAGTTGTTATTTAATTGTAGTGAAAAGTTGGGGTGTTACAGTAAGTGTCCACCTTTTTTGCATGTTAGCACGAAGGAACTTTGAGCTATAATTTCACGTTGATTTAATTATCATAATAAAAATATAAAACTTGTTTCTTAGACACCATTATATATACCATCAATAACAATTTAATTTTTTTTTTTTAAGATAATTAAATCAATCTAAAGTTATTGCTCAAAGTTCCTTCGTGCTAACATGCAAAAAAGGTGGACACTTACTTTGGGACGGAGGGAGTATGAAATTTGACAAGCTAATTGGTTTTAAGTTTGTCCCGGAGCCTTATAACAACGTAAAGTTACTTGTGATTTTGGCAGGGGTATGGTATGACCGAAACATGTGGAATTATTTCGGTTGAGAACACACAATTAGGAGGATCCTGGAATTTTGCCTCCACAGGAATGCTTGCTCCTGGAGTTGAATCCAAAATAGTAAGCCTTGATACATTGAAGCGTCTTCCACCCAATCAGTTAGGCGAAATATTGGTCCGTGGACCTAACATGATGCGAGGTACAGTTTGGCTCTATTTATGCTAACTCGATGTTTAATTGGATAGTAGATTTTGCTGCATAAGGAAGCTCACAAAAATTCACACTCTTCTTTTCTTTCATACATGTTTGTTGTCGGGTAAATTTTTAGTGCTTATAGTACAATTATAAAGTATTTTTACAGGGTATTTAAATAATCCTGAGGCCACTAAGGATACCATAGACGAAGAGGGTTGGGTACATACAGGTGATCTTGGCTATTTTGATGAAGATGGACGATTATACGTTGTGGACCGTATAAAAGAGCTCATCAAGTATAAAGGTTTTCAGGTAATTATTTTTACTGATATGCCTTATGATAACGACTTCATTTGAAGCTTGTTTGCTAAATAGGCTCGATTCATAAAAAAAACTAAGCTTATACTCTTTCTGAAGTTCCTTAATGTTACGAAACAAGCATGAAAAAGTAGCTTATTTGATACATATAGATCAAATATCTAACTGTAATGCCATTAAAATCGCTTATCTTGGCTTTAATTGTTTATCAGGTGGCACCAGCAGAACTTGAAGGTCTTCTGATCAAACACCCTGAAATATTAGATGCTGTTGTCGTCCCGTAAGTAGTGGAAATTAGCAAATAATTTCAACACAAATCCAAATCTCTTTAAGCATTTAAATTTCGCAGTCATGTTATAAGGGATGAAAATTCAGTCCTTTTTTGATTTATTCAATTCTACTGTATTCAATTTGTGTTCAATTCAATCATAGATTTCCTGATGAAGAAGCTGGCGAGGTTCCGATAGCATATGTTGTTCGTGCAATGAAAAGCTCATTAACAGAAGGCGATATTCAGAAATTTATTGCAGAACAGGTGAGATTAAAAGTCCAAAATTCATCTCAGTTAATGATCAAAGATAAAAACTCACTTTTTTTTTTTGTTTTCCTGATCCGTTAATCTTGATCGATTTCTATTTCCACAGGTTGCGCCATTTAAACGATTACGAAAGGTAAGTTTTATAGATAGTGTTCCTAAGTCAGCTTCAGGAAAGATTCTGAGGAGAGAACTTACGCTGAAAGGTCGGTCCAAACTCTAAGACAACTATGATTTACATCTGAAAATGTTGCAACTGATCAAACTTTATTCGATTAAACGCTCATTTGAAATCAACTCAATAATAAACAAGTCGATCCAGAGTACTAATTACATTTAATTACTTTCGTGATTGGTTCAGATTTGGTAGATTATGTCCAAACTCAATCTGAATGATAATTAGGACTGAAATATTTGTCCATTAACAGCCTTTGCCACTAAAATTCCTGAAAAATTAGCCTCTTCTATGCTATAAACAAAAGTAAGCCCATGTTTGCAGGGGGCAATTTGGGCTGGGCCAAGCCTGCTGAAGTCCCTGGGCCAGGCCAGGCAAACCCGAACTCCCTCCGTCCCTGAAAGTAGTCATGTTTGATGGGCAACATAAGAGAATTTAGTAGTTCTAATGAAATTCTAAAAATGGGAATTGGTAAATCATTCAGTAATTTATTGATAATAATTTTTAAAATTTTGTTTGGATAACTAGATTGACATTAATATTTGAGTCAGTGTTGAAATCATAAAAGAATACGACCATCTTTCTGGACAAAGTAGTATTATGGATCACATTTTTGGGGTTCAAAACTTTAGTATTTGTGGCATCCTTTGGAAATGAATGGTGTTGTGCCAAAGGAAACAAGATTAGCATAAAATGTATTGTCGTGAAGATAAACCTGGTGAATGTAGGAGAACAAAACTCAGAAAATTCACAGCTAGTAGCAAAGGCAGTTTGAGAAGAGTGGCTGGATTTGAAACTAAAATAGAAAATGGAATAAACTTAGAACTTGAACTTTGAATTAGATTCTAGTAAAAGAGAAAACAATGGGATTTTTCCTCTAGAGCCCTCCTAACCCAAATGTTATTCCATTTGAAGGAGAGGTCATTTTTAAAGTACGAATAAGGAGCTCACTACAGATCTTAATTCCACATACACCCCTCATCTCTATTGACCAGTCAAAAATAGCTCCTAAATACCCAAACTGCCCCCACCCCTCAAACAAAACCCTCCCCCTCCCCTCCTTCCCATTTTTAACTCACGCTTTCTCTCTCTAAGACACACGGCACAAAATTTTCTCTTATTTCTCTCTAAACCCTAGCTCCTCCCTTCCTCCTCCGTCGCCGGCGTCCAGATCCGGCTACCATCATCGCCGTCGTTCGAGCCATCTCCGGCGACCGTCGCGTGTATACTTCGTCTCTCTCTCTCTCTTTACGGATCCGTTCCCCCCTCTCTCTCAGACATGTCGCCAGCTTCCTCTCTCTCTCTCGGATCTGTCGCCGGCTTCCTCTCTCTCCCTTCCTTTCTGGTCATCAACCTAAGACCTCGGCGAGCTCGCCTTCATCCACCAATTCGCCAGGATTGAAGACTAAGGTCCTGATTTCTTCTCATTTTTCTCAAATTGCAGACTTTCAATTAGAGGCTAGGGCTTGTGACTCGAGCAAATTTCCCAAATCCCCTCTCAATTTCTTTCAAATCGGAGTTCTCTCTTGCGATTCATTTTCAATTTCCGTCTGGAAAAAGGCTGAGTTAGACAAAAATAATATTAACTTTTTTTTTCAAAAAAAAATTGAAAAAAATGAATTTTGTTTACTCTTATATGTTAATTATAAGAGGCGGACATGTCTTATGTATCAGTTATAAGAGTTGACTGATGTTTAACCGAATCTGAAAGTCAACATTAGTAAAATTGATTTATATTGTGAAAAATGTGAAAAAATGGCTCTTACAATTCAATTATAAGAGAAGAATTGGTCTTATACACTAGTTATAAGAGTTTCACCGAGTTCGACCAAATAATAATATTATTATCTTTCTAAAAAAATAAAAAAAAAATCGACTCTTATATGTTAGTTATGTGTAAGTTATAAGAGTTTGACTGCTGTTTGACCGAGTTTGACCAAATAATATTATTATTATTTTCTAAAAAATGAAAAAAGTGAATTTTGTTTACTCTTACTCCCTCCGTTCCAAAAAAGTTGAAACATTTACTTTGGAGTTGGAAATTAAGGATATAATATTATATTAAGAATGAAAGGTAGAGAGGAAGAGAGAGAATTAGTGGGGGTGGAAAGAGAATAAGTGGAGAATAATGAGTGGTTGGGAGGAAGAGAGAATGAATGAATGAATGGAGGATTATAAAGTAAAAAAAAGCTTCAATTTTTGGATTGTTGCAACTTTTGTGAAATAGCCTAAATGGCAAAATGTTGCAACTTCTTTGGAACAGAGGGAGTATATGTTAATTATGTGTAAGTTATAAGAGTTTGACAGGGTTTGACAATATTTGACCAAATAATATTATAACGTTTTTCTAAAAAAAAAAGGAAAAAAGTGAAAAATTTCGACTCTTATATGTTAATTATGTGCAAATATAAGAGTTTAACTACTGTTTGACCAATTTTGACCAAATTTGACCAAATAATATTATTATTTTCTAAAAAAGTGAAACTTTTCGACTCTTATATGTTAATTATGTGTAAGTTATAAGAGTTTGACTCCTGTTTGACCGGGTTTGACCATATTTAACCAAATAATAATATATTTTTTTGTAAAAAAAATGAAAAAAGTGAAATTGTTTAACTCTTATATGTTAATTATGTGTCACTTATAAGTGTTTGAATGCTGTTTGACAGAGTTTGACCAAATTTAACCAAATAATATTATTATATTTTCTAAAAAATGAAAAAAGTGATTTTTTTTTACTCTTACATGTTAATTATGTGTCAGTTATAAGAGTTTGACTGCTGTTTGACTGGGTTTGACCATATTTGACCAAATAATATTATTATTATTTTTTCTAAAAATGAAAAAAGTGAATTTTTTTTTGTCTCTTATATCTTAATTATGTGTATGTTATAAGAGTTTGACTGTTGTTTGATCGGGTTTGACCATATTTGACCAAATAATATTTTTATTTTTATTTTCAAAAAAAAAAAAAAAAAGAATTTTTTAAACTCTTACTCCCTCCGTCGCTCTTTAATCTACAAAAATTACCCATTTGGTTGTCCCACTTTAACTTACAAAATCCTAAAATGGAAATGTTTTAATGCTTTTAAAATGGTGGGACCCACTTGTCATACTCACAACAACTATCACTAACTATTCTTCATCTCACTTTGTCTCTCTCACCCAACTATCTACACTCATTTTACTTTTTCCTTAATTAATGTGCCCAATTTATTTTTTGTAAGTTAAAGAGGGACGGAGGGAGTATATGTTAATTATGTGCCAATTATAAGAGTTTGATTGAGTTTGACAATATTTGACCAAATAATATTATTATTATTTTCTAAGAAAATGAAAAAAAATGAAAATTTTCGACTCTTATATGTCAATTATGTGTAAGTTATAAGAGTTTGACTACTGTTAGACCGTGTTTGACCATATTTGACCAAATAATATTTTTATTTTTTCTAAAAAAATAAAAAAGTTTTTTTTTTTTTTACTCTTATAGTATATAATTATGTGTAAGTTATAAGAGCTGACTAGGATTTGACAAAAAAGTAAAGGTGTGAAGAGATATGGGGGCATTTTAGTCTTCTTGTATTTTTTTGCTGGTGAAGGGTGTATGGGGAATTTTGTATCTGGGCTTAGGGGACCTAGAGTCCCAGCCCCGAAAAAGTTTCATCATCTTCAAACGGAAAGGATAGGGTTGTGTAGTAGTGGGGTAAAAAATGTACAAGTAAAATGGAAAGAGGTTTCTATTTTGTCCCACCCACCCAGTATAAAGGAATCAGAGATTGGTACTGAGGTAACAGTAATAAGTATGCTTCGCCTGTAATCGTCGTTCAATATCGTGCTCGTGCATAATCTCTCAAATTTCAACTGTCTATTAGACTGATGTTATAAAATCAAATCTCTACCATCAACTGCAGCGAAAAACAAAGTTACATGTCCTTTGAGAATCAGATGCGTGTGCAACTAATAGAAAGCGTTTTCAATAATTTGATGGTTGTACATGTAACACAAAAAGTACCCACCTACTGGCATTGCAAGCAAGTGTATCACGAGCCGAACTTTTTCACACTTTTATAATATGCCCCACTTCCATTTTCTTTCCAATCATATACTCTCCATTCTCATCATTCACCTTTTTATCTTTATTTTCCATGTGTAGCGTACGTGTGTGAGAGAGAAATAGCTAAGTACTCCTTCTGTCTCAGTTTTGACTTTTTATAGTCAACAAAAATAAACTTTGACCAAATATTGGTGTCAATTTTGTTGTGAAATTGACCCTCCAACACCCAAGCAATATCCCAAGAAAATAATGGCACCACAAACAAGCACAAGAAATAAAGCAGAGAAAAGACACAAGAAATTGTTTACCCAGTTCGTCAATATGTTTGACTACGTCTGGGGGCACTACCATGCCAGGATCTTGCACTATAATATGTTTGTATGAAGTTACAATGAGTTATGGGGCGGAACTTTATTTATATAGCAAACCTAGAATGAGACCTAAACCTAAACATAAGAGAAAACCCGTCAAAACTGCAATTCCCCGAATTCACATCGGGGCACCGAGCGCCCGCTTGGGTTACCCCAAGCGCCCACCTGAATTAATCTCGCCAGGAACCAAAGTCTTCTGCCCGCTAAGGCGCCCGCTTGGTTGCTCCGCCAGTTTGACCTCCTCTTTGTTCCTTAGAAGATCTCTATTCCAACAATCTCCCACCTAGAGATCAACCGCATATACAAACCCCGTATCCGTCTTCAACTCATCATTGGTGTCGTCCTAGTGCTCACCTCGATCATGGTAGTGCCTTCCTCCTCTCCTATTCTCCAAGCCCCATTGAAGCTATACATAGCTTCAATTTATCAAGGTTTACCACCTTGGTTAACATGTCAGCCGGGTTCTCCGATCCCAATATCTTCTCCAGCCTTAAGATCTTCCTTTCCAAGAGATGTCTGATGTAGTGAAACCTCAGCTCAATGTGCTTCGTCCTAGACTGAAACGCCGGATTCCTAGCCAAATGAATTGCACTATGACTGTCACTGTAGAGAGCATTACCACTTCGCGTCTTCCCAAGTTCACCCAAGAAGTTCTGCAACCATACCATCTCTTTGCTTGCCTCTGTCACTGCCACATATTCTGCTTCCGCAGTCGACTGAGCCACGATCTTCTGCAATTTAGAAGCCCAGGAGATAGCCGTACCACCCAATGTGAAAACATAACCCGTAGTACTTCTCCTCTTGTCTAGATCGCTTGATGCCAAATCCGCATCAACATAACCCGCTAACACTACCTCCTTGCTTGAGAAACATAGAGCCTTCCCAGCAGTACCCTTTAAGTAACGCAGGATCCATTTGACCGCTTCCCAATGTTGCTTCCCTGGATTGCCCATGTACCAGCTGACTACTCCCACCGCATGTGCAATGTCCGGCCTTGTACACACCATTACATACATTAGACTCCCCACTGCCGAAACATATGGAGTCCTCTCCATCTTGTCACGCTCCTCCTTGCCCTTAGGTGAGTCCTTCTCGGATAGCTTGAAGTGCATACCAAATGGTGTCCCTGATGGCTTCGCCTCTTCCATGCAAAATATTGCCAAGACTTTCTCAACGTATTCTACTTGTGAAAGAACCAACTTACCCGACTCCCTATTCTGGTCAATCCGCATGCCCAAGATTTTTCTGGCCTCCCCCAAATCCTTCATCTCGAACCGTTCTGACAACTGAGCCTTCAATCTGTTTACCTCTCTACTGCTAGAGCCCGCTATTAGCATGTCATCCACATATAACAGCAAGATTATGTACCCGTTGTCCGTGTTCTTGAAGTAGCAACAATGATCCGCCTCACATCTGATAAAATCAATATCGTGCATGAATCCATCGAACTTTCTGTACCACTGCTTAGGAGCTTGTTTAAGGCCATACAAGCTCTTAGTCAACCTGCAAACCAGTTCCTCGCTACCCTTAGACAAGTAACCCACTGGTTGTACCATGTAAATTTCCTCCTCCAAATCCCCATGAAGAAAGGCCGTCTTTACATCCATCTGTTTCGGCAGAAAATTATCTACCACTACTATACCCAGAACCATTCTGATAGTGGCCATCTTCACAACAGGAGTGAATACCTCGGTGTAGTCAATATTCGGTTCTGGAGTATGTGGTTCATCTTCAGTGACCCCCTGACCTTGGTCATCATGAACTGTCCTGCTCCCACCCGAGTTTGGAATATCCACCTCAATAAATTCTGGTTCCGAACTAACCCTTTCAGATTCCCCATTTCTGTCCTTGTACAATACCTGTTCATTGAATACAACATCTCGACTACGAATAACCCTATGATTTTGGTCATCCCAAAACTTATACCTGAAGTCATCCCCGCAATAACCAATGAACGTACATTTTACAGATTTAGCATCTAATTTAGTTCTATCAACAGAGTCTATATGAACATATGAAACGCAGCCAAATATGCGAAGAAATGACAGATTTACCTGCTTGCCACTCCATGCTTCCTTTGAAATTTCATTCCCCAATGGTACCGATGGTCCCCGATTGATCAAGAAAGCTGCCGTGTCAACTGCATATGCCCAGAACGTCTTCGGAAGTCCACACTTCAACCTCATACTTCTAGCCCGCTCGTTCAATGTCCTGTTCATCCTCTCTGCAACCCCATTGTGTTGTGGTGTGCCCTTTGGAGTCTTCTCCATGCGAATGCCATTCGCTGCACAATATTCCTTGAACTCCCCGAGCTCATACTCCCCACCATTATCTGATCTCAAGCATTTAAGCTTAAGACCCGTCTGATTCTCCACCAAAGCCTTCCATTTCTTAAACACCTCGAATGCCTCATCTTTGTGTTTCAAGAAATAAACCCAGACTTTTCTTGTCGAATCATCAATAAACGACATGTAATAAGACGCACCACCCAGAGAAGTTACCGGGGCCGGCCCCCACAAATCCGTGTGAACCAGTTCCAACTTTGCTTCCCTCAAAGTCCTACCTGTCCTCGAGAAATTACTCCTCGCCTGTTTGCCAAACACACAATCTTCGCAGATCCCCACGTCGACTATCTTCAAACCCGGTAGTCTTCCCTTTGAGCAAAGTACCTTCATCCCCTTCTTACTCATGTGACCCAATCGACATTGCCACAAGTCCGTATCACCTTTGGCTGACGCCACCGCGATACTATCTTTGGTGTTATTCGCCAAATACAATGTCCCTTCTTTATTACCCCGAGCGATCTCAGAATCCTCCTTGGTAATAACCCAGTTCCTGCAGCCAAAAGTTACCTTGTAACCTTCTTCATCCAACTGCCCAACTGATAGCAGGTTCTTTTTCAAACCCGGAATTTGTCTGACCCCGTGTAGATGTAGGACCTTCCCGTCCGATGCTCCTATTCTGACATCCCCCTTCCCCTTGATTTCCAAAGGCTCGCCATCCGCCAGATAGACCTTACCGAAATCACCGGAAGTATAATTTTCCATCTCCTTTGCATGCCCGCATGAGTGGAATGATGCCCCCGAATCCAACACCCATGATTCTAGCGCACTACTAACACTTAGAACTAGTACATCATCACCTTCGACTGTCACATTCACCGATTTATCCCCTCGCATGGGACAATCCTTCTTGTAGTGTCCTAACTCCTTACAATGATAGCATTGAACCGATCCTTTCGCGACACTTGGTTTGTCTCTGATCTCCACGGCCTTGCCCTTACCACCCACTACGTTTTTCCTTGATTCAGTTCTCCCTTTATTGCTAGTACCCGGCCTTCCCCTGCTTGTAGTAGCTAAGGCCGATCCTGAAGTAGACGATGTACCCAATTTCTTCAAACGATTTTCCTCGCCCAACAGAAAGTCTTTAACATCATCATACTTCAATTTGTTCTTACCCACTGAAGCATTGATCGCTGTCACCGTTCCGCTCCAACTTCCTGGTAAAGACGCTAGCAACAAACACGCATGAACCTCATCATCAAACGTAATATCCAACGCAGTCAATGAGTCTATAACATCCATAAACTCATCGATGTGTTTAGCTAAGGATCCTCCCTCTTGCATCTTGAGACTACTCATCTTGCGTATCAAATCAACCTTGTTTGCAGCAGATGGAGTTTCAAATCTCTCAATAAGATAATCCAATAGCTCCTTTGTGGTTTTTGCCTTCTTGGTAGTCTTCGCGATCCACTTTGACAAAGTAGATCTAACTACCCCTAGGGCTTAATGTTTAGGGCCCTATGTAAGAAGTTTTGTTACTTCAATTTTAGTTAAGTCCTCTTTATAGACTAGGCTTAATGTTTAGGGCTGAAGCTTTGGATTTGAGGTCTCATGAATAAATGTCTAAGTGTGATGCGCATGGCATTCATGCGCAGCACCATCTGCGCACACCTATGCGCATGATTTTCATGCGCAGCGCAGATATACCTTAGTCAAATCTCTTATTTCTTGACCTCACCTTTGTATAGCTTGGAAAGCGTTATGTAAAGCAACGCCTTTTGGTATGAGTCAAAGTGCTGATGTGGACAATCGACAACGTGCACACTCAGCATACACGTGGATGGAGAGACGCGCCTCAGTTTGAAAATTCAAATTGAAGACAGCTGTCACCCTTCTAGAAGATATCTGAAAGCTGTCAACTTGCTGTCTCCAACGAATATAAAGGATAGCTGCGCACCAATCACATTGTGACAGCACATCGTCCTTGCTGAAGCTCCCCAACGGCTAGTTCTTGGAGCTCCACTATAAATAGCCAGCTCTTCCTCATTTTCCAAGCTGCTTGTGCTTTTGCTTTCAACGAGAAAGATTTGAAGATTGCTTGCTCATTTCCAGAATTCCCAAGATCAACCTTCATACCTTCATACTCATCCAAGCCCAGATCCTAAACAGCCTTTGTATCACCAGAATTTCTTGTGCTCTCCATCTCATAGATTCAAAGAGCCCAGATTTCTGATTCACACACACACCTCTTGAAGTTCCGATCTCATTGATCTTACTTCTAGAGATACACCGGTTATTGTCTAGGATTTTGTTCTTTCATAGATTATAGATCTTTGAGAAAGTTTTGTTATATATCTTTGTATCTTGTAAACTCTCTCATATAATAAGATCTTCATTAGAAATCCAAAGACTAACCATCTTGGTAGAGGACGTAGATCTTTTCCCGATCGAACCTCTCCAAATAGCGTGTTTATTTATTGTGCTTTTCATTCTACATTTAAGCTTTACTTATATATTGTTTTGTTTGATCCTTGTAGATTGTCTTGCTTCGATAAAATTGTGTTTGTATGCTTATTGCCTTAGTTCCATTTTGCGCCAATCTTTAAGCTAAACTTAGTACGTGCTTATTTACACTTCTGCGCATTCTCCCTGCGCATAAGTGATTGCTTTAAGTTTCCGCTGTGCATTTCACACTCTTGTTGCGCGCTATACTTAGCCAAAATAAGACATGTGCGCATTAGCCATTGTTTTGCAAAAGGGTTTGAAAAGAATTTTTAAAACGCTATTCAACCCCCCCCCCCTCTAGCATTTTTCATACCCTTGTTGCCCTTCTGGGACCAACAAGTGGTATCAGAGCAAACACCTTTATAAAACGCTTTTGTTTTTCAAGCTTAACAGCTTGGGTGCCGATTCTAAATGGCAAACTCAAAACCTATGGCAACTGCAAACTACACACATGTTCCAGTCTTTGATGAAGATCACTTTGACGTGTGGAAATTCAGCATCTTAACTCATCTCACCTCAATTGATGAAAGGCTTCATGACACCGTGGTTTATGGACCTTATATTCCGATGAAGGCGAATCCAAATCCACGCACCAACGTTGCTCAACCTACCATTCTAAAACTAAAGGAAGAATGGACTGAAGAAGAGTCAAATAGAGTTGCTAATGATGGGAAAGCAAGAAACATTCTCCTAAGCACTCTAAGCACGGCTATGAAACAACAAGTCATGCATTGTGCTACTGCTAATGAGCTATGGGATGCCATTGAAGAGCATATAGAAGGAGATACCGTTTGCAAGGAGAACAAGATACCTACATAAATCTAGCGCTCTTGAAGACGCTGGAACTTTGGATGATTGGACTCTAAGGAACCTTTATGCTAATCTTAAAGTTTATGAGCTCAAACTCCAACGAATCAGTGAAACTAAAGGAAAGTCAAAATCCATAGCAATGGTGGCGCATAGAGAAGAAGCGCATGTGCCTGCGCCGGTTCAAGAAGAGAAAAGTTCCGATCCCAAAATTTGTACCTCTGAGCTATTAGACATGGATGATGAAGATTTCGCTTTATTTGTGAAGAAATTTCAAAAGTTCAGAAAATTCTCAAGACCCGGCTCAACCAGCAAATTTCAAGGATCTACCAGCAGAGCTCCTCCAAAGTTCACAAGGAGCAGTGATTCAAAAAGAAAAGAAGACCTTGTTTGTTTTAACTGCAGGAAACCAGGACACTTTGCTTCAAGCTGCCCAATTCCAAAATTTGAATATATGCAGAAGAAGAGCAGCCATACTCCCAAGTTCACACCCAAATTCACTCGTCACAAGGGAATGGTTGCTGAAGAAGAATCACAAGAAAATGAGCAGAACATTTGGATTGAAACAGACTCAGATGAAAGCGATGAAGATTCCGATGATGGACTTGTTTGTTTGGTGGCAAACGATGATGAAGTCGATACTTATGATTCTGATGATGACTACTCCAAAGATGTTCCTGATATGAATACCTTGAATAAACCTATCAAGAAATCTGCAATTTTTCAAGAAGTGAAGAAGAAGAAAGGACCAACCATCAGTGAGCTAATTGAACAAGGATGTCTTACTCCGGCTCAAAGCGATGGTGGATTATTGTTTGCCTGATGTGATCTAAGTGCAAGGAACAAGCTAAGAAAGGGAACTTACATCAGACCACAAGTTGAACCAGCTGCATCAATTCCTAAAATCAACGATGATGAAATTGTTGCTGAACAAGAAAAGTTATTCAAAAAGGCTGAAAAGGTAATCAGTAGATTTGATAATATGAAGGAAGCTTTAGCACTATCATGTGATGAAATTTCCCAACTTAAGACCGAGAAATCTCTATTAAAATCTGAACTCACCCTCCTTAAAGAGCAGATAAAGAGCATGACTCCTCTTACTGTCAAAAACACTTTTCTAACAGAACAGAACTCATTACTTAAAGTTCAAAACGATGAATTGGTTGCTCAAATTACTGATCTTAAAAAGATTACAAATGAGTGGTCTAATTCTCGTGTCACTATGGACAATATATTTGAGTCCCAAAAAGTCAGTGGTGATAAAAGTAGCTTGGGATTCTCATCAACTAGTGACAACCTTAAGTGTGATGTCTGTGCTGAAAGAGATAGTGAATTTACACATCAGCAAACTTTTGAAATTCCCAAGGAAAAACACTCTAATTCAATGGGTAAAGGACAGGAAAAAGTCAAAAGACAAACATTCCACTATGTCTACCCAACGAAGCAATTTGGGAAAGCTAAAGGGAAAGATATAGCTACAGATGAATCAGTTCCTAGCAAAATCTTTCTTGAAACTAAGAGCGCTCCTTCTACTAGTGTGCATTATGCGCCTAGGAGCCATGCGCCTCACCGCCATGCGCATCCTGGCCCTATGCGTACTCCTAGAAAAGGCGCTCCAAAATTTCAAAAGAAAGATTTTGTTAAAGCTGGCTCATCTGACCCAAAGAAGAGTGCTATCCCTAAGAAAAGTAAAGAGTTTGTAAAAATTCATGTGATTAGTGGCTTTCAACATTGTTCCATTTGTGATTGTTTTGGACACAAGGCCGTGGAATGCCTTTTGAGATTCACTCCCAATGCCAAAGGACGTAAAAATCCCAAGGTCAAGCAAGAGTGGGTTGTCAAAAGTTGCTAACTCTAGGACCCAAAAGGAATAAAGGGGACCTGCTTTAAATGTCTATATTTCAGGTTCTTTGCTTCATGGCTGGATCTTCTAAAGCTAGAACGAATGAATGGATTCTTGACAGTGGGTGTTCAAGACACATGACTGGAAATGAATCCTTATTAGAAGATGTCCATGAAGAAAGAGGTCCCTCAGTAACATTTGGTGATAATAACAAAGGTCAAGTTGTTGCATATGGAAAGCTCAAGAAGGACAAAGTGTGCATAGAAAGAGTCTCTCTCGTCGAAGGACTCAAGCACAACTTATTATCCATATCTCAATTTTGTGACAAAGGATTAGAATGTCATTTCACTTCAACGCAATGTCTTATCAAAAATGGCAAAACTGGAGCTATCTTACTTACGGGATATCGTAAGACAAATATTTACATTATTGATTTCCATAGTATGAACTCTAGTACTAATCTTTGTTTTGTAGAAAAAAATGTGAGCGAAAATAGTTGGCTATGGCACAAGCGCATGAGTCACTTGAACTTCAAATGTCTATCAAAACTCAGCAGGGACAATCTTGTCAAAGGACTTCCCAAGGTTGCTGATCATCATGACAACAAATGCGCTGCATGTCAACTTGGCAAACAATCAAAGCAATCTTTCTCCAGCAAGACAAATCCCTCAACTTCTAGATGTTTGCAACTGCTGCACATTGATCTCTTTGGACCAGTTACCACTGCAAACATAAGAAGAAACAAGTATACCTTAGTTGTGGTGGATGATTTCTCAAGATACACATGGGTGGAGATGATGATTACTAAAGACGAATGTTATGATATTCTCACCTCATTATTTAGACTGCTCCAAACCCAAAAAGAAGATGACATCGTTAGTGTTCGATCCGATAATGGAACAGAATTCAAGAACAACGGTGTTTCTCGATATTGCGACGATCATGGGATAGATCACAACATCTCAACCGCTGGAGTTCCTCAACAAAATGGAGTTCTGGAAAGAAAGAATAGAACGTTGATAGAAGCAGGGAAGACGATGATAGCAGAAGCTAAATTGCCTAAGTATTTTTGGGAGGAAGCTATCAACACAGCATGCTTTACTCAAAATCGTTCACTCATCAACAAGCGCCATAACAAGACCCCTTATGAACTATGGCGTGGTAGAACTCCCAACATTGTTTTCTTCAAGATCTTTGGCTGCAAATGCTATATCCTCTACAACGGAAATGAACATAGAGGTAAATTCGATGCCAAAGCCGACAAAGGTATTTTTGTTGGGTATGCTAAACATTCTAAAGCTTTTCGCGTTTTTAATAGATCTACATTAGTGATAGTTGAATCTGTACATGTTACATTTGATGAACATTCTCTCCTTGAGCCACATTTGGCTCCAAATGTTGCTGATGATTCTATTGAGCTTAATGAAACAGGTGCTCCTATTTATGTTGCGCCTACTCAAAATCAGAATCTATCAACTCAAGGAAATCCATCAACATCAGTTGCGCAAAACTATGTCAATAGCGCACCAAGAGAACCTTCAGTTGCACCTTACCATGCGCCTGATGTGTCCTCTCATGCGCCCCAATCTACTGCTACATCTGGTATCAATCCCACTTTCAATTCTCAACCAGTTCAACCCCCAAATTTTGATGATTTTGACGCTGGTGAAGATGTACTAATTAAAGACCTTCAAGTTACTACAACTCAACCTAACTTGCCTCCTGAAATTCGTGAAGTTAGAGATCACCCAATCACTAACATCATTGGTGATCTTCATGTTGGAGTTCGTACAAGGAGAGCTACAAACTTTGATGCTTATACTGCATTCATCTCTCAAGTTGAACCTAAGAAGGCTGATGAAGCGCTCCAAGATCCAAGTTGGGTTGTTGCAATGCAAGAAGAACTCAACCAATTTGAACGATGTAAAGTCTGGACTCTTGTTCCAAGACCAAATGATCAAGGAGTGATTGATACGAAATGGGTGTTCAGAAATAAGATGGATGAGAATGGAACCATCACGAGAAACAAACAAGGCTGGTTGCGCAAGGCTATAGGCAAGAAGAAGGAATTGATTACGATGAAACATTCGCGCCCGTAGCAAGACTTGAAGCTATCAGAATTTTCCTAGCTTACGCTGCTCACAAGGACTTCAAGCTATATCAAATGGATGTTAAGAGCGCGTTTCTAAATGCTGAACTCCAAGAACAAGTCTATGTAGCTCAACCACCTGGGTTTGAAGATTCTCAATTCCCAAATCATGCCTACAAACTCCAGAAAGCTTTGTATGGGCTAAAGCAAGCACCAAGAGCATGGTATGATACTCTATCCAAGTTTCTCATTGAGAAAGGCTTCACACGCGGTAAATCGATACTACTCTTTTCATTGCCAAACATAATGATCATAAACTACTTGTTCAAATTTATGTCGATGACATTATTTTTGGTTCTACTAATGAATTGTTGTGCAAGCGCTTTGAGAAACTAATAGAGAGCAAGTTTGAGATGAGCATGATGGGAGAACTCACTTTCTTCCTCGGGCTTCAAATCAAACAAATGGATGAAGGCATATTTATCAACCAAGCAAAGTATACAAGGGATCTAATCAAGAAATTTGGACTACACAACGCTAAACCATATGATACTCCAATGGCTACCGGCAACAAACTCGGCAAAGATTTGAAAGGTAAGAAAGTTGATCAAACTTTATATCGAGGTATGATTGGCTCTCTCCTTTATCTTACTGCAAGTAGGCCAGATATTATGTTTAGTGTTTGTATCTGTGCGCGTTATCAATCTGATCCTAGAGAAGCGCACTTAATTGCTGTGAAACGTATTATACGATATCTCTCCGGCACTGTTAACCTTGGACTTTGGTACACCAAAGATTCGAATTTTAAACTTGTAGGTTATTCAGATGCGGATTATGCAGTGTGCACAATTGACAGGAAAAGCACAAGCGGCACTTGTCATTTCCTTGGATATCGACTTGTGTCATGGGCTAGTAAGAAACAAGTTGCAGTCTCTGTCTCAACTACAGAAGCAGAATATATTGCTGCCGGAAGTTGTTGCTGCCAGATTCTATGGATGAAGCAGCAATTGGTGGACTATGACATCAAAGAGAAAAATTGTCCCATCTACTGCGTCAATACATCAACCCTTGCGGTTTCAGAAAATCCTGTCATGCATTCAAAGACCAAACATATTGACATCAAGTATCACTTCCTCAAAGACCACGTGGAGAAAGGAAACATTCATTTGGAACACGTGGGAACCGACTATCAAATCGCGGATATTCTTACAAAAGCACTTGATGCTAAAAGGTTCATATTCTTGAGAGGTGAAATGGGTATGCTTGAACTCAGCTAAATCTTGTCCATATGGTTTGTCAATACTAATAATTCTATGCTTTCTTGAAATATTCGAAGTTAGATGTCTGATGCGCACGCCTATCTCATGCGCACATGATGATGCGCACAAGGCAAATCATTTCTGAGATTTCTAAGAATCTCTGCGCATTATAAGTGCGCATGCCACGTGGACCTCAGGTAAGTTTTCTCTTCAATAGTTACACCTAGGTCCTTGACTTGCTGAGTCAGCACATAATTTGCAAGGGTACTTGCGTAATTATGTATTTTCTCTCGTCATTTCTTTTTAAATTTTCCTGGGAAATTACTTTTCTCCCCCTGCGCATGTCCCACCTCATTTAATGCAAAAGCATTGAGTGACGCGCCATTAATGCTTAGTGTGTGCTACTTATGACGAAAGTGGAAGAGTCTCTTCGTGACCATTATTGCCTGACACACGCGCGCGGATAGGACTTCTCACGCGCGCTCCTCATTGGTCCACGTCACCTGCGCGTGCGTCTCTCCTGCGCGTGCGCTTCACTCGCCTGACACACCAACTCTCTTCTCAGCACGCCATGACGTCACGTCCCCTTTTCAGCTATAACCCTCTGAACCGCCGCCTTCTTCCTCACATCTCTCTTTCAAAATTTTCTTCCTCACTCAACCGCTTCACCCTTTTCTCTCTACTCTCTGACATTTTTCTCTCTCTGCACTCATCACTTTACTTCTCTATTTTCGCACAATCTTTCTATATATACTCATGGCTCCCCAATCATCTTCAAAGAAACAAGAGGATCTCCAAATGGTATGAATCTAAACTCAAGCTTTTTAGTTTTCCGCCATTATCATGCTCGGAGGTCTGAATTTCCCCTTTCTGATTTCTCTATGATCCGTTGCTCGTTTTTCAAATTATTTGATGCTATGTGCTCGTTTTACTTGTATCTATTCATTCATGTAATTTGTTTTACGATCAATGATCATTTGATATGATTTCTGTTTTTTTTTTTTTTTCGAGTTTTTGGGCTTTTCAAATTTTATTTTGTTTTTCTCAGATCTTGGATACAGGTTCTTGTTATTGTTGTTGTGGTTTACTTGTTTGTGTGTGATTTTTCATTACTAACGTTTTGATATGCTTTTTATGCATTTTTGAGCACTTTGAAATTTTTATGTTCTTCGTATATTCAATACATGTTCTTAATGTTCTTGATGAATAGTCCTATGATGTGCCTTGGGTTGATTATTGATTGTGTTTCTGCTTTTCGCGCCAATTTTAGGCGTGTAGTTTAAATTTTGTATTTTTGGACTTTTTTTTTTATTATTTGTTCTTAGTATGGAGTCTAGTTCATGCGCTGCGCATATCGCTCATGCGCATGCCTCTCCATACGCATGTCCAAACCTAATTCTTAAATTTTGCTTTGCGCAGAACTTAAACTATTTCATTCCCGGTTGGGAAATTGATGCTGAAGATCTTAAGCATGATGCGCTTGGACGCTACATGATGGAGATCATGGACAAGTCTGGCATCCTGCCCTTATTCACTAAGGGCCAGGCTTTCATCCTTCCATCCTACATAGACGAATTCTTCAGCAACGCAGAAGAAGTTGATCGCGTATACGACGACATCACAGTCCCCTGCCTCAAAAGCTCTATCCGTGGGATTTCTGTGACCATCAACTATGCGCATATCAGGCAGACAATGGGTCTTCCTGCGTGCAACAAGAAGAAGCTACCTCAAGATGCGCAGGACAAAGTTGCGCAAAAGCTGATCAAGATTCCTAGTCTGGTTGGTCAATACAACAACCATGATAGGAAGGAATTTTGGAGAATTAATGTTCCACCTCTGCACTTTGATTGGGGATTCCATCAACTGCAAGAATGGGAACAAGTCTACTTTTATCAGCAAGCAGTGGATGTGCTGCGCTGCCATCTACAAGAAGAAGCGTTTGAGTTGGGCTGAAATCATTTTTGAGGAATTAGTACGTTGGGTGTGCGTCTATAAGAAGAAGGCTGCTGATCCAAAGAGACCACCAAAGTACAAGACACATTGCAGAATTCTAACTGCAGTCTTTATGCGCTTTCCTTCTGTGCGCAATTTGGTGGATGAAGACCCCTCTATGAAAGTTGATGTGACTTCCACACGCACTTATTCTCGCATCTTCCTTATGAATTTTCGCCGTGAAGTCAACAACTATGATTACTGCATGTACTGGGCTACGGACCCCATTGAGGTGTTTGAAGATATTCACCCTGAAGATCAAGGGTCTCCTCCTGTCTCTAGTGGTGATATATATGAGGCTTCTACAACTGAATCAGAATCCGAGAAAGAATCATTCTATGAGCCAGTCCCAAGCAGAGTAGGTGACAAAGAAAAAGGCAAGGGTCTAGCTGCTGATGCGCCGCCGCGCAAGAAGAAGAAGGCAAAGCAATCTGCTGCGCCTGGGATTAAAATCAAAGAGCCTACTGCGCCTGCTCCGAAGCGCAAGGCTACTGCTGACCCTGAGCCTCCAAAGAAATCCAAGAAATTTAAGGCTACTGAGCCTGAAAAGAAGAAAGAAAAGAAAAAGAAGAAAGCCAAAGTCTCAAGAACCCTACTGGATGAATCTGATGAAGACATCCAAGTAGAGGCTGATGATATAGCTGCTGCTCCTCCTCCTCCTGCGCCTAAGCCAAAGCGCCCCTCTACTTCTACTCCTGCGCCTCAAGAAGATGAATTTGAAGGTGCTTTCAATGACCCTCTCTTAAGCCCTTCCAAATCCACTGGAACTTCCAAGGCTGCACCATCTAAGGGGGAGAAAGCCAAGGAGATGCGCAAGGATGTCTCCAACGAGGATGAAATTCCTCTATCTGCTAAGAAGAGCACTCGTAAGGCTCAGACTACGCCAAAGCGCCGTGTGAAGAAGATTGCTTCCAAGCATCCCATGGACTTATCTGATGATGAATCTGATTCTCTGCGTGCTGATTTAAATGCGCGTGAAGCTTCCAGGAAAGCAAGGCTGGAATCCATTGCGCAAAGGAATGCTGTGCAGCAAGCTTCAACCATTTTCATTGATGGTGAGGGCTTTGCTTATGATGCGCTTGATCCCACTGTGGACCCTGATGCGCCTATAATTGATGATGCTGAAGACTCAAGCTCAGAAGATTATGAGGTCCATCGTTCTCCTATCCATGCGCATACATCTCCTGTTCGTGCGCAAACTGTTACAACTGATACTGCTATTCCTGTGCACACTACTGGGGCTTCTCACACTTCTCCACAAATTATCCCCATAATTCCTCCAGCAACTGCTCCCTCGGATCCTTCAAGTGCTTCAACAGACATGCGCCAAATCTTGGCCATGCTCTAAACCATCCAAGCAAATCAATTTGCCGCGAAAACCCAGCATTTTCAGGTGGTCACTGCGCAAGCTAAGATTCAAGAGCAACTGGATGCGCAGTCTGCTAGGCTAGATGCGCAAGCCAGTTTGCTACAGGCCATTGATTGTGCCATTAAGGGGGAGAGTTCAACAACAAAGGCAACCGGTGCTTCTGAAGCTGCAGCTGCGCATGCTTCCAGTTCTGGAGCTGCGCCCATACCGCCAATACCGCCAATTTTTGATGCGCTACGCCAGGACATCCAGCATGACTTCGGTATTATCTCGACTGCGCTTACAAAGATTCCTTCTGTGCATGGGTTGAATGAAGCTTTGTTTTCCTTAGCTAAAACCATCACAGAGATCATTCAGATTGAGGTTGCCAAAGTTATAAACTCAATTGATAACTTTGCGCCCAGTGCCTCCAGCTCCTCCACCTCCGTTAATGCGCTCAAATCTCATATAACTGACTGCTTAGTCCAGTTTAGTGATACCTTCAATGGAAGAATGAACCAGGCTATGTTGGATATGCAAGCCAGCCAGAACATGGTTCAAGTGGAGTTGACCAAATCTCTAGCGGATGCGCAGAAGGAGATTCTGGACTCTGTTGCTTCTACTCAGCAATCTCTGGCAAACCAATTTGGTTCACTTGAGAATACATTTAACAGAGTCTCTGAAGACCTTCAGAAAGACAATGATTTGATGCGCTCCGGCATGAAGACATATGTTAATCAGGCTGTGGAATACAACGCAAAGTTCCAAGCTCTCAAGATTGAGATAATGGACAAGATTACCAGTCTGCAGAACGAGCTTAGAGAAGCAGTTTCTAGGATCAACATAGACTAGAAGTGTAATTCTTTTTGCTGCGCAAATGTAAGTTTTTGATGCGCAATTTTTTGTTTGCCTTTGATTTTTCTTCCGTTGTAAAACTTGTACCTGTAACTCTTATGTTTCAAGTTTTAATGAGAAGAATGCATCATTGATTTTCACAAAACTTTTTTCAATTCAAACTTTTCGTTTGTAGAACAATGAATGTTTTATCTAAACCCTACATCATGCGCATACTCATATCTGCTCATATTTTATTGCATGATGTTTTAACATTCAGTTTAAACGCATACTCTAACTTAAACTCATTATATTTTTTGTATGCTCTGAATGATATTTCTGTCTTTCCCATATGGTAAGTTATTCGTTTGGATAGACTAGAAATCTATGACATTGGCTAGTGTGTACATTGACTTGAGACATGATTTACCATTTTTCATTTCTATGGACATGTTATTATCAAGTACAATGAATTGCCTTTGTTATAGTAGGTAATGGCATCAATCATTTAGGGGGAGATTGTTGGGTATGCTTATTATTTAACCCTCCTATATATGTTAGAATTGATTGATACCATCACCTAAGTTTAATTTAAGGACTTTAGGACCCTATGTAAGAAGTTTTGTTACTTCAATTTTAGTTAAGTCCTCTTTATAGACTAGGCTTAATGTTTAGGGCTGAAGCTTTGGATTTGAGGTCTCATGAGCAAATGTCTAAGTGTGATGCGCATGGCATTCATGCGCAGCACCATCTGTGCACACATATGCGCATGATTTTCATGCGCAGCGCAGATATACCTTAGTCAAATCTCTTATTTATTGACCTCACCTTTGTATAGCTTGGAAAGCGTTATGTAAAGCAATGCCTTTTGGTATGAGTCAAAGTGCTGATGTGGAAAATCGACAACGTGCACACTCAGCATACACGTGGATGGAGAGACGCGCCTCAGTTTGAAAATTCAAATTGAAGACAGCTGTCACCCTTCTAGAAGATATCTGAAAGCTGTCAACTTGCTGTCTCCAACGGCTATAAAGGACAGTTGCGCACCAATCACATTGTGACAGCACATCGTCCTTGCTGAAGCTCCCCAACAGCTAGTTCTTGGAGCTCCACTATAAATAGCCAGCTCTTCCTCATTTTCCAAGCTGCTTGTGCTTTTGCTTTCAACGAGAAAGATTTGAAGATTTGAAGATAGCTTGCTCATTTCCAGAATTCCCAAGATCAACCTTCATATCTTCATACTCATCCAAGCCCAGATCCTAAACAGCCTTTGTATCACCAGAATTTCTTGTGCTCTCCATCTCATAGATTCAAAGAGCCCAGATTTCTGATTCACACACACACCTCTTGAAGTTCCGATCTCATCGATCTTACTTCTAGAGATACACCGGTTATTGTCTAGGATTTTGTTCTTTCATAGATTATAGATCTTTGAGAAAGTTTTGTTCTACATCTTTGTATCTTGTAAACTCTCTCATATAATAAGATCTTCATTAGAAATCCAATACTAACCATCTTGGTAGAGGACGTAGATCTTTTCCCGATCGACCTCTCTAAATAGCGTGTTTATTTATTGTGCTTTTCATTCTACATTTAAGCTTTACTTATATATTGTTTTGTTTGATCCTTGTAGATTGTCTTGCTTCGATAAAATTGTGCTTGTATGCTTATTGCCTTAGTTCCATTTTGCGCCAATCTTTAAGCTAAACATAGTGCGTGCATATTTACACTTCTGCGCATTCTCCCTGCGCATAAGTGATTGCTTTAAGTTTCCGCTGTGCATTTCACACTCTTGTTGCGCGCTATACTTAGCCAAAATAAGACCTGTGCGCATTAGCCATTGTTTTGCAAAAGGGTTTGAAAATAATTTTTAAAACGCTATTCACCCCCCCCCCTCTAGCATTTTTCATACCCTTGTTGCCCTTCTGGGACCAACACCCATCCCTTTGCCAACTAATCATTCTTATCCCATAGAGGCGGTTACAACTAACCCTATCTATGATGATGTGGATATGGGTGAGGATACAAGCATGCCTATTCATAATCTAATCGATGACCGTAAACGATGACGCAACATAGGTTTGGATGGCGAGACGAGTAGGCTGGACTCAATCAACTCTGGCAATGACTATTCTGGAGGCTTGGTCACTTCAAACTTACCAGCGGCGAACTCCGGGGATGGGGTTTGCCGATCCCAATGATCGTTTTGAGTTGGAATTGTAGGGGATTAAACAACTCCCTTGCAATTCCATCACTTGGTGAGCTTGTTCGGGCTCACAAACCTGACATTATCATTTTATTAGAAACTTTATCTGACAATTATAAATTAGAGGAAGTTCGTGTATCTCTTGGGTATGGCTGCTTCTCTGTCCCGTGTGTTGGTCGAGGCGGTGGTTTGGCGGTCTTATGGAAGTCGGCGAATTTATGTTCTTTGCGTAGCTTTTCAAATAATCATATTGATTTCATGGTTAATGAATTAAACTCCCCCTGGCGATTGATGGCTTTTTATGGTATTCCTGATCGCTCACTTCGTCATCTTTCGTGGCAATTGTTAAGGCGTCTCCATGCAAATTCTTCATTACCTTGGCTGGTCATGGGAGATTTTAATGACCTACTCTCTCGAGAGGAAAAGAAAGGCAGAGTGGACCATCCGAAACATTTATTCCGTGGTTTTAGAGATGTAGTGTTGGACTGTGGATTGTCTGATATCTCTCTGCAGGGATATCCATTCACTTGGTCAAGGGCAAAGGGTACTTCACATGGTGTTAAAGAAAGGCTAGATAGGGCAATGGTTTCATCAGCTTGGTCGGATTTATTCCCAAATGCAACACTAATGAACCTCGTTGCTCCAGGTTCTGATCACACACCTATACTGCTAGATTGTGCACCAGTAGGTATACGTCAGCGGCGGTCCTCCTTCAAGTTTGAAAATAGATGGTTGCTTGAACCTGGTCTGGGAGATGTGGTTCAGTCTGGTTGGTCTTCTAACAACACACATATTCTACATAAACTATCTGAATTAGCTACCCGGATTTTGGGATGGAGTCGCGATTTAAATTCTTTTTTCAGACATGATAAAATTCAGTGTGAGAGGGCTCTTTACCGTTTACAACAACACTCAGACCCATCCTCGATGAAGGAGGAAAAGCGTATCCGGCATCGTTGGGCTTCCCTTCTAATTAAAGAACAAGTGCATTGGAAGCAAAGGGCAAAAGTTCACTGGTTAAAGGAAGGCGATTTGAACACAAAGTTTTTTCATAAGACGGCGAATGCACGGAAACGACAAAATAAAATAACGAGGCTTCAACTGGATGATGGGGAGTGGATTGACGATCAACAACGCTTGTGTACTCATATTGCCGACTATTTTCGAAGACTTTTCGAACCTTCTGCCCCTCTACCTGATTCGGCTCTCCAAGGGATATTTATGCCAATGATGTTCAATGATTCTAATTACTCTCTTATTCATCCTTTTACAATGGATGAATTCACAGCTGCTATCAATCAAATGCATCCCGACAAGTCGCCAGGACCGGATGGATTCAACCCTGCCTTTTGTCAAAAATATTGGCACATTGTTGGTAATGAAATTTTCCTTTCTTGTGTCTCTTGGCTAAATTCCTGTACCTTCCCCCGCCATTTAAATGATAGGCTTGTTGTTTTAATTCCTAAATGTAAATCTCCATCTACTATTCGGGACTTTAGACCAATTTCACTTTGTAATGTTATTTATAAGCTAGTATCCAAAGTACTTTGTAATAGACTTAAGGCTACACTGCCTTCCTTGGTGGATGCGGCTCAGTCGGCTTTTGTGGCCGGTCGTTCAATTCAAGATAATGTAGTAATTGCCTTCGAGACCATTCATGCCATGAAACGCCATTCTAGTGGTTCCCGTGGAGATGTGGCACTGGAGATTGATATAAGTAAGGCTTATGATCGAGTTGATTGGAACTACTTGGAGATGATTCTTCTAAAGTTAGGCTTTTGTAGAAAATGGGTGGCTTGGATGATGCTTTGTGTTCGTTCCGTCAAATATTCAATCCTTGTCAATGGAGATGCAGTTGGTCATATTTCACCAAGTAGAGGTCTGCGACAAGGAGATCCCTTATCTCGATATTTATTCATTTTATGCGCAGAAGGTTTAACGGCTCTTTTACGTGACGCATGCCAACAACGAATGCTACGAGGCAGTCGTATTTGCCGGGGCGCGCCAGTGGTGACACACCTTATGTTCGCTGACGGTTGTCTCTTATTTTGTGGGGCTAATGAAACGGAATGTACAACTTTGAAGTCAATTCTTAATTCATACGAATTGATCTCAGGACAGGCCATCAATTTTTCCAAATCGGGTATTTTCTTTAGCCGTAATGTTTCCCCTACACAACGGTCATCTTTGTCGGCAATTTTGGGTGTCACTGCAGGGCTTAATACTTCCTCTTATCTGGGGTTACCATCTTTGATAGGGGGTAATAAAAAATATATCTTTCGCTACCTAAAGGACAGATTGTGGAATAGATTACAAGTATGGAAGGATAAGTTACTTTTGAAGGCGGGGAAAAGTGTTCTAATCAAGTCCGTGGCTCAATCAATTCCGGCTTATTGCATGTCAACCTTTCTCCTCCCGGATTCATTACTTGTTGAGATGGAACGAATGATGAATAATTTTTGGTGGTCCAATCATAAAGACGGGCGAAGAAGTATTAATTGGCTTTCTTGGTCAAAGTTGAGTGTTCACAAAAAGTATGGAGGGTTGGGTTTTCGAAGCCTTCGATCTTTCAACATCGCAATGCTTGGTAAATGGGGTTGGCGACTGCTAACCGATCATGACTCTTTGGTGTGCCGTGTGTTAAAGGCTAAATATTTTCCTCGTGGCAGTTTTTTAAATTCGCAAATAGGGTCAAGTCCAAGCTTTGTGTGGAGAAGTATTATGAACGCTCAAGGTTTACTTCGGGATGGGCTTCGTTGGAAAATTGGGGACGGCGAGAGTGTGGAAGTGCTCACGCAACCATGGCTTAGACGGGACGGAGATTTCTACGTGAGGGGATTCACTAATTTACTCCCTCTTTCGACGCGGGTATGCGACCTCTTTCTGACCGACTCTAAGAACTGGGATGTTTCTAAGATAGTATCTTCGTTTGTGGAAGACGATGCTCGTGAAATATTATCTATTCCTCTTTATTCTAGTGCACATGGTGATGAATTACTTTGGCATTACTCCACAACAGGAACGTACACAGTGAAAAGTGCGTATAGACTTCTAACGTCTCACACGTTGGATGAATATTTGGGTGTTGAGGGTGAATGGGGTCGGCTATGGCTGATCAAATGTCCTCCAAAGGTGGCACATTTCTTGTGGCGAATAGTTCGATACTGTCTACCAGTGCGGACAAGGTTAATTTCCAAAGGTATCTCCCTTCTTGATACATGTGGTGCTTGTGGTGCGGATGCAGAGATATTGTCGCACTTATTCTTGGATTGTCCTTTGGCGGAGGATTGTTGGCGTACAACTGCGCTTTATTCCATTGTTTACCAAATCAAGGATAATTCTCTTGCATTCTATGATTGGTTTACAAACATGCTTCACATGTTACCGGCTGATGTTGCTTCATTGTTTGCGATGATATTGTATGGCTTATGGAAAGAGAGGAATAATCGAGTTTGGAGACAATCAATGTCTACCCCAGGCATGGTGACAAGGCAGGCTATCCTTGCTTTGGAAGAATGGTGTAGATACCCCGGGGAACCACGGCTTGGCAAGAGCGGTGAATTAACCTAGGATGTCTACTTGATTTTAAGAGTCGCCACCCACGTTTTTAGAGGAACGCGAGAAAACCTAAAGAAAGCCAATTTTTGTACGAAAACCAGAGATTCGGGAGAGAAGGGTTCGGGGGTTAGGTGACGGAGTGGGAAGTACTTAAACACCCATTCCGCCCCGCTTACGCGGGTCTTGCTACTTTTGGTGTTCTAATGTTAAATGTCCTTCTATTGATATTAAAATGTGCTAACAATTATATAGTAAAGAAAAGGGGAATTAAAAGAGAATTGTTTTATTGATTAAATGTCAAAGGTTACATTAAGAGAAGAAGAGTAAATTAAACTAGAGTGTAAATATAGGGAGATAATCTTAACCAACTTTAATATAGTAAAGTGATTATTTGGTCATGTCCCATTGATGGGGATTGCATACATTAGAAAGACATGTAAAATAGGAGAAGAAGAATAAAGTACCTTAAGAAAGAGGACTTCAAACTTGGACTTGAAAATGGTGTTGTTGTAGAGAAATTGTTGTAGAACAATTTGTGTAGAGTCTTGTTACTAAGAACTCTTGTTGGGAGAATTTGAGTATAATGTAGTTTGTGAATCAAAGTTGGGGTCTAAGAAGAAGGTCCAAGAGAGGTAGAAGAGGGATGAAAAGAGATCAAAAAGAGATGAAAAAAGAGGTCCCCTTCCAATGGTGGATTGGAGGGGTTTTTATAGTTGAAAGGGGATGTTTTTTGTGCCAAGACGGAGTCACAAAGATCAGTTTCCCGGGCAAAATCATATAAAATGAGCAAGGGAGAGATTCTTGGACAGAAATCAGTAACTGTCACACCTAGACGCGCGCGCATCCCGTATAGTCGGCAGGAGGCGCGAGCTTCTGGCCCCAAAGGGCGGAGGCGCGCGACTTTGAAATGGAGATTTTGACATAATGGACTAAAAAGTTAACTCTGTTGTGCAGTTTAGTCCAAAACTGACTGAATCAGTTAGGAACTTAACCGAACTAACAGAAATTAACAAAAACAAGTAAAGTAAAAGTACTATGTATGCAATCGGGGTGAGAGGTCCAAGGCGTGGTGTCTACAGAGCCCCTCGGCGATGTGGATTGCGAAGCAAAACGCGTCGACGAAAGAAAGACAAACGCCGAGGACATCGACAAGAGAAAACAAAGACTCGATAAAACATAAATTTGAAATTTGCGAAGGATAGGGGTGCGCTCCCTGTGTGAGCGGCTTTATTGATATAGAAAGGATATGGCGGGATCCGCTTTGCTGAAGCGGGATCCGTTTGCTGATGCGGGATCCGTTTGCTGATGCGGGATCCGTTTGCTGAAGCGGGATCCGTTTGCTGAAGGCGGGATCCGTTTGCTGGAGGCGGGATCCGTTTGCTGAGGCAGGATCCGTTTGCTGATGCGAGATCCGTTTGCTAGAGGCGGGATCCGTTTGCTAAGGCGGGATCCGTTTGCTGATGGCGGGATCCGTTTGCTGATGGCGGGATCCGTTTGCTGATGCGGGATCCGTTTGCTGATGCGGGATCCGTTTGCTAGAGGCGGGATCCATTTGCTAAGGAGGGATCCGTTTGCTGATGGCGGGATCCATTTGCTGATGCGGGATCCGTTTGATGATGTGGGATCCGTTTGCTAATTGCGGGATCACCGTGGACCAAATTGCTGTCTAGAGCTGCAGTTGCTGTTGACTTTATCGTGGGGATGCGGGCATGGTTGACTGTGGACCATTTTCTGCTGGGGATGAAGTGCCTTGAGTAGCGGATGCTGTTGACTTCGTGGTGGTACCTGTTATGTGTGTGCTTGGCAGGTATATATGTTTGTGCAAGAAGATGCATGAAGTGTGAAATGAAGAGAGAAATAGTGCTCGTGGTGCAATGTGATTTGAAAGCAGTTTGTATGAGAGAGAAGTAAAGTGATTCTGTGTGTGAAGTGATTTTTGAAAGCGGAGATTGCTTGAGATGAATGATGTTCATACCTTCACTTACCATTGCCGCTTGATTGGGGATGGATTGCTGAAGGATGTTGATGCTTTTGATGAAGAATGTCCATGATTTGGATGGAGAATGATGATGTTGATGGTGATGAATTGTTCTTGCCTTTGAAGGAGTGTTGGCGAGATGGTATTCTGGATGATAGGTTGGTCGTGCCAAAAGGCTGCCTACGTATCCCTTTAAGAGAATCAGACCAGCGTAGTTCAAGGATGATGGAGAATGCTGGAGGAGAAGCTAGGAGCAAAGCAAAGTAAAGCACATACTTTTGCACATAGAAGGAGAAAAAGAAAAAGAAAAATCTTTTTTTTTTTTTTTTTTTTTAAGATTAGAAGGGAAAGAATATGCACACACGTGAGAAAAAGATTTTTTTTTTTTAGTTCCTGGGTGAACCATTTTAACCATTGTGTGTTTGTAAAGCCAACCCAAGATCAAGTCATGTTCAATCGAAGTCCGGATTGCCTCGCTTGAATGTTGTCGCCGCGGTGTCCAACAAAAATTGATGTCTAGCCCCAAGAGATTTGTCGATTATGGGGATCCAAAAGGGACTATTGATGCCGAGATACCAAGGGGTTGCTGACTGTAAAGCCCCTCGAATGCTGAACTTTGAGTGGCTTATGAAGCCCCAAGATGAATCAACTCTTAGCCCATTCAAATAAACTGTCTTTTGTTGTCGACGTGGGCAAGCCCCAAGAGAAGATCATTGATACCAAGCTTTGAGAGATTGCTAAGCCCCCAAATGTCATGGGCTTATCAAGTTTGCGAGCTTGTAGATGGCGGGATGTGAAGACCTTTCGGTGTAAAGCCCCAAATCGGCTTAGCTTTGTATTGAGAGCGGATGCCCCATCGGGTAGGACTCTTGAAGGCGATTTCCTTCTTTCTCTTGCTTGGAGATGGATGGCCCTTTTTGTGGTTGATACCCAAATGGCGGAAGGTCCATATTGAAAATGTAGTACGGTCTTCGGGAGACGTCTCGTGGGAGATGGTGATGTTGTTGCAGATGATAAGGTCTTGGCGTGATAAAGTCTCGAACGGTATGTTTGCTCGAGTCTTCTTGAGTTGAACCGACGGCGGATCTTCGGATGCAGCCTGTGCTTTTGATCTTGGAGAAGGGGGTGCAGTACTTGCAGAAACATTGGGATTGGCCGTAACCCTGCTTATAGAGTTAACATATTGGCATTGCCCGCTATAACTCAGCCGGGTGAGTCTAGCATATTGAATCTTTTTCCTTTTCTCTAAGACTTCCTTCAGAATCTCGTTGTGAGTTCTAACAATAATCATCAAATTCATTCATATCATCGGAGCCTTCATTTAAAACCAAGAGGCCTTTTGACTGGAAGTGTTGAGGGACCATTGAAGTTTGATCCCTTTCATGGAGCCATAAGACTACTCCCAAATTGCGTTGCTCGGGTACCACTGCCCAAAAGCTTGTTTATTGCGAAGCCCCAATATTTCCCTTTGCTTGTATCACTGTATGCCGTCGCCCAAAAGATTGTAGATTTCGAAGCCCCTTGAGACCTTTGGTGCCGAATTGAGGAAGCTTCCAATGTTGCACATGACTCGGCTGGGGTCACTGAAGTGAATTTCTTCTTGCCGAGGGAGCCTTTAAAACTTGATCGTATCCCCTAGAGTGACACCATTGATTACGAGAAAGGTCCATCCTTGATTGGGGGAACGAGTACGGGCACACATGATAAGAGGGCTTTTTGACATCCCTTTTGAGAGACTTTGAGGATAGTCTCACACATCTTTCTCGAGCATAGCCCCTAGGGCTTATTGATTGTCAAATGAAGCAAAAGAATCCCTTGTTCTTGAGTCAAATAGCCCCTAGGGCGTCACCATTTGTTGATCAAAGAAAGAGTGACTCATCCTAGTGCGAGGGAACAAACATGAGAGGACATGGCAAGAGATACTCCATTTCTCGGGAGCCTTTCGGCGTACTTTAGAAGCACATACTTGAAGAAGCTTTGAAAACTGAGACACATGTTGTTGCTATTTGTTGCCCAAGCCAATTGACTAGCTAGGGATTATTTGTGCAACTTCGTGCCTTTTTATGATGGGCTCGTTCTCAGATGGGTCTTGGTTACCACGGGCCATCTTTTCATGAACCAAAAAATGCACACTGCTGGAGAATGATGCCGATAACCCAAGACAACCTTTGATGGTGCCATATCTTGTCGAGCCTTTTGCAATCCCAAAGTTGACTCGGTGGGGAATTGATTTGTTGAGGAGATCCATTGTAGAGCTTGTGCAGTTGTTTTCCTTAGAGGCCGGAGATCTCCATTTATCTTCCCCTTCTCTCCCTCACTCTCTTATTTTTTTTTATGACGCACCCTGTTTTTTGCCTAGACCGCCCTTTCGGGTTTTCAATCTAGCGGGTATCTCTTTTGCGTCTTCATTTTTTTTTTACTCGATTAATGAGGAAGTGTGCATTGACTCTGGCTGAGGAGATAAGACATATGATTTTGCGGTGAAGACCTCTTGTCACTAAAGATGAGTGACATTGACTCGACTAGGGAAGTGTCCCTAGTATTGACTTCATGTATGTATATTTTTTGAATGACTCACGAAGGCAAGTAAGTCATTAAGAGAGAAGAGAAAGAAAGCCCCAGTTTGATTGCAAGAAACTGGGAGTATCGCAAAAAGAAGAGAAACCCCTAGACTCGACAAGGAACGGAAAGCGATTCCAAATCTAAGAAAGATGTTCAATCTTGAGGTGATTAATTCATTGGCAAATGAATCGTACAAAGATGTCATGACAAGTTCGAGAGGAAGGCCGATCACCATAACGCGCTAGGGCTAAACATGTCTTCTTTCTTGCATGAGACCGGACCCGAAGGTTGCCTACGTTCCTCTAGTGAAGAGGCTCAGGTCACTGTAGTTCTTGTGGATTCTCCATTCGTCGCGATGGTTGAGGTTGATTCGTCCTTCGTTGGTGTAATGATGTTGATCTTTGTACTTCTTTGATTGATGGGGGTTTTTTTTTTTTTAATCCTATTTCTAGGTAGAGAAAGAGAAACGGAGATTGATGTTGTCGGCCTTGTAGCATGATCTCTTGTTGAAACCCCATTTCAAATCTGAGCCTCTTCCTTGACGAGTTCTTGCATGTTGCCATTCTCTAACTGTTGTTCTTCACCCACGGTAAATTCACCATTGTCAATTAAGTCTTGGATGATGTTGCGGATGGAGAAGCAATCCTCGGTGAGATGACCGCTGCATTGGTGATAGTCACACCACTTGTGGTGGGCATAGTTGCGACGCAATGGTTGTGGTTGCTTGTACCCTTGGAGAGGAGAAATTTGTCTCTTGGTTTTGAGAGCTTCGTAGGCCTCGGTGATGGTCATGCCATTGAGAGGGGTATAGACACGGTCATTGGTGGCACCTTTGTGACTTTTGAGGGATGAGCCACTTGAGCATGCTTTACCGTGGACCTTTGCCTTGTTGTCGGTGAGCTCTTGTAAACGAGCCTTAAGTTCGGACACTTCTTCCTTGTGAATCTTCCTCTCGAGATCAAGACGGTCTTGCCACAAATCATCCTTGCGGCGGGCATCCTCGACAAGTCTATCCATTTGTTCCCCCATGGCTCTTATTATGTTGAAGAGCCTTTCGTTGGACACGGAGATGTTCTCACCCTTGTTGTTGTTGCTGTTGGAAGCCATTGGACCTATGGAGAGAACACGGTTGATCTTAGGATGGCCCCACAAACACCTTTTGGATAAAATTATTTCACCCACAAACAAAAGTAAAGACTCAAACCACTTAAAGAAAAGACTCTTTTTTTTTATTTACAACAGTCGGAAGGACGTGTCCTTTTTGGGGTTTCTAGAAAAATAGTGGAATCGTCACACTAGCATATAGACCTTCTCGCGGTCCCATATACTCATCGGATTCCACCACGCTTGTGAATCCTACATGTGTCGGGATTAAACTAAATTAATGTAGTAAAACATACATGCTGGGACGGATTTTTATTTTCGTCCATAATAACCACTTGGGGACGGAGTTTTATTTCGTCCAAAACAACGAGTGACATGTATGATTTGAAGACATTAGTTTAGGGAAATCTCGGCACATGGAAACTGACTTGAGTCACGGAGTGTTAGACCCTGACTAGAATTGTATGGTTTGTGCTCGGCTAAAGAGAGGCTTTAAAGGTCACCCCCGACATGTAGTCGTGAACTACGCCACGGGCTGAGGTTTACCGCTTCGGAAGAGTCAAGGTCGAGTGGAGCTTGAAACTTCTTAGGACGGGCCTCGACGGGTTTGGGGTTGGACTTGTGTGACTCGATAGTGAGCAGTTGATAAGAATTGTGCGCGTAGTGTGAGGTCTAACAAGTGACAAAATATTTTTTTTTTCAAAGGAAATAAAAAAAAAAAACAAATAAGCACGTAATTTACAACTTTCGAATCACCCGTGTGACCGATAAAAATGAACAAACAAAAGTAAAAGGGGGTGTATGCAGGCCCGGTGCCCACACACTGTCAAAACTGTCCATTCTGTTCACTGTTTCTGTTTCTGGGAAATGGCCAGAAGCGCGCGCATTCAGATGCCTACTCGGGAGGCGCGCGCGTTAGACTGAGAGAAGTGGATGCGCCTGCTTCTGGGCAGTACCTGCAAATCAGCGGGTTCAAGGGATTGCCTTGACCCTAAATTATAGAACTTTTTCCTCTGCAGTAAACGTTAGCACAGAAACATGGAATTGAAGGACAAGATGGGAGGCGGGCGATTCTGGTAATTAGGGTTGGACGCACGCGCTTTAGGCCAAGAAGGCCAGAGGCGCGCGCTTCCTACCCTTTTTTTACCAGAATGCCCAGAAAACAGATATAAGAACACCAAAAGCAGAAAATGCAAGTTTAACCCTCTATGTCCCCAGCGGAGTCGCCACTGTAGATACCCCGGGGAACCACGGCTTGGCTAGAGCGGTGAATTAACCTAGGATGTCTACTTGGTTTTAAGAGTCGCCACCCACGTTTTTAGAGGAACGCGAGAAAACCTAAAGAAAGCCAATTTTTGTACGAAAACCAGAGATTCGGGAGAGAAGGGTTCGGGGGTTAGGTGACGGAGTGGGAAGTACTTAAACACCCATTCCGCCCCGCTTACGCGGGTCTTGCTACTTTTGGTGTTCTAATGTTAAATGTCCTTCTATTGATATTAAAATGTGCTAACAATTATATAGTAAAGAAAAGGGGAATTAAAAGAGAATTGTTTTATTGATTAAATGTCAAAGGTTACATTAAGAGAAGAAGAGTAAATTAAACTAGAGTGTAAATATAGGGAGATAACCTTAACCAACTTTAATATAGTAAAGTGATTATTTGGTCATGTCCCATTGATGGGGATTGCATACATTAGAAAGACATGTAAAATAGGAGAAGAAGAATAAAGTACCTTAAGAAAGAGGACTTCAAACTTGGACTTAAAAATGGTGTTGTTGTAGAGAAATTGTTGTAGAACAATTCGTGTAGAGTCTTGTTACTAAGAACTCTTGTTGGGAGAATTTGTGTATAATGTAGTTTGTGAATCAAAGTTGGGGTCTAAGAAGAAGGTCCAAGAGAGGTAGAAGAGGGATGAAAAGAGATCAAAAAGAGATGAAAAAAGAGGCCTCCTTCCAATGGTGGATTGGAGGGGTTTTTATAGTTGAAAGGGGATGTTTTTGGTGCCAAGACGGAGTCACAAAGATCAGTTTCCCGGGAAAAATCATATAAAATGAGCAAGGGAGAGATTCTTGGACAGAAATCAGTAACTGTCACACCCAGACGCGCGCGCATCCCGTATAGTCGGCAGGAGGCGCGCGCTTCTGGCCCCAAAGGGCGGAGGCGCGCGACTTTGAAATGGCGATTTTGACAGAATGGACTAGAAAGTTAACTCTGTTGTGCAGTTTAGTCCAAAACTGACGGAATAAGTTAGGAACTTAACCGAACTAACAAAAATTAACAAAAACAAGTAAAGTAAAAGTACTATGTATGCAATCGGGGTGAGAGGTCCAAGGCGGGGTGTCTACACATGGCAACAGGCTAAACTTATTATTCCACAAAGGCATAGCCTAGGTACAAGTCGGTGCAACGCATGGCACCCTCCTCCTGCAAGTTTTGTTAAGATGAATATGGATGCCTCCTTCTCGAGTCTTTCTAGGTCAACAGGATTAGGGCTAATTCTTCGATCGGACCAAGGATACTTCCTTCAAGCAAAAACAATTACTTTCCCTGGATTACTTCGTGTCGCAGAGGCTGAAGCTATTGGGTTGCTGCATGCTATGTTTTGGGCGGAAAATCTTCATTTGGACAAGGTGGTGTTTGAGCTTGATGCCAAGACTGTCTATGATGCTCTTCTTTCTCATGCCCAGGATAGGTCCGAATTTGGCTCCATTGTGTCTCAGTGTAAAAACATTATGCGTAAGAATCATCGTTTTGTTCTTTCTTTGGTTAATCGTAATGCCAATGTGTTGGCATATGTTGTTTCTAGGGTGGCGTTCGATCACGCTAGCCCCACTCTTTGGTTCGAGCTTCCGTCTTTTGTGGATAGCCGATACCTAAACTCTTGTTCTTGTTGTGTTTAATAAAGTTCCTGGTTGATCTCAAAAAAAAAAAAACTTACCATCACTTAAAAGATCGAATGCTTTGATTGATTTTTATTTATTTATTCCATTCATAAATTTAAAAGAAATGTTTTTTTTAACATTAATATTTTAGGACGAAAATACGGTAATGATGAATAAGTATAGTAGTCAATAGTTGCAGGTCCAATATCATGACTTACGGATCTATCTTTAAAATAAAATAATAATAATAATAATAATAATAATAATAATAATAATAATAATAATAATAATAATCTTACTATATATAAAGAGAGGATCCTCCTAGCTACAGTGTTCCCGCTCACAAAATTGGCTGAGGGCTTTCTTGTAATAATAATAGTGGGTCTTGTGAAGAACGTGTTTTTCCTCAAGCAAAGAAAAAACGTGTTTTTCAAAGACGCTAGGCATTATTATTCGAAACAAGGGGTGACATTTTCGTAAAGAGTTGGTTTTGGGGGAAACTAGTTCTTCCATAAGTTATAAAAAGTCCCGTTTTTAACCCTTCTTAAACTCTAAAAGGCCTAAACCCTAAACCTTAAACCCTAAACATAAACCCCTATAAAAACATGACTTTTTATAACTTAGGTAGAAACTAGTTTCCCCCAAAAATTTATCTTTCGTAAATACTGGCAACTATAGTAAATGCCCAGTGTTAGTATTACAAAAAGCCAGTGATTTCATACTGGCGTTTATAAAATATGAATCTGGCACTTTTCTTAATTACCAGTGGTAATGTTAAAAGTTGCCAGTGATTACAATGACACTTTTTAACATTGATACTTGCACTTATTAAAAGTGCCATGGTAGTGTTAATAATTGCCAGCCATTACACTGACAATTTTTAACATTGATACTGGCACTTATTAAAAACTGCCAGTGGTAGTGTCAATAAGTATCAGTGTACATGTGCTGACACTTTTTTACACTACCACTGGCACTTACGATCAGCTCTAAACAACTTCCCGTTAATTACAAAAATGCCACCGCATCAAACTTAAAACCACATTTTACGCATCCTTAAGGAAAAACACGTTTTTCCTATATTTTCTCTAATAATAATAATATTAATAATAATTGTACTAGTAATTAACAGAAGGCAAAGGAAAAAAAGGAATACGTATGTGCTGTTTATTATGTCCACGTTGTAATCTGTTGTAGATGCATTATTCAGAACGGCCCACGGTACATGTTTATAGCTCAACAGTGGCCCATTTATAATATTGAGCCTTTTGGGCCATTTTGCACACACACTTTATTCCTATATTTCGGCTTTTTTTTTTTTTTTTTTTTTTCTTGAAGTACTTCCTTCGTCCCTCTTTATTAATTTACAAAAATCGGGTTGTATACATTAATTAAGGAAAAAATGAAAAATGTAATATGTTATGAGTGTAGATACTTGGGTAGGAGAGAGAAAGTGAGGCAGATAATAAGTGGATAATTGTTATGAGTATGATAAGTGGATCCTATTATTTTAAAAGTATTAAAACATCTCTATCTTAGGACTTTGTAGATCTAAGAGAGATAGCCAAAATGATAATTTTTATAGATTATAGAGGGACGGAAGGAGTAAGTTCCTACGTAATGTTAAGGGTCCGCCTTTTTAGTTTTCAAACGAGAGAAAGGAAAAGGAAGGGAATTATGTTGGGGGGGCGGTCTCTTGTGAGACGGCTCATAGGCAGCCAAGTCCTTTTTTTTTTTTTTTTTGCCTTCCAACTTTTTTTTCCTGGCCATTTTTTGCTCGCCAGCAAAAGTAACCCTTTTTGTAAAGAAATGTAACACTTTTTTCTCATATGTAACATTTTTTTTTTCAAAAATGTACCACAATTTTGCTGAAATTGATTAAAGGTAACATAAGATAAACAACTAAACTAATGTTACATTTTATAATAAATAAATGTAACCCTTTTTTTCTCAATTGTAACATTTTTTTAAGGTTTTACATTCAATTGAAATACAAAACCGCTTATATTCATGATTTTTTACTTTTTTTTAAAAAAAAATGTAACATTTAACCTATAAACTGTTACATTCATCTATATAACATATTACAATCATATATGCACTGTGTTACATTCAATTATTATTTTTTCTAACCACAAAAACTATTTATATTATTTTGCGAAACTGCTGTTACAGCTTACAATAAAGTATTACTTTTTTAAGACCAAACTGTTAATTTCTTCATAAGAACGTGTTACACAGGAGACGAGCAGCCCAATTTTTTTGTGTGTTAAAAAGTATTTTTTTTTTAAAAAAAAATCAAACTATATCATGACCCATCTAGTTTTGTTCGTCTCGTCGAGACGAACACACCGGTATTTTTAGATTTTTTTTCGACTTAAAAATCACAAGATATTGCATTTTAAAATTATGAGAGTTTTTTTTTTTAAATGTGTGCGACATGTCGCGCGTTGGGAGGAGGGAGGGGGCTGCTGGGCGGGTTAGGCTTGTGGGTTGTGGGCATGATCCATGGGTGGATCCGTCTCACAAGGTGAGACGGTCTCACCCAAGTTTTTGTCTTATGTAGAGGGAAAATGAGTATTAAGTCAAAAGGACATTATATTGATTTCTAAATTAATCTTGGTCATTTAATATTATTGATATAAATGAAAATATACAATCCCAATAGTAAAAAAAAAAAAAAAAAAACTCAAATGCCTTCATATGGGAGATTTTTATTTACAGATGTGAGTCCACATGAAGATTGACCTTGTTGAGGTAGAATTACAGTGCAAAGTCTCTTTTACTTGTCAGATATCTCCAGTTGAAAAAGAGGGTTTATTCAAATTCATCACTACCTTTGATAAAACTCAAGTCCAATCTGGCAGCTGATCCATAATTCACCAAACTTGTCAGTTTCCCATTTAGCATTTTCACTTTATGTTGACTCATGAAAAATAAAAGTTGACTTAGAATAAAAGGCCTTGTATATTTCCCCTTTTCTTTTCATGGTTTATACTCCCTCTGTCCCGTTTGAAATTGCAAAACTTGCCATTTTAGTCGTTTCATAGAAATTGCAAAATCCATAAAAGGAAAGTTTTAACCCACTTGCACACTCACATCCACTAATCCACTAACTATTCTCTACCACACTTTCTCTCTCCCACTCATCTATCAACACTCACAACACATCACCTTTTTCACTTTTTCCCTTAATTCTTGTGCCATAATTTTTTTGTGCAATTTCCACAGGGACGGAGGGAGTATAGTATTTCATTTTATAAGTTTATTTTATTAAAAGTTTCAATGATATAGTGAAATCAGGGGTCCGGAACAGCTCCACCCAAAGTAGCTCCACGCCTCCACCCAATGACTCCAATCATGGCTACATAGGCGAGCTCATCATCTGTGCGGCTAAAATGATTTCAATTTTTGTGGGTCCTACCGAGCTCGTACACATCTCATCCGTCGAACAAAAAAAAATAATGAGGTGGCTCTAATCGGAATCATTGGGTGGACCGGGGTGGAGCTAACTCTTCGGTGGAGCGGTTCGAAATACGTGAAATCAGATTGAGAGATAGATATACAATCACTCCGTCTCTAAAGTGATTTTTTTTTATGTTTTTGCCACTATTAAAAATGCACTTTGAGCAATAATTTTATATTGATTTATTATATTAATGAAAATCTAAAATTTGTTATTAATAGTATTTTTGATTGTATACTATCATAATAAATTTTAAATTTTCACTAAAATAATTAAATCTAATCAAAATTATTACTCAAATTACATTTGTAAGAATGATGACAAAAAATGTGAAAAGATCATTTTGTCACAAGGAGTAGAAATTACGCTCGGCCAAAGAGACAAACGAAAAACCAAAAATTAAATCACAAATTTAAAATATACAACCTACAATTCTATGACTTATATAATTACAAAAGACCCAATACTTTACTAACTTACTCTTAGGGCATCTCCAATGGTGGGTATCAAAACCAAATTTTGATACCCACCTCAAAAAGTTAAGGTCTCCAATGGTAAAAAGGTGAGGTACCAAAATTAGATAAAAAGTTAAGGAAGGTACCAAATTTGGTACCTTGCCTAACTCTTTGTTGTTGCTACACCAATGAATTTTTTTATATGTTTTTTGTTTTAAACACTTAAAACCTTTTACTGTGAAATGTCAAAATAAATTATTTATTTTTTATGCAAATTAAATGAAGATTTAATTTTAAAAGTTCCAAATTTTAATTCTTTTTTATTCAAATTTAATAATTATAAAATTATCATTTAACATTATTCATATATAATTATTGTAAACATTAATTAGTTAAAATATTTATATGCAAAATAAAATTAATAATATATAAACTAAATACATAAGTATTAAATTCTAATTTTGATACCTACCATTGGAGATAGAAATTTGGTACCTATGAATAGTGCTTGAAAGGTATCAAAATTTGATTTTGATACCTTTGCTTAACTCTCACCATTGGAGATGCCCCTACTTGCATTGTGAATGATGTTTTAGACAATTATGTCCTCAATTCATTTGAAATATTTATTCATTTCTTAGTATTATTTTCTTAATAAACGCGCATTATTAACCAATGTTAGACTCTTACTCTGGGACGGAGAGAGTATATTTATTCCTTCGTCTCCTAACTAATAAATGTGGTCGATAACTTGTTAACAATTTCTTATACTTTGCTAATACATTTTACGTATTTATATTTTGTTTTTACAATGGTAAAATTACATTGAACTCCTTTTTTTAATTGAAAAACCGACAATTACTGACACGCCCCCAGGTCCCGGGATCCCCTAATAGAACCTCGAACCTGGTGGGAGTGACTAACGAGGATCAAGAAACTTAATGACATTTGTTTAACAAATTGACATGATATGTATACTCAAGAGTAAGGAGCTATACTAGCTCACAACACGAGTTCTAGACAAGAAAATTTAAAACCAAACTTAAATACATACACAGCGGAAACATGCCTAGCACATAAGCTGGCATCAAGAGTACTATACAAGATGTCTAGTGACAATAAGAACTGAACAAGACTGTCTACCCCAAAATAAGGAGTTATACAACCCATAATACATCGTCCTCACCAAGTATAAAAGGACACAAGCCCCAAAATAATCACGACCCGCGTAGTAAGCTCCCAGCTATGTCGAGCCTCACTGCGCACTATCCTTCCTTTGATCTAAGGAAAACAATTAAACAAGAAACGGGGTGAGATAAATCTCAGTAAGCTATTAGATGCAACTACATGACATGTTATCATGCAATTCAAGTAGATACTCAAGTAATCATGTATCAAGTATCATCAAGTAACAAGTATATGAGAGGCTAAGCCACTCATCAAGTAGCACATAAGGCTAAACAAGCAAGTTATAAGGATATTGCTTCCTTCCTTATTCCTCCCAAGAATACCATTGTTGTCGTAGCTTGTATTACTTTGACAATCACGATCAATAACAAGAAACTGATTATTCAGTATATATCAGAAGACCCGGTAACCAGTGTCATTCCCAAGATCAAGACTCACGAGGTGTTCACGAGGTGTTCAAGAGTTTAGCATTCACTTAAGTCAGGCGTATTGCTCCAACCAAGGAAGCTATGCCCTTACTATGGCCGGTAGTAAGGGGTCAAGCGCAAATACATAGGGACCCGATTGTCACTTAAGCCCCAGCTCTCGCGACAAGCGTGAACCTATATATTTCCGAACAAGCAAGGAGAACCAGCTGGACTCACACAAGAATGTACAAGTAGATATTTACTTGAACTACAGGAGAAGAACTAATCCAAAAGTAGTGGACTAGCTCAACAAGGAACATGCTTCAAGTAATCAAGAAGTCACCTTGTTATCAAGCAACTATATGCAATGTTTGCACATACACAACAAGAACATGTCTTATACAAGTTAGTGCTTGTTCATAGCACTTTCTAGTTCATTACCATACATATGTATTGGCATCAAGTCATGTACAAGATTTTATTATCTTATACTCCCTCCGTCCCGTTTGAAATTGCAAAACGAGTCAACTTAGGGTCGTTTTGACTCACATTTTATAGAAATATTTATGTTCCAAATAAAAATTAAAAATTATTATTGAGGGGATTTTTAATGGTGATCATTATACATTTTTTAAATTTTTATTCGGATCATAAATATTTTTATTAAGTGTTGGTCAAAACGACCTTAAGTTGACCAGTTTTGCAATTTCAAGCGGGACGTAGGGAGTATTCAAGTTTTAATCCAATTCTTTGGATGTTCAAGTCATGTACAAGATTTTATTGTCTTATACTTCAAGTTATAACTACAATATTTAGACATTCAAGCATGTATAAGAGTTATACATTTACTCTTACAAAATCTTAATCCTATTCTTAGGATGTTCAAGTCTAAAACTTTGTTCCAATGCCCCTAAGGTGCATAAACATTAGTTTCAAGATAAGCATAACACATTAGTGCTTGTTCATAGCACTTTCAAGACATAAAGAAGAGTTACTACTCTTATACTTAAGTTCTCATTTGAGTTCTATAAGTGTTCATGTTCAAGACTAAGTTCTAATGCCCTCAAAAGGTACAATTACACTTGCTAGGACATCTTATACAAAGGCTATATGCCTTAGGAGGGATAAGCTTTCAATTTAATTTAGATTTAAAACACTTTAGTTAGAACAGGGGACCGGGCGGGCGCTCAAGGTAGACCGGGCGGGCGCTCATCCAAGACTTTTTGAAACCAAAACTTCTGGCCAAATGGGCGGCCGCTTGGTCACTATGTGGGCGGGCGCCTGATCCAAATTTCAGCAAACACCAAATTCTTTCCCAGGCTTAGGATTCTCCGTCCCAAGCGTAGGAGTAACTTTTTACTAACATTTTAACAACTCCAAAAAGGGCATAACATATTCAAACTAGTATTTCCGAGTTCTTTCATTATTCTACACATAGGAATTATACTCCCTTTGTCCCAAATTTACAAGTACCACAAAAATCATCCCAAACACGAAATTGACAAGCACAAGTATTAGAAATAACATATATGAATGTTATTACAAGTAAGGGGGAGCTAATAACTTACCTAGTCCGAAATCAAAGTTACCCAAACTTATTTCTGTTCGGCCTGGAACGCTCTATTCAACGCCACGAATATTTATCCGGGATCAGAATCAAGAACGGAGGGATAATTAAGCTCGAGGAGTCGAGAATAGGATAAACTTTTAACCCTAGCTTTAGAACATAAGGAGTGTACGTAGAGCAATTTGGGTAAAAATGGTTTCTCAGAGAGAAACCAAGATGATATACTTCAACTATCCAAGAATGACAACTAGGCCCCTCAAGTTTCACTTTTAACAAAAAGGCCCCTAAAGTCAAATTTTCACAAATGACCCTAAAGTCAAAACTAGACATTTAACCACCTTAATATTCTAAAGCAGTTAATAAATTAACCCAAGTAAAACTAACACATAATATGCAAGTTCATGTATTTTAACAAGTAAGTCAAATATTTAACAAGAAATAGGATGGGCGTTACAATTACTTAGTGACCCATTTTAAAAAAAATGTGCGACATTTATTATGGTACAGTAAAGAAGGATAATAAACATGAAACTGATTTAGCTAAATGGCAGGATTTTTTTTTTTAATATAATTATTTTCGTGTTCATAATCAAACTGTAGTTTGTTCACTATGTCAGCAAACTGAGCTACTTTAAGGAGGCGTTTGGTTCGGCAGAAAAAAATATGAAGGAATGGAATGGTCAATGGAATGGGAATCCTTGAGGAATTGGAAAGGAATGGAAAGTGGTCAAACCTTGTGTTTGGTTGACACATAATGGAATGGAATTGTCATTCAATTCCTTGGTAATTCTTGTTTGGATTCAAGACAACAATGTTGGAATGGAATTATTATATGATAAAATGTCCAAAATACCCTTTTGTTCACTCTATGTTTTTTTTTTTTTTCCATATGTTATCCAGTTTGGGCCTCCAACTTCAGCCCAAGAACCTTTTTTTTTTTTTCACCATATATTATTTTGTAGTTTGGGCTCCATCTTAAAAAAAAAACATCAATTAATATAATACTCCCTCTGTTCCACGTAAGTTGCAACATATGACTTTTTTTTTTTTTTAACAAAAATAAACTTTAACCAACCATTAATAGGAAAAAAAAGTCAAAGTTCATTTTTGTTGATAAAAAAAGTCAACAAAATGCAACTTACTTGGAACGAATGGAGTATAAATCACCATAACTATAAACAGGACTCTTTAAAACCAAATTCCAGGCTTGCAGCAAAATATACACTAGCAACTAGCAAAATATACATCAGTACACCCAATTTTTCAAATACTAGTCTAACACAGTTGCATAACTTTACGAGTTAACATTGTTCAAATACTAAAACCCATCAAAATAACGTTTCAAGTACACCCATTTGAAGTACCACAAAAGAGAATCAAACTAAAGAAGGCAGTTTGATTTCAATTATCCAAAGATACCTGACCCATTCCTCCTTTTCTTCTTCTTTCTGAATAGAAAAGAAAACCAACACTTTCTCTGGCTCACACGTTATCTTACTTGTTGCTTTGAACCTATCCATCATAGACAATGAAGTGATTTTGGACAACTCCGAAAACACAAGGCTCGTTTTCCTTTGTATGTCCAAGTCACTTTGTATTGCTTCACCAAGTTTTGTTGATGCTTCCTCAATCTTGTTCCCGAGTAAGCTAGCAGCACTAGATAGACCTTCAAGCAAAGAATCTTGACTCCTAGCCCTTTTCTGTTTAAGAGGTGCACTACTACACTCTTCACTAGGGACATCAACTCCTTGTGCGGTAAGACTATCTTCCCTCCCCTCATCATTACCATCTTTCTCTTCTTCTTCTTCTTTGTTAGCCTCCTCCTCAATTTCAGCAAAATCTCTAGCCCTATTCCCTTTGGCTCGATCTTTGCCAAATACAATACATAAATCTTCAAATAGGGGAAATGATTTGTTTCTCCATTTAGCCGCCTCTTTATGAACCTATTTATTCATGAATAGACAAAATATAATAAACTTGCAATTATACATAAATAATTATAAAAAATAAAAATAAAAAATAAATAAAAGCAAACAATTACCTTGAGGTAAGCATCCCAAACTGTAGGTTCAGCAGTCACGCAATGTTTTTCACTATCGTAGCAAAAGCCACTAGTATTATAACCATAAAGCATGTCGTAGACAACTTGCCAATCCTTTTTCAAGGTTTTCAACCTTGACTCAATGTGCGGTTTACCCAAAAGTCCAGAATCTGGGAGTGTTTCTTTTAAAGCATTTTCAACTTGTTTCAAATAACCTGCTTTAAAACCATTATCAGCCTTAAATCCATCTCCAGCATTTACCAAATCCACCATAGCCTCTACGAGCTTGGAATCTTGTTCTAATGTCCAGTGCCGATAGTTTTGTCTAGAAGCCATGCCTAAAATAAACAAAAGAAGGCATCCATATAAAAAAAAAAAAAAACAGCCTTTTGATGCAATAAAAAAAAAGGCAGCCTGCTATTAAAAAAAAAAACCCAATGCAGCTGCTATAAAAATGGCTGTCAGAGACTTAGAAACAAGTCCTCAATGCTTGGAAGTCTGCCGAAATATAAGCATAAGGCCCAATGTGAAAACTATAAAAGACTTTGCATTTGGAAGAAAAAATGTTAAACACAATGTTGCTTCCCAAAATTTTGATGCTCTCCATTACCTTTATCTGAATCACTCAATCAGCACCTAACTTTTTGCATCTGATTTGTAATCAGTTGCTTTCATACTTGTCAGCCCTTACATATTAATTTCATCATGGGCTATAAAGTTCACTCAAGCTGTGAACTTACTTAAACAGCATCAATTATGATTGGTATAAGTCAAAAGTAGGTAGCAGGCAAACATAAATTTCTAGAAAAAAAAACAATGCAGCTGCTATAAAAAAAAAGACAGAAACTTTGTATTGCTTAACCATATACTCCATTTGTCCAGAAAAATCAAAAGAAACAAGTAAAAAAGTATCATTCAAGTACAACCACAATGTAAAAAAGTATAATTAAAAGAAACAAATAGACAACATTATTCTCAAGCATGCCACTCATCGAACATAGTTTGTGCTAGATTATTTCTAAATGTAGTCCAAGCGGCGAACGTCCCTACGGTCTCAACATTATCCTCAGATCCTCCATTGTCTCCCGTTCCCTCGTCAGTCACACAGTCCTCCTCAAAAGGAGCGATAGGCATTTCTTGCCTTATAAAATTATGGAGCAAACAACATGCCATTATAATCCTATTTTTTAACTCAACGGGATAGTACGAGTGGTCCCTTAAAATTCCCCATCTACCCTTCAAAATACCAAAACATCTTTCTATCACATTTCTTGCTGACGAATGTTTCATGTTAAATAATTCTTTGGGTGTAGTCGGTTGGTGTCCATCACGCCAATCATTTAAATGATATCTTTGTCCTCTATATGGGGCAAGGAAACCCTCCCCATTGGTGTATCCAGCATCAACCAAGTAATAACCTAACGAGAAAATATAAATAAATAGCTTAATGAGCACTATTATGAAAATGCAGTATATATAATTAACCTATTATTAGTCTAGATAAGTACATACATGGCCTTGGAACCTTCAATCCATGCACTCTAAGAAGGGCATCTCGAAGCACCCTACCGTCACCCGCTGAACGCTCCCATCCAGGTAATACATAAATAAATTGCATATCTTGTAAACACACCCCTAATACATTTGTCACAATCTCATTCTTTCTTGTTCTGTACCTAGGCTTGTCTTCCAATGGAACCATACACTTTATGTATGTCCCGTCTAAAGCTCCTAGGCAATTCTAGCACCAAAAAACATAAACACAAAAAAAACAAGAAAGAATGATCATTATATATGTTCATAAAAAAATTTATAAACTATGAACGATTTATTTAAATTATGTAAAATATAGTACCTTAAACCATTTCCATCTACTATCTGTAGAATCTTCGGGCACAGGTTCAGGTTTCTTAAGCAATATTGGATGCAATTTTAAAACCGCATTTCAAACCCGAGTGAAGTGTCTACTAATGGTTTCTCCCGAACGATAAAATTTACATATTATGACCCTGTTTTTTATGTTATGAGCAGTAATGTGAAGAAATATAGCAACTTGTTCCTCAATTTTCATGTTCCTAGTAGCTTTTAATCCTCCTAACGTTTCAAGCATGTCGCACAACTTGAAGAAGCACCTTCGAGTCATCCTTAGTTGAGATAGGCAAAGAGTGTCACTCTCATAAATAAATCTATGCAATATTAAATCCCGATCGATATTACTCAATGAGTATCTAATACATGGTTTGTTCATCTTGTGTTTGAGTATAAATACACATGCCACCTCAAAAAACCACGCAACTACTGACATGACTTCAATCCAAAATACAAATATCAATGCATTTCTCTTCATCCCACGTTTCCGTGTTGTTAAACTAAGTCGGACCATATTTCCTGCCAATTCGACCATATAAAGATCATTACAGATTGATATTGCATAACTGAATGAATATCAATCACATAATATGTGATGGATGGTTTTTCATGTATATATTATCTACATCCTCATGTTATTTTTCTGGACTTTTTGATGTAATTTAGAATAGAATTGATGTAGTCTTGGTCTTTATGTAATTAAGGAACTTTGTTAGGATTTGTGTATTTTGGAACACTTTTAGTGTTATTATGTAACTACAAAGTCCGAGAGCTTAAAGTGTGGCAGACCAAGGTCGGGTCAACATCAAGAGTCAAAGTCAGTCGTGGTCAAAGTCAAGAAGAAAAGAAGGAAAAGCTGGAAACTAGTCCAGGCGCCCGCTTATACAAGCACAGGCGCCCGCTTATGAAAGTTCAGGCGCTCGCTCATGGTTCTCCAGGCGCCCGCTTACATCAAAATCCGGAAAAGCAAAGTTTCTGTAATTTCCAGGCGCCCGCTTGACTAGGGATAGGCGCCCGCTTGCGTGATCCGTACGGTTTTCGGGTTTCCTGTTCCAGTCGGGTTTTAACTCAATTTTCCCTACTTTTGGCCCTAGTTTTCTCTATGTATAAATATTAGACTGCAGCCTTTAGTTTTATTATGCTTTGTTTTAGGTTTTCTTTAGTTTTGAAGATTGTAAACAAGATTTGGGAGATTATTCATCATCAAGTGTTTATCCAGGTTTATGATTTTTAATTATATGCTTGTGTTTATTGCTATGTTGATGAGTAGCTAAGTTTTTAATTCATGGGTTGGATGTAAACCACTATCTAATTCTGTGTTATAAATGTTTTATTCATATTGATTTCATTCTAGTTGTTCAAAGTATTTTTAATCAAGTTTTGAGGGTTTCAATAATTGAACTAGTCATTATTGGCCTTTTTAACAACTTAGGGTTTTAACTCCGCCATTGATTTGGGGATTAAAGCGTAGACCAATGCTTTGAGTATTATATTTATTTGATGCCGTGATAGAAATCAAGTGAATATAGGTTCAATTGTTCTTGAGAACTTAATAACTTTTTAAATAATTACATGGACTTGATTTGCGAAGTGTGATTAGATAAAGAGAAAAAGATTGTAATCCGGCCGCCTCACCGTCCTAATCTTTACAAGAAGCGAACGAACCCTGGAATAAATCAATAACTTTATTTGAAAATAACATAGAAGGATGATAGTGTGAAATCCAACCCGTGAATCTCTTTAATCTGTTTACATCGTTATTAGTTGATCATTGCTTTGTTAATTAGTATTTAATCTTAGTTTTTAGTTAGTAAAATAAAATCAAATCCAAAACCCCCCTCTGGTTACTATTTGCACTAATTAAATTAACTCGTTTATCCAACAAGTCTCTGTGGGATCGACCCTCGCTTTCGCGCGTTACTACTACGGTAACTAGTGCGCTTGCTAGGTATTTTATTACTTGGAATTTATCCATCAAGTTTTTGGCGCCGCTGCCGGGGACTTGTTTTAATTTACAAGTTAATTTAATCGGTGTATGTTTGGTAGACGTTCATTGAACCCCGAGTTAGTTCCTTTGGACGATAATATCGATAGACTTGACAGGGGCATTCCCCCTATTTCTGAGTCTGAGTCTGAAGCTTCTGTCACCGAGACAGAGGTATTTTTAAGTGATTTTGAAACTTCTTCCACCGGGGGAGAAGAAATTGAAGTTATAATGGCTAATCCCTTAATGAAAGAATATGCTAGGCCTAAGGTTGACACATCGGTGTCATGTATTGTCCTGACTGAGGCCGCTAAATCTTATGAGGCGAAGGGGCATTATTTCAGTCAGTTGCCCAAGTTTCAGGGTCTTCCCGCGGAAGACTCTTTGAACTTCTTGAGACAATACATGATGATTATATCAGGATTCCCTGTAAAAGAGGGGGTTACTGATGAACAATTAAGACTTAAGTATTTTCCTTTCTCTCTTCAAGGGGCAGCTAAAACTTGGCTTATGTTACTTCCTGCGAGGAGTATCACTACATGGGATGGGTTGCATGATGCATTCTTAAAGAAATTTTTCCCGCATGCTACTTTGGCCACCTTTAGACAGAAAATCATAGGGTTTACTCAAGAGGTAGGTGAGCCATTTCATGAGGCTTGGGATAGGTTCAAAATATTGCAAGTGCAGTGCCCCCATCATGCTTTTCCTGAGGCCCTTTTACATCAAACATTTTATGGTGGGTTAACTGCAGCAGACCAAGCTATGGTCGACAATGCAGCAGGCGGCTTTCTAGGAGCCAAAACTGTTGACCAAACCCAAGAATTATTTGAGATGTTGGGGGCCAATTCGCAAGAAAAAGGCTCTAGAGGGAAACCTAGGGGAGTGCATGAGTTGAGTGGTATGGATGAGTTCGCTAGGCAGGTGTCTTTGTTAAACCAAAACATGGCTAAAATGAATTCTAATATGTCTTCCTCAAGTGCTAATGTGGTATCTGATTTCTGTGCTAATTGTGGATCTAACACTCATGCTACTAATGGTTGTCCAGTTGTTGCACAGTTTGATTCTGAACAGGTAAATGCGATGCAAGGGTATCCCCCAAGGCAAAATCAAGGTGGTATGTACTCTAACACTTATAATCCAGATTGGAAAAACCACCCCAATTTTTCTTGGAGGGGTAACCCAGGAATTCAGTACCAGCAGCAGGTATCCTCCTCCCCCACAAGGGAATCCAGGACAGCAGCCTAAGCAATCACTGGAGGATATGATGAGGACCATGATGCAAGAGCAGCAACAAATGAAGATGATGATGGAGCAGCGAGAGAAGCAGCAGGATGCGGTCAACAAAAAGCTGGAGACCCAAATTGGTCAACTAGCTGTGGGTCAGCAAGGGCATAAACCAGGAACCTTCCCTAGTCAAGGGGAGCAAGCCAAGGCCATTATGACTCTGAGAAATGGCAAACAGGTAAGTAATGAGGTATGTCCTAACTCTCCTTCTGCAACTACCGAACCACCTGTTGTTGAGAATGTTGTTGGTAAGAGTACTAATGGCATGGGGGAAATTCCTGTTACTGATTCTTCCACCCCCAAGCCATATGTACCTCCTGTACCGTTTCCTGGTAGATTTATGAGGAGTAAGCTGGATAAGCAAATGTCTGATTTATACGACATGTTTTCAAAAGTGAATATTAATCTTCCTTTGTTAAATGTCATTAAAAATATCCCAGCTTATGCAAAGTTTTTCAAAGAACTTAACTCCAGGAAACCCAAGTATGGGAATGATGAGAAGTTGATTATGGGAGAAAGTGCTAGTGCGGTGGTACAACAGAACCTCCCACCTAAATTGAAAGACCCTGGAAGTTTTAACATTTCTATATCTATGGGGGACTCTAAAAAGGTGAAGGCAATGTTAGATCTCGGTGCTAGCATTAATTTGTTACCTCATCATTTGTATCTTGAGTTGTGTTTACCTGAGCTAAAACCCACCACAATGACCTTGCAATTGGCCGACCGTTCAATCAAGAGGCCATTGGGAATTGTGGAGGATGTTTTGGTGCAGGTAGGCAATTTGATTATCCCTGTGGATTTTGTTGTGCTTGAGACTGTGAATGGTGTTGGGAATAGTCAGGATTCTCCCATATTGCTTGGGCGTCCATTTATGGCTACTACTAACACCATTATTAATGTGAGTGATGGGACTCTATCTATGTGTGTGGCTAATGAGAAAATATAAATATCTGTGTTTGATGTCATGCAAAGTCCTTTAGATGATGAGTCTTGTAACTGTGTGGATATTATTGAGGATTGTGTGAGTGAAGTTTTGTGGCATGAGAGAGACTGTGAGGAGTTAGAGTCTTTGTTGTCAACTGGCGGTGAGAAACCTAGGGATAATGCGGATGTTCAACTGATGGCTGTGGAAAAGGCCGACGAACACCATCCTAGTGATGGCCCGTTTCACCCCCTAGGCCACTTCAATGAGAAGTCGGTGCCTTCTATTGTAACCTCTCCAGCTCTTGAGCTGAAAGCCCTCCCCTCAAATTTAAAATATGTTTTTCTTGGGGAGGGAGAGACTTTGCCTGTGATAATTGCCTCAGATTTGACCATTGAACAAAAGGCTAAGTTGATCAAAGTGCTTTGTGAGCACAAGCAGGCCATAGGGTGGACCTTAGCAGATATTAAGGGTATAAGCCCCTCCATGTGCATGCACAAGATTAATCTCATAGATGGTGCTAAGCCGTCTAGAGAGAGACAAAGGAGGTTAAACCCTCACATGGAGGATGCGGTTAGGAAAGAGGTCCTAAAATTGTTGGATGCAGGCATTATCTATGCCGTTGCTGATAGTGAGTGGGTGAGCCCGGTTCAAGTCGTTCCAAAGAAATCTGGCTACACGGTCACCACTAATGAAAAAGGAGAAGAAGTGCCAAAAAGGGAAGTGACTGGTCTGAGAATGTGCATAGATTTGCGCAAACTGAATGCTGCAACAAAGAAAGATCACTTCCCTTTGACCTTTATTGATCAGATTCTTGAGAGGTTAGCTGGACATGAGTATTATTGTTTCTTGGATGGTTTTTCGGGGTATAACCAAATCCCCATTGCACCAGAGGACCAAGCCAAGACCACTTTTACTTGTCCTTTTGGCACATTCGCATTTAGGAGGATGCCCTTTGGGCTTTGTAATGCACCTGCGACTTTTCAAAGGTGTATGACCTCCATCTTCTCTGATTTAATCGAGCGATGTGTCGAAGTCTTCATGGATGACTTCTCGGTATTTGGGGACAGTTTTGATGGGTGCCTTGAGAATCTGACATTGGTCTTAAAACGTTGTTGCGAGACAAATTTGACCCTTAGTTGGGAAAAATGTCATTTTCTTGTGAGGCATGGTATTGTGCTAGGGCATTTGGTGTCAAATAAGGGGATTGAGTTAGACAAGGCAAAAATCGATGTGATTTCAAAATTGCCTCCCCCTGTGTCGGTTAAGGGTGTGCGAAGTTTTGTAGGCCATGCAGGTTTTTATAGGCGTTTCATAAAAGACTTTTCAAAAATTTGTAAGCCTTTATGTAACCTGCTGGATAAGGACACCGAGTTCATCTTTGACCAAGAGTGTTTAGAGGCCTTCAATCTGCTGAAGGAGAAGTTAACGTGTGCCCCCATTAACGTGTGCCCCCATTCTATCCAGCCCCAATTGGTCTCTACCTTTTGAGATCATGTGTGATGCTTCAGATTTTGCGATTGGGGCTGTTTTGGGGCAAAGAGTAGATAAATTACCTCATGTGATTCACTATGCAAGTAGAACTCTAAATGATGCACAACTGAACTATACTACCACTGAAAAAGAATTTTTAGCAGTTGTGTTTGCTCTTGAAAAGTTTCGTTCTTACTTGCTTGGGTCTAAGGTGATTATCTACTCTGATCATGCTGCACTTAAATACTTGTTAAATAAAAAGGATGCTAAACCTAGACTCCTTAGGTGGATGCTCCTACTGCAGGAGTTTGACATAGAAATAAAAGACAAAAAGGGGACCGAATATGTGGTGGCAGATCACTTATCTAGGCTAAAGGATTTTACTTTTACTAATGTGATGGTGCGATTCCGGTTAATGAAAATTTTCCGGATGAGCAACTATTTGCTTTACATGTTCATGAGCCTTGGTATGCGGATTTTGTGAATTTTATTGTTTCTAATATTATGCCACCGCACTTCACATACGATCAAAAACGAAAGTTTAAATCGGATGTGAAGCATTACATTTGGGATGATCCTTATTTGTGGAAGATTTGTCCTGATAAGCTTTTGAGAAGATGTGTCCCTGAGCATGAACAAGAGAGTGTGTTGCGTTTTTGTCATGAGCTTCAATGTGGTGGGCATTTTAGTGGTCAAACGACCGCTAGAAAAAATTTTCAAGCCGGTTTGTATTGGCCCACCATATTTAGAGATGCATGTGAGTTCAGTAAGAGGTGTGATAGATGCCAGAAGACTGGTGGCATTGGTCAAAGAGATGAGATGCCCCAACACTTTAATTTAGTTGTTGATATATTTGATGTGTGGGGTATTGATTTTATGGGTCCGTTTCCCCCATCCCATGGTTTTGTTTATATATTGGTTGCGGTGGATTATGTGTCAAAGTGGGTGGAGGCTATTTCCACCCGGACTAACGTTGCTAATGTGGTTTCCAAGTTTGTTTGTGAAAATATTTTTAGCAGGTATGGAGTGCCACGAGCAATCATAAGTGATCAAGGAACACATTTCACCAACCGAATGTTTAACAATGTGTTGAAGAAATATGGGGTGGTTCATAAATTAGCCACAGCTTATCATCCTCAAACCTCGGGACAAGTGGAGGTAAGCAACAGACAAATAAAAGGGGTCCTTGAAAAGACGGTGCATCCGAACCGCAAAGATTGGGCTCTAAAGTTGAGCGATGCATTATGGGCATACCGGACGGCATACAAGACTCCAATTGGCATGAGTCCTTTCCGGATTGTGTATGGGAAGGAATGTCATTTACCGGTTGAGATGGAGCACAAGGCATTTTGGGCAGTGAAAGAGTTTAATATGGATATGGATGCCGCGGATGAGAAGAGATTGCTCACTTTGAATGAACTTGACGAGTTGCGACAAGATAGTTATGCAAGTGCCAAACTGTATAAAGAGAGAACTAAAAGATACCATGACAAACAATTGAAGCCAAAAGATTTGAGGCCGGGTATGAAAGTTCCCCTTTTCAACTCTCGTTTGAGGTTATTTCCGGGTAAACTGCGTTCCAAGTGGACGGGGCCATTTGAGTTGGTAAAAGTATTCCCACATGGAGCAGTCGAGCTTAAGAATATGAAAACGGGAAATTTGTTCAAAGTTAATGGACACCGGGTGAAACCTTATTATGAGGGGGTGGCTATTGATGATGAGGTAGAGGTGATCGAGCTGGTGGATCCAGAGAAGGCCAATTAACTCCCATGTGGCATTATGTCGAGCCAACGACTTTAAAACAAAGGCGCTTGTTGGGAGGCAACCCAACCAGGTATCATTTTATTTGCTTTCTTTTATTTCAGGCTATCATCATTCTTATCTTGGGTGCATGTTTACTTTTGATGCAATGAGGACATAGCATGTTCTAAGTTTGGGGGTGGTGGTATTCACCAAAAAAAAAAAAAAAAAAAAATTATATTTACATATTTTTATTGCTTTCGTGTTTTTTATTTCTGGGTCGGTTCGAACTACGGTGACCTGAGCCCCTTATTGTCCTAGGGGGAACGTAGGCAACGAAAGTGCGGTCAAAAGTTTAGTCCGTGTCATCCTTCATGGATCTCTCCGAGTTTGTGGGTTTATAGGGGAGTGTAAATAGTGTCACCCTCCAAAAATATTTTTATTCTTTGAGTCATTTTTATTTTTATTTTTCATAATGGATATTACGCTTGTGATTTTTGTTTGTGGTGATGTGCAGAAAAGAAGTCCAACCAAGCGAGGCGAAGGTCAAAAAAAAAAAAAAAAAAAAAAAAAAAAAAAAGACCAAGCGCCCGCTTGTATTGAGGCAGGCGCCCGCTTACATGGGATTTTGATAGAGTAATGTTTCTGGTCAAAGCAAGCGCCCGCCTGGTAGGTCACAGGCGCCCACTCGGAATGCGGAAAACACAGAAATTTCGGGGTTAAAGCCCCCAAAAAGTGGGTTTTCCCCCAAAAATTAAAATCCCTAACTCTCTCTCTCTCTCTAAAAACCGACCCTCTCTCCCCTTTCTCTCTACAATTCCTCCCACAAATCACCATCTTCATCCCTCTAAATCACCAAATTCGAATTGCCCAACCTTCTTCCTCCATACATTCGAAGAAATCAACCCAAGAAGTCCATTGAATCCCAAGTTTTGAGAAGGTTTTGAAATTTCTAAATATCGTGAAAAAGAGAGAAATTGGGCATCATAGAGTGGGAATTCGAGGTATTCAAGGAAGGAAAAGTGTTCATAAGGGAAAGCTTCATTTAGGTCGGTCATCTTCTCAAACTCCGGCGAGGTTTTCCGGCGAGGTTTTCCGGTGACTGTCCGGTAAGAAAATTTTCAGAATTTTTAGTTTTGTTGGTGAATATTAATTATGCCTCCCAAAGGAAAAGGCCGTGCTCCCCCTCCCCCTGTTGAATTGGATTATGATAGTGCTCGGTTTGTCTCGAGGAAGTCACAAGACTTCTTTGATTCTAAGAAGGGTAATGGGGATACAGTTGAAAGGGGGTTCGATTTTAAGAGTTGCGGGCTGCAAGAGTTGTTTGCTTTTTATAAATTGAATAAATTAGCGGCAAAGCCAGCCCGAGCGGGAGTTAGCTTGTTGGTGCGGGAGTTTTATGCTAATTTGCATTCGGCATCTGAGGCCAGGAGTGTACGAGTGAGGGGGTGTGATGTGGTTTTCACTGATGCCACTATAAACGAGTTATACGGGATGTCCATGGGAGTTGCAGAGGAGGAATGTGCCTATTGGAAATTGAGGGGTGAGTTGCATGACAATTTGTTGGGTGCGTATCCTAAACTATCAGAGGCCTTTGGGTTTCAGCTAGATCCCAGTTATTTCAAGAATGGGTATATGTTCCATGTGAGTGCTTTGAGGTTTGAGCTGAAAGCCATTTAAAGATTTATTTGTGAGAGAATAATGCCCACTGGTCATTATCAAGAAGTGCACTGGACACGGGCCCCCCTGTTGTATGTGATGGTGAAGAGGTTGCCGGTGGATATTGGGGCCATAATGAGGAATGAGGTCGTTGAGAGGGCCATCAATATGGGTCACAGTAACTTCATTTTTCCGATCATGATCACTCGGTTAATGGAGAAGGCAGGGGTTTCATTGTCAGGGGTTCAGAAGAATTTGGTGGCTGGAACTACTGTGACGAAGACATCTATGGAGGGTGGTAGTTCACATCCGGTGGGAAGCAGGGGCCAGGCGGCCAATGTTGAGGAGGATATCCCGATGACCCAAAGGGAGTTTAGTCATGGTATGTTTGAGCGGATGCAGGGGTTGGAAGAGAAGATAGACGGGTACCACCAGCAGCAGCTCATAGTTGATTATCACAGGCAGAACCGCGAGGATGAGCATGATGAGCGGTTGAGGAAGATGGAGGAGGCATTTTATGGTAACCTTCAGGAGGAGCAGTATTACAGACGCCGGATGATGGCGCATCACTTCCCTGGGGAGCAGTTTCCCCCGACGTTTTACCCACCACCTCCTTCTCCGTATATGCCACCTCCGAGCAGTTCGTGGGCTGGAGCTTCATGGGATGAGCCGATGAGTGGACCGGATCAGGGTCTGGTTCAGGTTCGGGCATGCTGGGTCCTTGGGACCATATTTTTGGACCGCCCCCGCAGTGAGTGGCGCGAGGTATTTCCATTCCCTTTTTCATTTGAGCTTAGTTGTGAGAGCATTGGGGGCAATGCTCATAATTAGTCGGGGGGTGGGAATGCCTGTTTATTGGATGCATTTTATCATCATTTGTTGTATAGTTAAAAAAAAAAAAAAATTGAAAAAGAAAAGAGAGGCTAGGTGAAAACCCGAAAGGGCGCCTAGGCAAAAGGAGAGAAATTGAGTGAGTTTTTGTTTTTGCTTGGCGTGGCGTCCTAAGGGAGGTTCGGAGAATTGGGTAGGATTCCTGTTAGGTGTAGGAGGTTTGGTTAGAGGCAAATAGGATAGAAAATCCTCATATTTCTTATGGAGTCATAAGGGGGCGTTGGAGTTTTTTTTTTTATGAGGTAAATCATTGCTAAGGATTATCCTAGCTTTGATTTCTTTTTGAGGGAGAAGGTAGCGAAAGATAAGCGTGGGGGAAACATAGGTCATTTTAGTTCCCCTAGCTTTTTGTGTGGGCCCTAATTGGATGGCGTTTTATTTTCTTATCATGGGTGTGCTATCAATTAGGGCCAGTCGTATTTGTTTTGTTTGGAGTTATAAGGAGCGGAGTTTCTTACACTCCGTGTGTGTTGCTTCTATCGTGACTTGTTGGATGGGGTTGTAGAGGTGATAGGTATCATTTTCTCTCATGCTACGCTAATTAGACCGGTGTTTAGAAGTGGGGTTAGGAATATTACTCTGGGACGAGTAATGGTCTAAGCATGGGGGAATTTGATGGATGGTTTTTCATGTATATATTATCTACATCCTCATGTTATTTTTCTGGACTTTTTGATGTAATTTAGAATAGAATTGATGTAGTCTTGGTCTTTATGTAATTAAGGAACTTTGTTAGGATTTGTGTATTTTGGAACACTTTTAGTGTTATTATGTAACTACAAAGTCCGAGAGCTTAAAGTGTGGCAGACCAAGGTCGGGTCAACATCAAGAGTCAAAGTCAGTCGTGGTCAAAGTCAAGAAGAAAAGAAGGAAAAGCTGGAAACTAGTCCAGGCGCCCGCTTATACAAGCACAGGCGCCCGCTTATGAAAGTTCAGGCGCTCGCTCATGGTTCTCCAGGAGCCCGCTTACATCAAAATCCGGAAAAGCAAAGTTTCTGTAATTTCCAGGCGCCCGCTTGACTAGGGATAGGCGCCCGCTTGCGTGATCCGTACGGTTTTCGGGTTTCCTGTTCCAGTCGGGTTTTAACTCAATTTTCCCTACTTTTGGTCCTAGTTTTCTCTATGTATAAATATTAGACTGCAGCCTTTAATTTTTTTATGCTTTGTTTTAGGTTTTCTTTAGTTTTGAAGATTGTAAACAAGATTTGGGAGATTATTCATCATCAAGTGTTTATCCAGGTTTATGATTTTTAATTATATGCTTGTGTTTATTGCTATGTTGATGAGTAGCTAAGTTTTTAATTCATGGGTTGGATGTAAACCACTATCTAATTCTGTGTTATAAATGTTTTATTCATATTGATTTCATTCTAGTTGTTCAAAGTATTTTTAATCAAGTTTTGAGGGTTTCAATAATTGAACTAGTCATTATTGGCCTTTTTAACAACTTAGGGTTTTAACTCCGCCATTGATTTGGGGATTAAAGCGTAGACCAATGCTTTGAGTATTATATTTATTTGATGCCGTGATAGAAATCAAGTGAATATAGGTTCAATTGTTCTTGAGAACTTAATAACTTTTTAAATAATTACATGGACTTGATTTGCGAAGTGTGATTAGATAAAGAGAAAAATTGTAATCCGGCCGCCTCACCGTCCCAATCTTTACAAGAAGCGAACGAACCCTGGAATAAATCAATAACTTTATTTGAAAATAACATAGAAGGATGATAGTGTGAAATCCAACCCGTGAATCTCTTTAATCTGTTTACTTCGTTATTAGTTGATCATTGCTTTGTTAATTAGTATTTAATCTTAGTTTTTAGTTAGTAAAATAAAATCAAATCCAAAACCCCCCTCTGGTTACTATTTGCACTAATTAAATTAACTCGTTTATCCAACAAGTCTCTGTGGGATCGACCCTCGCTTTCGCGCGTTACTACTACGGTAACTAGTGCGCTTGCTAGGTATTTTATTACTTGGAATTTTATCCATCAATATGACACGCCCCACGTCCCGGGATCACCTAATAGAAACTCGACCCTGGTGCGCGTAACTAACAAGGAATGAAAAACTAACAAGAAACAAGAAACTAACGGGAAACAGGAACAATACCTGTTAGAAACAAACTGACATGCTATATATACTCAAGAGTAAGGAGCTAAGATAGCTCACAACAAGTTCTAGACCAAGAAAATTAAACCAAACATGGTTACATACAGCGGAAGACATGCCTAGCACATAATCTGGCATCAAGAGATGTCTAGAGACAACAAGTACTACACAAGTCTACCCCAACAAGCCCTGAGCTTAACAACTCATACAACATCATCCTTACCAAAGTGTAAAAGGACACTAGTCTCAAACAAGAACATCCTGCGGAGTACGTTCCCAGCTATGTCGAGCCTCACTGCGTACTATCCCCTGCTTTCCTGGGGGGGGGGGGAAACAAATAAAGGGTGAGATAAATCTCAGTAAGCTATTAACATGCAACTACATGACATGTTATCATGCAATTCAAGTAGATACTCAAGAAATCATATATCAAGTATCATCAAGTAACAAGTATAGGAGAGGCTAATCCAACTCAACAAGTAATCAAGCTCAAGATATGATCAGGTAACAAGTAGTCAAGTAGTGTGAGAGGCTAGACCAACTCACCACGAAGCACATAGGCCTATCACGTATCATTACCTGAATCCTTCCTTATTTCTCCCAACAATACCATTGTTGTCGATGCTTGTATAGCTGATAACAACCACGATCAAGATCAAGAAACTGCTATGCAGTATATAAGAAGACCCGGTGACCAGTGTCATTCACAAGAACAAGATTCACGAGGTATTCACGAGTTTAGCATTCACTTATATCAGGCGTATTGCTCTAATACAGGATGCTAAGCCCTTACTATGGCCGGTAGTAAGGGAAAAACAGACCGAATGCATAGACCCACGATTATCACTTAAGCCCCAGCTCTCGCGATAAGCGTGAACCTATACACCCCTCTGCACCAAATAAGCCAGCTGGACTCACACGAGAATGCACAAGTAGATGTTTACTTGAACTACGAGAATAGAACTAAGTCCCATATTAGTGGACCAGTCTTTATGCACCATGTAATCATGTATCATGTGCTCACGAGAATATGCACCATGTAATCATGTATCATGTGCTCACGAGAATACAAGTACACGTACGCAATCATTGTGAAGAAAAATCAATCTAACAATAGCACGTAGAGTGTCCATATAACACGGTCAATCCAAGTTAGAGTCTATTAATAACAGACCTCAAACAAGTAGTAGGGTATATCATTCTATATCACTTTGTCACATGCCAAGTTTGCACGTACATATTCATATCACGTTTAACACATTAAAGTGTCTATCACGATACCCTTACTATCAAATAGAGCCCAATACCTTAGACTCTAAATACGTAGTAAAATAGGTCACACCATACCTAGTCACAGTCATATCTCACGTATATGTATCGTTAATAATCGAATACATTTTCCATCACATATTGTGTTCTGTAGTTATTCTTAATAACTTAAATCGTAGTATTCACGATTATATGAATTATCGTCATATTACACTAATCCCTATTTTCTTTAGGAACCCATTTCAAGACAAGATATCTTCTTTATTCTTTATATACTTCATTGAGAATATATACGATTAAAACCAATCACTAGCACTTTAGTGCTTATTCATAGCACTTCCAATATACACGTATCAAATTCAAATGTGTATTAGAGTTAATTATTCTCTATCTAATCCCATATCCCAACTCTTTCGGTTATTCATACCATGTATCAAGTAATCAAGAAGTAACATTCTATCAAGTAAATATATGCAAGATTTGCATATACACATCAAGAATCTTTCAAGTTTATTACCATAACACATAAGTGCTTGTTCATAGCACTTTCAAGACATAAAGAAGAGTTCTTCCTTTTATACTCAAGTTCTCAATTTAATTTAATGAGTAATCATGTTCAAGTCTCCTTCTGATGCCCCTAAGGTGTCACAACACTTGCTAGGACATCTTATCTTAAGGCTATATGCCTTAACAAGGGTAAGATTTCATTTCCCTTTAGGTTTAAAACACTTTCATCAGGACAGGGGACCGAGCGGGCGCCTACTACTACACAGGCGGGCGCTTGGTCTAAGGTTGCAGGGCAAGCGGGCGCTCGACGCCAAACAGGCGCGCGCTCAAAGTTCAACAGAGATTTTTGCACTAAAACGAGGCTAGCGGGGGCGCTTGATATGAGGTCAAGCGGGCGCTCAAGACAGACCAGGCGGGCGCTTGAGGCTGACCAGGCGGGCGCCTGGTGCAATTTCCAGCCAAAACCCAATTTCCTTCCAGGCTTAGAAATTCTCCATCCCAAGCGTAGGAGTATACTTTTACTCACAATTAAACATTACCCAGGACATATAATAAGCTTAAATCACTTATTTCAATTATACTTTCTTATTTCAACAGAGACTTTTATACTTACAAATTCTCCGTTCCAAGTGTAGGAGTATAAACCCACTAACACTTCCTAACATTCAAGAGTGCATTTTAACATGCTCAGAACACTTCTATAGGGACACTTCATTAATTTATCACCGTCCCACAAGTAATAGAATAATTTTCTTTTATTACATTTCAATATTTCACCGTCCAAAAAGTATAAGTATAATTTTCTAATATACTAATATAATCATCTAGGGATACTTCCATTCATTTCCCCGTACCACAAATAATGGTACAATTTTTCTAATAATATTTAAATCGAGTTACTATTTTACCGTCTCACGAATATACTTGCAAACCCATTTAGCATCTCTCTGTACCTTGCATAGAAATACTCCCTTCGTCCCAATTTAACAAGTATCACAAAACTCATTCAAATCACGAAATTAACAATCACAAGTACCAAGAATAATATATATGCATGTTGCTACAAGCAAGGGGGAGCCAATAGCTTACCTAGTCCGAAATCAAGTTGACCCAAATTAATTTCTGATCGGTCGGAAACGCTCTATTCAACGCCACGAATATTTATCCGGGTCCGGAATCACGAACAGAGAGTTAATTGAGCTCGAGGAGTCGAGAATAAGGTAAAAGTTTAACTTTCTCTCTGAGACAGAGAGAAAGTACGAGAAGAACTGAGAATTTTTTTCCTTAGAAAAAGGCAACCAAACACTTGATACTAACAAGTTTCAAAAATTGCTCTTTGGCCCCTCAGGTTTCACTTTCTACAAAAAGGCCCCTAAAGTCATATTTTCACAAATGACCCTAAAGTCAAAACTAGACATTTAACCACCTTAATATTCTAAAGCAGTTAATAAATTAATTCAAGTAAAACTAGCACATAATATGCAAGTTCAAGCATTTAAGCAAGCACGTCAAGAAATTTAACAAGAATTAAGACGGGCGTTACATCCTCCCCTCCTTAAAGAAAATTCGTCCTCGAATTTTACTGATCAAGATTATAACATATATAATCAACAAATAGAACTCAAGAGCATCAAGACTATACACATATACTCACAAATAGATATTACACGTATGCTCACAAATATTCTATGCAATCCAGATGTATCAATTATAACATCGAAACACATAAAGTCAAGCAGACTCGATTAGTCAATCCACTATATTGGTGAAACTTGACATATCCACTAAAAATAATAGAACTGGTCATATCCTCCAGATCACTGTAATACTAGTCAAATCCACTAGGCAATCTCAAATACTGAAGTCGTGGTCATCCATCATTTCAATATTTAAAACTTGACTTCACGTTTATCAATCCATCGAAAAGGTGTAGCTCTCGGTGTCAAATAATTAACGATAGAGCTGACTTCGAAATTCATTAATGAATCTCTAATAAGATCAAGAAAATCTCAAGAACACGCGTACTTTGGTTGTTTCCACCTATAGGTCAACAAAGATGCCTGAAGTAAACCCACTTCAAAATAGATATATATATTCTATCAAGAAATTTCTCAAGTTGAATCTTCAACTCTTTTAACTCAATCGAGGTCAAGAAAATTAATCCAGATGTCAGCACTGTATTCGCACTGTAACAACTCAAGATAATCCAAGTTTCTCATCAAGTAACATGTATTACTCAGTAGAAATTATAGCTGAGATCTCATCAAGAATGGATACATCCATCTGGTTTGGTGTAGAAATTCCACTGTCAATCACATAGGTTAAATACCCAGTACAATCTCGATAACACTGTTCAATGCAGAACATGAATATTATACATAATTATATCATGCTCATAAAAATAGTCAAGCATACTAGCATAGAACTATTCACCATTTATTGTGGCAAACAAGAATGTCATAACATATAGAAAGCCAAATCATAACACGTAAGAGCCAAGCCATAACACGTATCACATCAATGTCCCATCTAGGTAACATGACCAAGTTAACATAGAACGTATATGTTGTTATCACCCACACTTCTATCAAGCTTTTATACATAACGATATCAAGCATGTAGTCTCTTACTAGAGAATACACTTCCACGTAATTCACGAGATAAGGACAAGCATGCATATATAGCACGAAACAATGTCCACTAGACAAGATAGATACGCCTAAGTCTTTAAAGACTCGCGCTCTCGATTCTCAAACCATCTAATCCAATTGGATCAACACTATCAACTCTAGTCCTATGCCTGGTATAACAACAAGTAAAGGAACACTCAACGTCAGAAGCACACCCATAAGCTAACCCACGAATGCCGTAGACCCTATCCAGGCTTAGAGCTAACCATAGATCTGATACCAAACTGACACGCCTCAAGTCCCGGGATCCCCTAATAGAACCTCGACCCTGGTGCACGTAACTAACAAGGAATGAAAACTAACAAGAAACAAGAAACTAATGGGAAACAGGAACAATACCTGTTAGAAACAAACTGACATGCTATATATACTCAAGAGTAAGGAGCTAAGATAGCTCACAACGAGTTCTAGACCAAGAAAATTAAAACCAAACATGGTTACATACAGCGGAAGACATGCCTAGCACATAATCTGGCATCAAGAGATGTCTAGAGACAACAAGTACTACACAAGTCTACCCCAACAAGCCCTGAGCTTAACAACTCATACAACATCGTCCTTACCAAAGTGTAAAAGGACACTAGTCTCAAATAAGAACATCCTGCGGAGTACGTTCCCAGCTATGTCGAGCCTCACTGCGTACTATCCCCTGCTTTCCTGGGGGGGGGGAAACAAATAAAGGGTGAGATAAATCTCAGTAAGCTATTAACATGCAACTACATGACATGTTATCATGCAATTCAAGTAGATACTCAAGAAATCATATATCAAGTATCATCAAGTAACAAGTATATGAGAGGCTAATCCAACTCAACAAGTAATCAAGCTCAAGATATGATCAGGTAACAAGTAGTCAAGTAGTGTCAGAGGCTAGACCAACTCACCACGAAGCACATAGGCCTATCACGTATCATTACCTGAATCCTTCCTTATTTCTCCCAACAATACCATTGTTGTCGATGCTTGTATAGCTGATAACAACCACGATCAAGATCAAGAAAATGCTATGCAGTATATAAGAAGACCCGGTAACCAGTGTCATTCACAAGAACAAGATTCACGAGGTGTTCACGAGTTTAGCATTCACTTATATCAGACGTATTGCTCTAATACAGGATGCTAAGCCCTTACTATGGCCGGTAGTAAGGGAAAAACAGACCGAATGCATAGACCCACGATTATCACTTAAGCCCCAGCTCTCGCGATAAGCGTGAACCTATACACCCCTCTGTACCAAATAAGCAAGCTGGACTCACACGAGAATGCACAAGTAGATGTTTACTTGAACTACGAGAATAGAACCAAGTCCCATATTAGTGGACCAGTCTCTATGCACCATGTAATCATTTATCATGTGCTCACGAGAATATGCACCATGTAATCATGTATCATGTGCTCACGAGAATACAAGTACACGTACGCAATCATTGTGAAGAAAAATCAATCTAACAATGGCACGTAGAGTGTCCATATAACACGGTCAATCCAAGTTAGAGTCTATTAATAACAGACCTCAAACAAGTAGTAGGGTATATCATTCTATATCACTTTGTCACATGCCAAGTTTGCACGTACATATTCATATCACGTTTAACACATTAAAGTGTCTATCACGATACCCTTACTATCAAATAGAGCCCAATACCTTAGACTCTAAATACGTAGTAAAATAGGTCACACCATACCTAGTCACAGTCATATCTCACGTATATGTATCGTTAATAATCGAATACATTTTCCATCACATATTGTGTTCTGTAGTTATTCTTATTAACTTAAATCGTAGTATTCACGATTATATGAATTATCTTCATATTACACTAGTCCCTATTTTCTTTAGGAACCCATTTCAAGACAAGATATCTTCTTTATTCTTTATATACTTCATTGAGTATATATACGATTAAAACCAATCACTAGCACTTTAGTGCTTATTCATAGCATTTCCAATATACACGTATCAAATTCAAATGTGTAGTAGAGTTAATTATTCTCTATCTAATCCCATATCCCAACTCTTTCGGTTATTCATACCATGTATCAAGTAATCAAGAAGTAACATTCTATCAAGTAAATATATGCAAGATTTGCATATACACATCAAGAATCTTTCAAGTTTATTACCATACACATATATTGATGTCAAGGCACGTACAAGATTTTATAATCTTATATTCAAGTCTTAATCCAATTATTTGGATGTTCAAGTCATGTACAAGATTTTATTGTCTTATACTTCAAGTTACTGTCTCAACTTAAGATATTCAAGTCATTCAAGACATTCAAGACATTCAAGACATTCAAGACATTCAGGACATTCAAGACATTCAAGACATTCAGGACATATACAAGATTTTATCATCTTATCTCCAAGTTCTCAATTCATTTCTTTGGATGGTTAAACATGTACAAGAGTTAATTATCTTATACTTCAAGTTCAAGCTAGGAAGATGAATTATACATCTTTCACGTATTATTTTCCAATCCTTTTCTTAGGACATTCAAGCTCAAGACATTAGTTGGTGCCCCTAAGGTACACAAACATAGGTTCCAAGACAAGCATAACACATAAGTGCTTGTTCATAGCACTTTCAAGACATAAAGAAGAGTTATTCATTTTATACTCAAGTTCTCATTTTAATTTAATGAGTAATCATGTTCAAGACTCACTTCTGATGCCCCTAAGGTGTCACAACACTTGCTAGGACATCTTATCTTAAGGCTATATGCCTTAACAAGGGTAAGATTTCATTTCCCTTTAGGTTTAAAACACTTTCATCAGGACAGGGGACCGAGCGGGCGCCTACTACTACACAGGCGGGCGCTTGGTCTAAGGTTGCAGGGCAAGCGGGCGCTCGACGCCAACCAGGCGAGCGCTCAAAGTTCAACAGAGATTTTTGCACTAAAACGAGGCTAGCGGCGGGCGCTTGATATGAGGTCAAACGGGCGCTCAAGACAGACCAGGCGGGCGCTTGAGGCTGACCAGGCGGGCGCCTGGTGCAATTTCCAGCCAAAACCCAATTTCCTTCCAGGCTTAGAAATTCTCCATCCCAAGCGTAGGAGTATACTTTTACTCACAATTAAACATTACCCAGGACATATAATAAGCTTAAATCATTTATTTCAATTATACTTTCTTATTTCAACATAGACTTTTATACTTACAAATTCTCCGTTCCAAGTGTAGGAGTATAAACCCACTAACACTTCCTAACATTCAAGAGTGCATTTTAACATGCTCAGAACACTTCTATAGGGACACTTCATTAATTTATCACCGTCCCACAAGTAATAGAATAATTTTCTTTTATTCCATTTCAATATTTCACCGTCCCAAAAGTATAAGTATAATTTTCTAATATACTAATATAATCATCTAGGGATACTTCCATTCATTTCCCCGTACCACAAATAATGGTACAATTTTTCTAATAATATTTAAATCGAGTTACTATTTTACCGTCTCACGAATAGGAGTATAAATTTCTAATATACTTGGAAACCCATTTAGCATCTCTCTGTACCTTGCATGGAAATACTCCCTTCGTCCCAATTTAACAAGTATCACAAAACTCATTCAAATCACGAAATTAACAATCACAAGTACCAAGAATAACATATATGCATGTTGTTACAAGCAAGGGGGAGCCAATAGCTTACCTAGTCCGAAATCAAGTTGACCCAAATTAATTTCTGATCGGTCGGAAACGCTCTATTCAACGCCACGAATATTTATCCGGGTCCAGAATCACGAACAGAGAGTTAATTGAGCTCGAGGAGTCGAGAATAGGGTAAAAGTTTAACTTTCTCTCTGAGACAGAGAGAAAGTACGAGAAGAACTGAGAATGTTTTTCCTTAGAAAGAAGGCAACCAAACACTTTATACTAACAAGTTTCAAAAATTGCTCTTTGGACCCTCAGGTTTCACTTTCTACAAAAAGGCCCCTAAAGTCATATTTTCACAAATGACCCTAAAGTCAAAACTAGACATTTAACCACCTTAATATTCTAAAGCAGTTAATAAATTAATTCAAGTAAAACTAGCACATAATATGCAAGTTCAAGCATTTAAGCAAGCACGTCAAGAAATTTAACAAGAATTAGGACGGGCGTTACATAATATCCAGAAAAGTTCAAGCATGTGAATCATGGTCCCATGGAGCATATCAAGCCATACTACATAACAACTTTGCCTAAGAACATATCTATCAGCAAACATTCGACAATCAAAATACCCCAAACACATTTACCCACAACCTCATTAATAAAGGATCCAAAATGCATATACTAAAGAAAACCAACTGGGGTTACACAGCATTCAACATCAAAGCCACAAATCCAAACCACACATTTCAACAACAAACAATCTGGGTGTCTTTCAAAAATCTGAGCTAGTAAAATTTCAGCATTTCTAGGGTTTTTAATCTACAAACACCAATTAGGGTTTTTAATCTACAACACAGAAGAGATACTAGAGAAGCAAAACGAGAGAGGAGGGAGGACAAACTTACCGGCGGTGACGTTAGGGCGGCGGCCTGAGGAAGGGCTGCGGACATGAGAAAAAGAAGAAGGTTTTTAAACATAATCGAGATAGAGAGAAAGAGAGAGAGGAGAGAGAATAGACGATAGAGGAGAGAAGAGAGAGGGAACTTACCTGCGGCGAGGGCGACGGCGACGCTGGATGCGCAGGAGGAAGGCGAGACCGAGAACGAGAAGAACAGGATCACTGATGAAAAATGAAATCGCGTTTATGGATTTGATGAGTATATGATTTGGATTGGGGGTAGTTTGGTCATTAAAAAATGTTGACGAGGACATAATAGTAAATTTGACTTTAATCCAATGGAATGAATTTGGGGGAATTGAACATTCCATCCATTTTATGATGGAATGATAAATTCCTTAATTTGAAGGAATTGGGCATTCCAATGGAATGAAAATTTTAAAAAGAATGAACCAAACATGGGAATGGAATTGGTCAAAGGGAATTCATCATTCCATTCCCCCACTTTACCACGAACCAAACGCCCCCTAACATTCTTATTTTCGTATCATATTCATAATCACTAGTAGGTAGACTTGGGTCTTTTACCACTTTTACCACAAGGTTATGTTAGTCATTTTTAGAATAATATTAACATTTGATCAAAGTTGATTAAAGATGAAATGAAATGAAATTATTTGATTGCGACGGAAAGAGTAATGTTAAAGTAGGTCAGTTCGTCAGCATGGTAATGACCCAAGTATACATGCTAGTGCTTATAAGTAAACATGATGGTGCTTGTAAGTAAAAATATTCTGACCAAAAAAAAAAGAGTATTGATGATTCATAAAATGCGCGGTACCGGGGTACCTAATCAGTCGGGGACGCGGCGTTAGATATTCCTGGACGAACGACAGACGATCTGCAAAACAAACACCGTTAGGGCGCGAGGGAGTTACCCCCACGAAAACCCTTCGGCGTGAGAATAAGTATCTGTATAGAGATAACATAAACCGGGAGGGAATGCGTATTGTAGTATTGAGAGGTGTTTTTGTGTGTGTCCCTTTGTGTGAGGGATAGAACCCTTATTTATAGATTTGGGATGGAGTAGACGTGTCCAAAAACCAACCGGAACCGGCTAACCGGCGGTTTTCTAACCGGTCAAAACCGGCCAACCGGCTAACCGGCCAACCGTTTCGGATGTGAACCGGCTAGGGGCGGTCCGGTTAAGGTTAAGGATTCTGATAACCGGTCAACCGGCGGTTATAACCGTCGGTTAAGTATCCGGTTGAACCGGTGGTTATAACCGGTGAACCGTCTAACACACCTAATTTCTAATAATGACAGTGTGGCCCCTCCCAACGACTAGTTGACCAAAAAGGTCCAAAACGGCTAGTTTTGACTTATAGCCGTTAGTTTTCTGACCAAAAACGGCTACAATGCAGAAAAAAAAAGAAGGTTTTTTTCAGTTTATTGAAACTATAAATATCCCCTCCCTCCTCCCATTTTTTTTTCCACAACTCTACCTTCTCTCCATATTTCTCTCTAATCTTCAAAAACTCCAGTTAATTTTCAGATTTCAGTTAGTTTCCAGTCAGTTATTTAACAAATTCCAGTTAGTTTTCAAATTCCTGTTAGTTATTTAACGAATTGCAGTCAGTTTTTTAACGGTTGCAGTTAGTTTATCAGTTTTCAGTTAATTTTTTTTTTCAGATTTCCAGTCGGTTTTTTAACGGTTGCAGTTTGTTATCAGTTTTCAGTTAATTTTTTCATATTTCAAGTCATATTTTTAACGGTTGCAGTTAGTTTATCAGTTTTCAGTTAATTTTTTTCAGATTTCCAGTCAGTTTTTAACGGTTCCAGTCAATTTTTTTAACTGTTCCAGTGAGTTTTTTGGTTTCCAGTCAGTTTATTCCAGTTTTCAGTCAGTTTTTTGACATTTTCCAGTTAAATTTCCACATTTCAGTTAGTTTTCCAGATTTCAGTTAAAAAAATGTCTTCATCTCGAAATGTTGGCAAGTCTCATGTTGATTCTACCTCCCAAAACCAAGATTTTGATGTTTTTTTTTAGGAACCCTTTGTTGAAAATCAAAATGAGCAACATGATGAAGAAAATGTTGTTGAAAGTCAAAGTGGTAGAGGCAGCTGAGGTCGAGGCCGAGCTCGTGGGGAGGGAAAAGGTGGTCGGACTCGCGGACAAGCACAACAACGTCAACGACGAGAATCAAGATCCGACATTTTTGCGATCCATTTCTAAAAAATACAAATTGACCCCGAAGATGATATCCATTTCAAAGCGCAATGCAACTATTGCCCAAAATGGTACGGTTTTAAAAAAGGTGGAGGGTATGGGTCAATGAACGCGCACCTGTCATCAAAACATCCCGACAAACTTGGGATTGAGGGCGATCAATCTCAATTACAATTCAATCCAATTGCTCAAGGCCAAGGTACGTCTTCGATATTATTTAAATTTAATAATATCTTTTATAGGAAAGAGTTGGTCAAATTTGTGTGTGTTAAAGGGCTTCCTTTTAATTTTGCGGATGATGATTTTTTTCAAAATTTTATTAGACTTTCTTTAAATCCATCCTATCATAAAGTGCCACGGTCGACTCTCGTACGCGATATTAAAATGGTGGTGTCGGAATATAAATTAAAATTAATTGTTAGCAAAATTAAATCATAGAGTTTCAATTTGTGCCGATGGTTGGAGTGATCATTGGCTTAGACATAGTTATTTGGGTGTTACATGCCATTGGATAGATAATTCATGGACTATCCAAAAAAGATTAATTGCATATGATAGTTTTGAACCATCCCATTCCGCGAAAAATATTTGTAGAAAGTTGCACGGCGTTTTGGCAAAGTATGGTCTTATTCAAAAAATATTTACTATTTCATTCGACAACGCTAGTGTTAATACCGCTAGTATACCGGAGTTGAAGCTTATTTGTCAACTGTCACTTGGGGGTAAGTTTTTCATATAAGATGTTTATGTCATATAATTAATTTATGTGTTAAAGACGGTTTGGATGCGTTGGAGACATATGTTAAACCCATTAGAGATGCTCTCTTTTTTATTGCAAAAAAAAAATAAAAAAATAGAGTTACAAGAAAATAGATCAATTTTTTGAAAAGTAAGGGTTTAAATGAAAAATATTTTTCTATGGATGTTCCGACTAGGTGGAATTCCACCTATACAATGTTAAAGGATGGTTTTGAGTATAAAGAGCTTCTCATGGAATTTTTTCTTCATTTGGGTACGGACATCCCTTTATTTGCTTATCATTGGAACGCTTGCACTAATTTATGTCAATTATTAAAGATTTTCTTTACCGCTACCGAGGCTTTGTCGGGAGTTTATTATCCAACTTCTTTTTTGGTACTTGAGCAATGTGTTGCAATTGTTCGAAGTTTTAACATGCTAACAAGTTGCGACGTTTTGGGCCCAAGCATTATTGAAATGAGGGTAAAGTGGCTCAAATATTTTGATACTATTCCGTCTCTATTTTTGGTTGCAAAATTATTCGATCCCCGTGTTACATTCGACAACCTAGAGGAGATAGTAAAGTTTTATTATGAGAATTTATACCCAAATGGGGACGGAGTACATGAAAGCCCGGTGATTATTGTTCAAAATACAAAACAAGATTTGGTCACTCTTTATAATGAGTATAATGCAAAGTATGGAAATCCTTCTCAACAACAATAACCCTCATATGCTAATCAAGATATTGCTACACAAGAAGGGGGTGGGCTCACTTTCAATCCATATGGATTTTTTGACGACTTGTTTTCCTCAAAACGTCCTAGAATGGCTTCTTCTTCTTCTTCTTCTTCTACCATGCCTTACGAGTTGGAATTATATTTCAACTCCAGTTTTGATTATGTACAAAGCACTTCAACTAAATTTGACGTTTTGAGATGGTGGGCACAAAGGCATGAAAGTTATCCCTGTCGCGCCCCAGACCCGTGGTCCTACTTGGCCCCACGATCGGGACACGATTGGAAGACGTCATAAAACACTTTTAGAAAATTTTTCGAAATATACTTTCATAAAGTTTAACAAAATCCACACTCGAAGTTCAAAGACTTCCATTTAACTTTCAAACAAACTGTACAAACAACTTTCACAAACGAAAGTACTTAGCCCGAAGGCTTACAAACTCTTATACAAATGTACAATTACCACACTTTAACAAAATAGGTGATACGCGGATACAGTCTCGGTTACCCTACCCCAAAGGTTATACATTTATTTAATGTAACCTTTAAACCATACTTACTTTCCAAAATGGATTATCAACCCGACGTCCTCCCTTGTGAAGTGACCTATCCCCTGGACTCGCCTTTATCTAAAACAGTAAACAAATAAGGGGTGAGAATAAATTTCAGTAAGCTACTAAAATGCAACTACGTTTCATGCTAAAATGATAAGCATAAAGAACAATATTATAAGCATCACAATGCACAGAGTATGAGAGGTAAAACCAACTTGTATACCACAAATACCATAAATGCCACACTCAGGTGGATACCAAGACAAGGTTTACCCAATAAACATAACAGTCTGAGAATACCATCTGAGAAAACCATCTGAGCAGCATAAATAGCTGAAGCCGGGATCCCAAAAACCAAACCATAACCATAAGAACCAAAGTAACAACGGGGGGAATATGACACAAAGTCATAACCCAAGGCTCACGCAAGGGAGGGATTCATCCCATCCAAGGCCAATCTGGATTGGGGAAAATAGAAAAGGCAACAGTGGAAAACCTTATAGTGAACTTGGCTTGTGTGCCACTATAATTTTCCCACTGCCTGACTCAAGGTACCAATGGAAAACCTTATAGTGAACTTAACTTATGCCACTATAATTCTCCCACTGCCTGACTCCACAACAAGTACCAGCTGGACTTTAAACACGAGCATAGTAATGAATACTTGCTTAAACAACAACCGGGGGCAATGATTCCAAAGTAGGGAACCAAGCCAAACACATCACAAAGATGAACCAATCCAATTAACATTTAGTCCAATTCCACAACACATATGTTCACAATGGAACCAATTTCAAACACTAGAGTGTTCCACAACAACCCTCTAGGTACTCTAGGATATCACCTAAGACCTAGACCAAGATTGAATTCTAAATCACTTGGATTGAAACAACTCAAACTTTTCAGCAGCCCTGGGCGGTCGCCCACACCAGCCTGTGCGGCTGCCCAAAATGCCCTGCTCCAATACAAAAACCTTCCAAATAGATGGGCGGTCGCACGTCCTATTTGGGCGGCCGCCCAACACACTCGACAGGCCAAAATGCACTAAATTTTACTCCCTTCGTTTCACCGTCCCAAACGTAGGAGTATACTTTCAATAACATTATAACATTACTATCACTACCCAGAAGTGCAATACATGCCCAAGACACCGCTTTCAAGCCTAAACCATTGTTTTTCTTCACAGTATATTAATACTCCATTTGTCCCAAAATTACAAATATCATAAATATTATCCAAATCACAAAAATAACAATCACAAGTATCAAATATAACATATATGACCATTTTAACATTTAAAAGGGGAATTAGTAACTTACCTATTCCGGGGAAAGTATAAATGAAATATATTTTGATCGGGTAGAAATGACCTACTCAACGCCCTGAACATTTTTATATAATTAGATTTTAAAACGGAGCAATAATTAAAAAGATAGAAATTAAAATAGGATGAAACTTACCTTCTTTTCCATGGATACAGAGAGAGTAGAAAATTTGGGAAATTAACTAGGTGTGTGTGTGTGTGTGAATGTGGCGCAGAGAGGGAGAGGTGTGAGATAAGTATGAATTGATTTTTATAAAATTTCCACTTTGGTCCTTCTACTTTCAAGTTGAACAATTAAGCCCCTATAGTTATATTTTCACAAAAGACCCTATAGTTTCTACTAATTCAATTAACTCCCTTAACCATTATTACTACTAACCAAATAAATAGCACATTTAATCATACAATATGTGCAAGTCATAAAATATGATGCAACACATAAAATGCACAAATAAGTTCAAATTAAAATCCCCAAAAATATAAAATAAATTAAGACGAGTTTTGGTGTCGTTATAATCACTCCCCCTTAAAGAAAATTCGTCCCGAATTTTAGGGTAATTTACCAAACAAATCAAATAACCAGGGATATTTCCTTTCCATTTCCTCCCGAAGTTCCCAAGTTGACTTTTCAACATTACCATTCCTTCATACCATTCTAACAAGCGGAATACTCTTGTTTCTCAATTCTTGAACTTTGGTATCAATCAGTCGAACTGGTTGCTCTATATAAGACATATCGGGTTCTAGATCCTCTGGTATCTCTGATAACACATGAGATGGATCATATAAATTTTTGTGAAGCACGAAGATATGAAACACGTTATGAATATACCCAAAGAAGATGGCAACGAAAAAATAATACGCAAGATTTCCAACTCTTTCTATAATTTCAAAAGGCCCATTATGACTTTTCCATCGAATAGACAATCTCAATAGGTAGAAAATGAGCGAATTTTGTCAATATATCCACGATTACCCAAACTGCATCATGCTTTCTTCAAGTACGAGGCAATCCTGTTACAAAATCCATCACAATATGTTCCCATTTCCACTCAAGTATCTTTAGAGGTTGAAGTAAACCGGCAGGTCTTTGATGTTTAGCTTTAATCTGTTGATAAGTCAAACACTTTGATACGTAATCCGCTATTTCCCATTTCATATTATTCCACTCAAAATATTGTTTAGATTTCTGATACATCTTGGTACTCTCGGGATGAATAATATACTTGAACTCGTGATCCTCATCAAGAGCTTGACGTTTAATTCAATCAATATCGGGTACACATAGCCACCCTCTATAAGTTAATACTCCTTAAAGATTAAAAGAGCGATCTTTAAATTTTCTATCCTCGATTTTATCCACTAATTTTCTCAACTCGGAGTCATCCTTCTGAACATCTTTTTTCTGTTGAATTAAAGTTGGCAATACTCTATTATTCGCAAACATACTCCATGTCTCAATTCATAAGGACACCAATCTCGAACATCTTCCATTATCGGACCATCATCGAAACTATGTAAGATTTCTGACTAATAGTATCTGCGACCACGTTTGCCTTGCCCAGATGATAAGAGATGGTACAATCATAGTCCTTCACAAGCTCCATCCATCTACGCTGTCGGTTGTGCAACCCTTTCTAGAAGAAAAGATATCTCAACTCTTATGATTTGTAAAAATCTCAAACATTGTTCCATAAAGATAATGTTTCCACTTATGTAACGCAAAACAATCGCAACAAGTTCCATGTCATGGGTCGGATAGTTCTGTTCACAAGAAGTTGACTTCCTCGAAGCATCACTGTAAATAACCAAATCATTATTTCCATTAGGTAACGCAAGAATAAGTACAATGGTCAATCTCTTCTTCAATTCCTCAAAATTGACTTGACATTTTTCATCCCACATATATGGTACATTCTTTTAAGTCCACTGAGTGAATGGTGTAGCAATCTTGAAAAACCCCTCAATAAATCTTCAATAATACTCCGCTAAACCCAGAAAATTTCGCAAATAACTGCTTCCATCGGAGTCCAGACAAAACCATTCACAAATGTTGTTCATGTTCCTCTCGAGATTTAGAATAAACAAGGATATTACCGATAAAGACAACCACAAAGGTATCAAGATAAGGTTTGAAAACCCGATTCATCATATCCATAAGAACAACGGGAGCATTAGTTAACCCGAAAGGCATGACAAGAAACTCATAGTGACCATATCTACTACGAAAAGTAGTCTTAGAGATGTCTTCAGAATGAATCTGCAACTAATGATAGCCACTCCTCAATATCAAACTTCGAAAAGACAACAGACCCTTGAAGTTGATCAAATAAATCATCAATATGAGGCAAAGGATATTTGTTCTTTACAGTCACATGATTCAACTCTCTATAGTCGATGCATAGTCTCAAGGACCATCTTTCTTCTTTACAAACAACACAGAAGCTCCATACGGTGATATACTGGGTCGGATAAAACCACTATCAAGTAACTCTTGTAATTGAACTTTCAACTTTTTCAATTCAGATGGAGCCATTCTGTAAGGTACCTCAAATATCAGGGTAGTACCTGAAAGTAAATCAATACAGAACTCGATTTCTCTATCGAGAGGCATAGAATACTCAGTAGAGAACACATAAGGAAACTCTTTAACAATATGTACATCCTCTATTTCAAGCAACCTTTTTAGTAGTATCGAGAACACTGGCCAAGAATCCCACACAACCATGGTGTAACAATTTCCTAGCTTTCACATAAGAAATAATACAAACCCCCCTACCCAAAGGAGCAGCCTCAAAAATAAATTCAGGCACATTAGGAATAGAGAATGTGACAACCCTTTTATAATAATCAACTGAAGCATGGTAATTATTTACCCAATCCATTCCCAAGATAATATCAAAATCTTGCAATGGAAAAACAACTAAATCAACAAATAAAATATGCTCCCAAATATGCACATCACAAGTACGCAACACTCTATCAGTTGCCAAACACTCCCCCATAGGAGTTGACACCTCTAACACATAAGGTAGAGACTCCGGAGACAAATGTAACTGAGATGTAAAAATGCACAAACACATATAAATGCAATGAGCCGGGGTCTATAAGTGCACGTGCCCTCAAACTAGACATATAAATTATACCTCCTATCACAGCAGAAAAATCTGAAGCCTGTTATTGATTAGTAGCAAAAACACAACACTGCACCTTAGGATTTCCCGAGGCATCCCTCTTCTGACCCTGTGATGATCCAGCTCCACTCCCATATGATACATTCCTGGTTCTAGGACAATCCCTTTGAAAATGATCAAACTGACCACAATTCAAACACTTACCCAACTTCTTCCAACACCTTTCTTCAGAATGCCCTTCATTCTGACAATAATTACATACCCTTCTACTTTGATTTCCCGAGGTGTTACCTTGATTGTTGGCAATTGATTGCCCCTGAGGTTGTCCTTTGTTTTGTAATGATATTCCCTGACCTCCTCGATTGTCACCGTACTGTGGTTGAGGTCTTCCTTGCCTTTCCGCACCTGATAGTTCAACTTTCCTCTTATGTTCTACAATATGGTGCTCCACTTGATAAACTCTATCAACTGCATCTTGAACATCCTGTAACTTGGGAAATACTAGTTGAATTCGGATCACAGTTCTCAATCCTTTCACAAATCGCATTGCCTTCCTCTCCTCAGTTACAACTAAATGAGTACAGTACCTGGATAACTCTGTGAATTTAGATGTATACTGAGCCACGGACATAACATTTTGCTCTAAGTTGAGAAACTCCATTTCTTTCTTGTCTTGATCCAACTGGGGAATAAAATGTTCCTTGAACTTCTTTTAGAAAATTTTCCCAAGTATAGGGTACATAAGTCTCATCCCAATTGGTCTTCAAAGCTTTCCACCAATACGCAGTAGCTCTACTCAATTTATAAGTAGCAATCCTGATTTGATCTTCATCAAAACATCTCAGAACATCAAATATTTCTCCATCGATTCAATCCACCTTTCCACTTTAGCCATATCTGGTTCTCAATCATAGCCTATTGATTTCATTTTTAAGAACTGTTCTAACCCATATCTCGGAGGTACTTGATCTTCTCCTTGTCTTTAATCATTTAAGGTTTTCATGGCTGCTTCAAACATTCCCTTGCCTTGAAGGCCCTGACTGATCTCTTTCTGTCCCAACCTTTTTCAATAAGTACCTGCATAAGACTCTCAACGTCACTCACTCTATACACAACTACCCTCCTAGGTCACTTAGTCATTCTCGCACCCCAGACCCGTGGTCCTACTTGGCCCCATGCTCAGGACACGATTGGAAGACGTCATAAAACACTTTTAGAAAATTTTTCGAAATATACTTTCATAAAGTTTAACAAAATCCACACTCGAAGTTCAAAGACTTCCATTTAACTTTCAAACAAACTGTACAAACAACTTTCACAAATGAAAGTACTTAGCCCGAAGGCTTACAAACTCTTATACAAATATACAATTACCACACTTTAACAAAATAGGTAATATGCGGATACAGTCTCAGTTACCCTACCCCAAAGGTATACATTTATATAATGTAACCTTTAAACCATACTTACTTTCCAAAATGGATTATCAACCCGACGTCCTCCCTTGTGAAGTGACCTATCCCCTGGACTCGCCTTTATCTAAAACAGTAAACAAATAAAGGGTGAGAATAAATCTCAGTAAGCTAATAAAATGCAACTACGTTTCATGTTAAAATGATAATCATAGAGAACAATATCATAATCATCACATAGCAAATAGTATGAGAGGTAAAACCAACTCGTATACCACAAATACCATAAATGCCACACTCAGGTGGATACCAAGCCAAGGTTTACCCAATAAACATAACTATCTGAGAATACCATCTGAGAAAACCATCTGAGAAGCATAAATAGCTGAAGCCGGGATCCCGAAAACCAAACCATAACCATAGGAACCAAAGTAACAACGGGGGGAATATGACACAAAGTCATAACCCAAGGCTCACGCAAGGGAGCGATTCATCCCATCCAAGGCCAATCTGGACAGGGGAAAACAGAAAAGGCAACAGTGGAAAACCTTATAGTGAACTTGGCTTGTGTGCCACTATAATTTTCCCACTGCCTGACTCAAGGTACCAATGGAAAACCTTATAGTGAACTTAACTTATGCCACTATAATTCTCCCACTGCTTGACTCCACAACAAGTACCAGCTGGACTTTAAACACGAGCATAGTAATGAATACTTGCTTAAACAACAACCGGGGGCAATGATTCCAAAGTAGGGAACCAAGCCAAACACATCACAAAGATGAACCAATCCAATTAACATTTAGTCCAATTCCACAACACATATGTTCACAAAGGAACCAATTTCAAACACTAGAGTGTTCCACAACAACCCTCTAGGTACTCTAGGATATAACCTAAGACCTAGACCAAGATTGAACTCTAAATCACTTGGATTGAAACAACTCAAACTTTTCAGCAGCCCTGGGTGCGGCCACCCAAAATGCCCTGCTCCAATACAAAAACCTTCCAGATAGATGGGCGGTCGCACGCCCTTTTTGGGCGGCCGCCCAACACACTCGACAGGCCAAAATGCACTAAATTTTACTCCCTTCGTTTCACCGTCCCAAACGTAGGAGTATACTTTCAATAACATTATAACATTACTATCACTACCCAGAAGTGCAATACATGCCCAAGACACCGCTTTCAAGCCTAAACCATTGTTTTTCTTTACAGTATATTAATACTCCCTTTGTCCCAAAATTACAAGTATCACAAATATTATCCAAATTACAAAAATAACAATCACAAGTATCTAATATAACATATATGACCATTTTAACATTTAAAAGGGGAATTAGTAACTTACCTATTCCGGGGAAAGTATAAATGAAATATATTTTGATCGGGTAGAAATGGCCTACTCAACGCCCTGAACATTTTTATATAATTAGATTTTAAAACGGAGCAATAATTAAAAAGATAGAAATTAAAATAGGATGAAACTTACCTTCTTTTCCATGGATACAGAGAGAGTAGAAAATTTGGGAAATTAACTAGGTGTGTGTGTGTGTGTGAATGTGGCGCAGAGAGGGAGAGGTGTGAGATAAGTATGAATTGATTTTTATAAAATTTCCACTTTGGTCCTTCTACTTTCAAGTTGAACAATTAAGCCCCTATAGTTATATTTTCACAAAAGACCCTATAGTTTCTACTAATTCAATTAACTCCCTTAACCATTATTACTACTAACCAAATAAATAGCACATTTAATCATACAATATGTGCAAGTCATAAAATATGATGCAACACATAAAATGCACACATAAGTTCAAATTAAAATCTCCAAAAATATAAAATAAATTGGGACGGGTTTTGGGGTCGTTACAATCCCATATTCTCTTTAATTGCAAAAGAAGTCTTAGCCTCCCCCGCTTCAACGGTGGCGGTCGAATCGGCATTTATCGTGGGAGAAAATGTTTTGGATGCAAGACGTTCCCAACTAACGGTTGAAAATTTGAAAAATCAACTCTTACTTGGTGATTGGATTCGAGCGGAAAAGAGAGAGCAAGATATGCCTTATGAAGAGGATATACAAGATCCACAATATCAATACGACTTGGAAGGGTCTACGGGAAGTTCGGAAGGGGACGGCAATTAGATAGTTTTTACTTTTTTTAATGTTTAGAATAGTTTTATTTTAATTTGATTGTAATAGTTAAGTTGTGGTAAGGTTCCATTATGTCCTCCCTTAATTATAAAAGGGCAAGGTTTGGTTGTCCCCCTCTTTTTGTAATTTAAATTTTAATTAATAAAATTTAAGGGTGCCGTCCCTTTTTTTTCCCCTATACATTATATTTCTTGCGTGTTGCATTGAAAAAAATACTCAAAAACTTTATTTTTTTTTTCAATTTGAATGATAACATATTTTTAAAGTTTTTTGTAAACAAAAAAAAAAAATGCAAAGAGATTTTACAAGTTACTGTAATTCAGTAATTATGTAAAAAAAAAAAAAAAAAACCCTAAAACATCAGTTTTTTTTTTGTTGGGCCAAAGTCCAAACCCAAACAAACTGCCAAAGTCCAAAAGAAAAAAAAAAAAAAAAAAAAAAACCAGCAGGCAGGCCCAAGTCCCAACCGCCACGGCCCACCCAGCAGCCCGCCACCCGACCCAGCCGCCCCCAGCGGCCCAGCCCGTTTAAAAAAAAATGGAAAAAGGCAGACGGTTTAACCGGTTAACCGCCTAACCTTAACCGTTAGAGCCGGTTAGCCGGGGCGGTTCCGGTTAGAGCTTCGCCGACTTTTCAACCGCCGGTTAACCGGCAATGGACACGTCTAGGATGGAGTGTCCACCAAGAAGGGTAAATATAAAGTCACAAAAAAGTGCTACAAAATTTGGTCTGCAAAATGATGTGTCAAGATTTTATTGGTGTTTTTAATTAGAGTGTGCCGGGTCCACTATCGATGTAACCAATAAAATATCGTCACCTCATTTTATATCCGTCATTTTGTAAAATTCTTTTGTGCCCCTAGCATTGCCCCACCAAGAATATGAGATCCATAATTGATTTGTATTAGGAGAGTGAATCCTTGTATAAGTTAGGATCCTTAGCCCGGTAGGAATCCCTTTGTACATAAATCGTAGTAAGATATGAATATTCAGACTAATGACGACTAGGGATGGCAATTTGACCGAACCCGACCCGAACCTGAAGGCGATCCGCCCCGAAAAAGTAGGGTTCGGGTTACAATTTTCATGACCCCGGTCGGGTTGGGGTCGGGTTCGGGTTTTGATATTGACCCGCCGTGATCCGACCCGCACCCTCATGTACAAAGTCAAGATATTATGTTAGTTAATCATATCATATGTTGTTCAATTAATTTTTATAGTTGTTTTTTAGTGAGGTTTGATGATTTAAACTAATTTCTATAACTAATTAAAATTTAAGCTTATACATAGATTGAGGCCAAGCAAATATGAGCTAAAAATTTTATAATTTTGTATGCTTCGGGTCGGGTCGGGTTCGGGTTTCCTTGCCTTCGGGTCGGGTCGGGTCTCTCCTTTTGGCATTAGGGTCGGGTTCGGTTTTGACAAACACCGCCCCGACCCGTTGCCATCCCTAATGACGACCCTTACATAAGGCACTTGAAGAAAAATCTTTAGCACAAATACTACCCCCTTTCATTTGAGACGAGATCTCCTGTGCTCCTCCATGTGCCCCTCTAATTTGGACCGTTTATGTTGATATTGTAAACGGTTGAGATTAGAGGGGCATAGGGAGAGGCACATGGAGGGGCACAGGAGATCTGCTCTCCTTTCATTTCAACATTAGACCTTTGTTACATCACCACTAGCCTATCAAAAGTCAACTTAAGCTTCTGTCTATTTAAATAATTCATGGCCCTTCCCATGTGAAAATGTGTCCTCCCACAAGGCCATTACTTTGGTGAACCCCTACTTTTCCACGACGATGGATTTTTTTTTTTTTTTTAAATACATAAAATCGTAGTAAAATGAGCTACCACTCAGAGTCAGCTCTCCCATCAAAGTTTTAACACTGCACAAGGGTTTAACACTGCATTCCCAAGGCTCGAACTCGATACCTCTAGTTAAACTAGAACACCCCTTACCAAGTGATCTAAGTGCTTGTTGGTACTTGCATGATCATAATTGTGTGGCATTCTTAATTTTGACGGTGCAGATTATATCTTAAGTAAATTGACAGTATCTGTTTTATGACGGAGCGCGTTAAAAGACTATTTTACTCCCGAAACCCTACCATATAGTGATCAAAAACTGTCAAGCCAAAGGGAGCCCAAGTTTGTTGATAGAATAGTTATGAAGAAAGTGATCTCTTGATAGCTACAAACATTAAGGGTTTCATAATTTGATTAGAACAAGTCATTTGAAAAGGGTAAAAGTGCGTGCCACTTTACTTGAGGTCATTATTTCCCATTTCAAATAAGATTATGGACGATCGTGCCAAATGCCAAATCAAGGTTAGGTATACTGATCTACTAGTATATTAATATTGAAAGAAATAATGAGACAACTTGGAAAAAAAAATTCGAATGGGAACTATCAAATTTGAAAAATTGACAAAGTTTAGGTGAAAGAATCAAGATACAATAGGACTTTAATTGTGACATCTAAGATAATTGAAGTTTATTATTAAAGTGAGATATGAACTATCAATTTTTTTTCTCAGTTTGGTAAATATTGAAAATTCAGTTAGAGGGTACATCATTAAGAAATGAAAGGGGGTCATGAATGGAGAAGTTTCTATAGAAATATTGATTGAAAAATTGAAAGAACCCCTTGTCACTATCGCATTGAACATGGCATTGACTTTAGTTGATCAATATAAATTAAAAAGTAGATATGTTTGCTATATATGTGGAAATGATCTTGTTGTCTTATGTTCATCCTTAGTTTGCATATGATGAATGGAGAGTCATATTGCCTTCTTGAGGATTCGGTTAGTAATCAGAGCAATAATAAAAGGACTGTTCGGTGCATGAAGCATCCTTGTATAGCGAAACTTCGGTGTACTAGAAAAAGAATAATAATTGTGGAAGAGTTATTTGAATATATATACAACCTATAAGTTATTAGTTAAGGAATGTGATAATAACAATAAATAATCATAAAAATAAGAAAATAAAACATATACTAAACATAAACTAAAATTGTGTGATATTTTGTGTATTTATATTATGTTCCCACAAAATAGACGACGGGTCAGTGTCTTAGTGAGACCAATCTTGGAGATGACATCATGAAACCGTGCGCAAGGTAATGGTTTGGTGAAAATGTCTACTATTTGATATGTTGAGAGAGTCGAGGTGTTCTTTTCTTTGAAGAACATGATCACGAGAGGGATTGATAATGGGTTCTAAAGAATGGTCCAAGCTAGCCTCACTATACTATAGTTATAGAGGTAATGGCTTGCGTGACCGGCGATGGTGGGATTGAGGCGGTTAAGTATGGGATAGTCTTGGTGGTTCCTAATAGAATAAAGGATAATAGACGAAGTCAATTCATACATAAAGATATAATTGATATGAATGACTCAAATTGCATTATTGATGTACTTGAGTATTTATACAAGTCCTAGACTACCTAAACTTGATGAATTGAGTATTTATACAAGTCCTAGACTACCTAAACTTGATGAATTAAGATATACAAAAAAAGGAAAAAGATAATTACAAGAAATAAAAGATTACTACCAATATATAAAACGATATATACAAATAATATATTAAGAAAGTATCTCTAGTATATCTTTGTCATTCCCTCCCAAGATGGATGGCCGATAGGAGAGTCCAATCCTAGATATAATTCCATGAAGGTGAGCTTCGTGAAGTAGCATTGTGAAGATATTATCGAGTTGAGATTTGTTGATGGAGGACACTTATGAATTTGTTCTTCAAACATTTGATGAGAAGAATATCATATAGGTGGGAGAAGAAGACATTATATTTTGCCGCAAAGGATTGGCGGAGAAGGATCATTATGGCTCTGATACCATAATATAATAAAAGATGATAGACGAAGTCAATTCATACATGGAGAGATAATCGATATGAATGATTCAAATTGCGTTATTGATGTACTTGGGTATTTACACAAGTCCTTGACTACCTAAAGTTGATGAACAATATATACAAAATAAGGAAAAAAATTATTACACAAAATGAAAAACTACAACCAATATATGAAACGATATATAAAAATAATATATTAAGAAATTATTTTGGTCAAATTTTGTAATCTAACTTTGATAAGTGAAATTGGGTACAATGGAATGAAATTGTAAGGGATTCAAGAAATATAAGACATGATAATTAACGAGGAAAGCCCTTGAACAACTTGTTCGCCGGCATAAAACCTCAAAGATGGAGTTTTATTAGTAATGGTGATGAACAATGTGAAGATTAAGAACAAATAGTAAGTAGAACAGTAAATGGCGTGTGTGTATTACAAATTGTGTCATCTATTTATACTAAGTAAGTCACAAACTGATGAGGATGACGAAGCCTTGATCTTCGGATAGTTAGTTGGATCATTCCCGTTTGATAAGAGTCATCTTTGACTTGGTCTTTGAGTCTCGATTTGGTCACATGTAGTTTATGAATCGTGTCCCACTATTTGCTTTGTGTTCCTGAAAAATAGGAGATGAAACATTATACAAATAAAACATGTTTAATAGATAAAGATACATGTAAGTCGTATAATGGCAACTTGTAGGTTCAGGATGCAGGATGATTTAAGACAAGCTGAACTCTCCAACATGTTGAAAAACAGTTCAGTTTTTTATCCCCAAACAATTGCCCCCAATTTTTGAATTTAAAGAAGAAGATTAAAAGCCGAAAATTGTCTTTTTGGCAACTCATACGTGGACGGTTAGGGGCGATTTAATAGGAGTCTAGGGTCTACGCATTTGAGTGGGGCTAGGAGTCTGGAACCGTCTACATCTATTCCTTTAAGATGTCACATTCATCCGTCTTCTTCATTTACGCAGCAAAAAGGATTTCCCCAAATTTCTTCCTGGTGAGTTTCTCTTGTTTTCTTCTTCTTGATTTCTAGGGTTCAAATGGTTAGGGGTAAGAAAACCGCTGAAATTCCTGATGGCTTTAGATATTTAGGGTTAATCACTCATCCTGATGAGGAGAGATGTCAGTTTACTTCCTCTGATATCGAAACCCTAAAGAAAGACTTCCCTGCTAATGCTTAATTCTTGGACCCAAATCCTCTGTTTTCCTCCGATTTCATTTCCGACGAATGGGTAGGCTTTTTCGAGTACCCTTTTGTCCTAGGTCTGAAATTCCCTCTTCCTCCTGTTGTTACTCGTTTTTTCGAACTGTCTAGCTTGGCTTACACCCAATTGATGGCTGTTGGTTGGAGGCTGCTAATCGATTTAGGTAGGTTAAGTGAAGAGGCTGGATTAGAGGTTGGTCTAGAGGAATTGGCCTTTTGCTATGTTTTGAGGGCTCATGGAAATTCTAGGTATGGATTTAGGGTTAAGAACAAGACATATAGTTTGGTAATAGAATCTGTTGATAAAGATAGGGGTTGGAAAAATAGGTTTTTCTACGTTAAGAAGAGTAGTCTGGAAGGAGGTGAAGGTTTGGTTTTCGAATGGAATAGTAAAGGTAGTTGTGCTATTGCTTCTTTTCTGAATTTTGTTGGGTTTCAAGAATTTATGACATGTTTTTTCATCTCGCAGTCACTAAGTTGGAGGAAATTTTTCCTAAAAAGGTGGACACATTGGCTATCGTGGAAAAGATTTGTGCTCTGCCCCCTGCTAGGCGTAGGTTTGTTAAGCCTGTAGAAAGTTCAAGTGGTGAAGAGGAGAATCCTGGAGATAGCCAGGAGGCTTCAGGTTGTGCTCACAAGATGTCTTCAGGTATTTATCAATTTAACTTGTATTTCAACTTTGTAGCTCTGAGGTGTTAATTCCTCTTAATTTCTGCAGTTACTCGTTCTCAATCTGGGTTTGGTGCTAAGGATTTGATGGCAATGATACGTGGTAAAGTGAAAGTTGAGGGTGGTAAACCTCCAGTGCCCAAGATGGACATAGGTGATGACAAGTTGAACAAGAAGAGAAAAGCCAAAGAGATTGTGGATGTGGAAACTGCTGTGCCAGTTGAGAGAAAGTATGAGAAGAAGGTAACTTCTGAGTCTGTCCAATTTCAACTTGATTTCTGTTCAGTCTTTGACTGTGACTTGGGTTTGTTTGTAGGTTGTGAAGGTGGTTGGACTCTTGGTCGGTGAGGTTCAAGTATGGAAGGAGAAGGCAGAGGCTTCTTTCAAGAAGATGTATGAAGCTGAGGAGAGGGCCAAGGCTGCTGAGAAGGAGTTAGATGAGAAGGACAAAGAGGTTAGAGACATGACTCTCAGGATAGTGAAGGTGAATCAAGATCATGGTAAGGAAATGGAGTTTTTGCAAAGCCAATGCATGAATGATGCTGCCAAGTATCTATTCGAGATGAGAATCCAAATGATCAAAGAGCACCAAGCTGGAAAACACTCTGAGTGGAATCTGGATAAGGAGTATGAATCTTTAAAGAAGATCACTAGAGAAGCAGTTGATGGAGAAGAGGTTACTTCCAAGATGCCCATAGTTGACAAGGGGGAACAAGTTGGTGAAAATCAAGAGAAGAAAGTTGATGGGGCCACCTGAAAGGTAATTTTCTAATTCTATTTGTCCTGCAGGGAGTGATGTTAAAAAACAATTTCTTTTATGTTCTTAGTTTTATTAACGAGGGGGGTGTCCTCGTAAACACTTAGATAATTTAGGATGTAATGGTTTTTGTTGGGACAAGTTCTATGTTGCACATCGGTCTACTCATGTCTTGTGATAGCATGGGTTAGACTTTTGGATGTTTTAAAATAGCTCAGTTTGTTTGAGCTTTTATTCTGGTATTTTGGTTGTAAGAATGTTTTGAATTTTCAAGTGCAACTTGGTGATGCCATATTTTGGTAATGTAGGTAAGGTAGAAATAAAGTAGAAAAGCAACTTGATGAAGTTGTTCCTTTAGACGTAGTAGTAGCATGAAAAATGTAACAAGTTGATATTACTAAATGTTATGGAAAGATGGTTCAATCTCAAAACTTTTGTTCTTGGTAACATGCTTATGATACAACCAGTTGTAAATAGCCTGAGTTCATAAATTGTTAAGTGCAAGATGGTAATCAATATGTAATAAATACATTGGCCAACTTACAACTTAAACAAATGTGAAAATCGTGCGCGCGGGCGAAGGTGTATGAACCTTAATCTTAAGAAAGATGTATGATCTTTAAACCTTTGAAAGGTGAAAACCTTTAAAACCTGAGTATAAACTCTGAGGAGAAATGCATAAGTTTAAACATCAAAGTGCTTACTTGATTATTTGAACAGGTTGAACTTTCATCCATCATATTGTCAGCAAGTCGTTTGAACATGTTGACCATGTTGACCTAAGTTGGAATTTTTAATTGTCTTGCAAGACAAACACACGTTAGGGGTGGGTGTTAGCTTATCTAACACCCCTCCGATGCTTAAGTCAGTAAGTGTTTAATAGTGATAAATAAATTGAAATAACAAAATCAAAATAAAGCTTATTAAATCATACCTGATTTTTGGAATTGAGATGGGCAGACTACGACTTACATATAGTATGCTTTAAGATGAATTGCATTCCAACTTCTTAGTATTCTTGTACCATCCAAGGTGGAGAGCCAGTATGCTCCCTTACCAGCTTTTGCGTCAACTAGGTAGGGACCCTCCCACTTGGCTGCAAGTTTGCCGGCATTCAGTTCCCTTGTGTTTTGAAACACTTTTCTGAGGACCATGTCTCCAACTTGAAACCTTCTGATCCGAACATTCTTATTGTAAGACTTAGCAATCATTTTTTGGTAAGTATCCATCCTGATCTTAGCTAAATCTCTTAATTCATCAACAGTGTCAAGATCTTCTGGTACTATCTGGTTGTCTTATGGAGTTATTAGGCCATATCTTGCTGTTGGGATGGAGAATTCTACTAATATCACCGCTTCAGTTTCAAACACCAAGGAAAAAGGGGTTTGCCCAGTTGCAGTCTTAGGAGTGGTCCTGTCTGTCCATAATACTAGAGGCAATTCTTCGACCCATCTTCCTTTTTTCTGATCAAGACGCTTCTTTAGGTTGTTTACGATCAACTTGTTGCTTGATTCTGCTTGACCATTAGCTTGAGGATGTACTGGCGTAGACGTGATCAACTTTATTCCCCATCTTGTACAAAAATCTTGAGTCTTCTTGCTGATGAACTGGGAACCATTATCACAAATAATTTCTGAAGGGACTCCAAAACTACTGATGATATTTATTTTCAAGAATGAAATCACTTCTTTAACTCTAACTTGAACAAAGGCTTCAGCTTCTATCCATTTTGAGAAATAATCAGTCATAGCTAACATAAACACTTTTCCCCCAGGTACCTTTGGGAACTTTTCGACAATATCCATTCCCCACTGCGTGAAGGGCCAAGGTGATAGTATTGGATGAAGAGGTTCGGCAGGTTGGTGCAGAATGTTGCTATGTCTCTGACAAGAATCACATTTTTGAACATATTTGATTGCATCCTGGCGCATAGTTGGCCAATAGTACCCTGTTCTCAATGCCTTGGAAGACAGTGACTTGCCCCAAGAATGATTGCCACATTCACCATCATGTAGCTCACTTAAGACTTGTTCAGCTTGTTGGGGCTCTAGGTACCTCATGTACAAACCTATAAATGACTTACGAAACAGTATATTATCAATTAATATAAATCTTGATACCTTTATCCTGAAAGCTTTTGCATTTTTGACACCTTGTGGCACTGTTCCATCCTGCAGAAATTTTATTATGGGTAGTGTCCAAGATGTTTCTTCATTCGATGAGCTGGTCGATGTATCAGGTTGGTCATCAACTTGGTTCGTTTCAGGTTGATCTATCGCAAGATGCAGGATGTGAATTATAGGTATAGTATTGTTCAACATGCTCCTGCAACTTGATCCTAGGTTGGCCAATGCGTCAGCTTCAGCATTTTCTTCCCTTGGGATTTGTTGGAAAGTAAATTCTTCAAATTGTCCAGCCAACGATTTAACATGCTGCAAATAACTTGACATCCTGCTGTGCTTAGCTGTATAAGATCCATTGAAGTGGTTAACCAACAACAAGGAATCACTATAAAAATTAATGAATTTAACATTTAGGTTTAGCGCAGTAACCAAACCCATAATGAGGGCTTCATACTCAGCCTCATTATTAGCCGCCTTGAACTCACAAGCCACAGCTTGAGGAATCAGTTCTCCTTGGGGTGATCTTAAGACTATGCCCAAACCTTTACCCCTTGTATTTGATGCTCCATCTGTATAAAGTGTCCAGAATCTAGGAGAGTTTGAACCTTCAAGTTGTTGGACTTCGAGTTCAACTTCAGGTTGGAGGTTGGGACTGAAATCTACCACAAAGTCAGCTAAGGCTTGCGACTTGATTGCAGTCCTTTCCTCATACTGGATATCATATGTACTAAGTTGCACAGACCATTTTGCCATCCTGCCAGACATCTCAGGTTTTCTCATCACGTTCCTGGTAGGATAGTTAGTCCTCACAATAATAGGATGAACTTCAAAATAATGGCGCAACTTAATAGAATCAGTTATCAAATCAAGAAAAAGTTTCTCAAGATGGGAGTACCTGGTTTTAGCATCTAGAAGAGACTTACTTACATAATAAACAGGAAGTTGTGTACCATCTTGTTCTCTTGCCAAGACCGCACTGACTGCATTTTCTGAAACTGAGAGATACAGGTACAAAGTTTCACCTGTTTCTGGTTTGGAAAGTAGAGGTGGAGTTGCAAGATAATCTTTAAGCTGGTTGAAGGCTGCCTCATATTCTTCCGTCCACTGAAACAACTTGTTTTTCCTCAGCACGTCATAGAACAACTTGCATCTGTCAGACGACTTGGAGATGAACCTGGTTAGGGCGGCAACTTTGCCTGTGAGCCTTTGCACTTCTTTAATACTCTTTGGAGATTCCAAGTTGATGATGGCTTTGATCTGTTCTGGACTTGCTTCAATGCCCCTCTTGGTCACCATGTAGCCGAGGAACTTCCTAGCCTTAACACCAAAGTTGCATTTTGATGGGTTCAGTTTCATGTTGAACACCTCCAAGATATCAAAAGCCTCCTTTAGATCTCGAGCATGATCTCCAATGCACTTAGATTTTACCACCATATCATCAGTGTATACTTCCATAGTCTTTCCAAGCTGATTCTTGAACATCATGTTGACTAATCTCTGGTAGGTTGCCCCTACATTCCTCAATCCAAAAGGCATTGTAATAAAGCAATAGATGCCATCTGGAGTAATGAACGCCGTATCTTCTTGATCTGAAGGTTCCATCTGAATTTGTTGAAATCCTGAAGAAGCATCCATAAATGTCAAGACCTCATGGCCAGCTGTTGCATCAACTAGGGAGTCAATATGAGGCAAGGGAAACGGATCCTTAGGGCACGCCTTGTTCAAGTCTGTAAAGTCTACACAGATTCGCCATTTTCCATTCTTCTTCTCAACAACCACCACGTTGTCCAACCATCTTGGATAGTCAACCTCCCTGATCATATTAGATTTCAACAACCTTTCCACTTCTTATCTGATAATCTGATTGCGTTCATGAGCAAATTTCCTTCTTTTTTGGTGGACAGGCTTGGCATTTGGGTCAATATTCAACTTGTGAGTGATAACATCCCTGCTGATTCCAGTCATGTCTTCATGTTTCCAAGCAAAGCACGTCAACCTACTCCTCAGGAACTCTATAATCTCTTCTTCTATGTCAGGAGGTAAGTCTGCACCTATAAGAAATTTGACATCGGGATTAGAAGGATCAAGCTGCACCTCCTTAATATCAAATTCTGCAGCTTCAAGTACATCCCAAGCCTTTCGCTGTAATTGCTATGCCTGCCTAGGATTGCTTGCTGCCTTCATGGACACCTTGTAACATTCCTTACCAGTCTGCTGATCTCCTAACATCTTGACTACTCCCCAAGGTGTTGGCAACTTTAGGCACTGATGGTAAGTTGAAGGTACAGCTTTCACATTATGGATCCACGGCCTACCCAGGATGATGTTGTAAGATGACTGACACTCTATAACACAGAACTTCTCCATGGAATTAATTCCTTCAACATATACTGGGAAAGTAATTTCCCCAAAGGTATGCTTTGTCTCGCCACTGAATCCAACCAAGACAGACGAACTCTTAATCACATTCTCAAGTGGGATCCCCATTCCTTTCAAACCATCAGTTGTCATGATCTTAACTGAACTCCCATTATCAATCAAGATGCACCTCACCAAACAGTTTGCAACCTGTAGGCTTACAACCAAAGCATCGTGATGAGGGTCCTGGATGCTGATCCTATCAACTTCATCGAAAGAAATCTCCTGACCCTGATCATTCCTGACTGATCTTGAAGGTAAATAGGACATGTCCTCCTTTGCATCCGCAGCACGACGCTTTGCAGCTAAATAGGCTGTCCCACAAATGTTCGAGCTGCCACTAATCATGTTGACCACTCTGGTTGGAGGTGGATGAGGTGGTGGATTCTCAGCTTGTTTCTCCTGGTTGTCTGCACGATCTTCTGTACGTCCACGCCTTCTACCAAGTAATTCTTTGAGGAGACCTTTGGACAACAAGTGGTTGATCTCTTTCCTGAGTGCAATGCAATTCTCTGTAGTGTGCCCAAAGTCTTCATGATAAGCGCACCACTTGGACTTGTCTTTCCAGATCGATGGCTTGTCCGCTCTCTTGGGTCATCTTGCTTTCTCACTCAAGTTGTCCATGGCATTGATCAATCCTGCAATATCAACAGAGAAACAATAGTCATTAATTCTGGGATATGAAGAATCATCCTCCTCATCATTATCATCTACAACATGAATTCTAGAAGAGTCGGGTTTAGAGTAGGGTTTGCCCCTATTAGATCTGTCATGAGAGGTTTCCATCTTGCCACTAGAATGGGATGAGTCTGTTCTGCCACTGGAATGTTCTGGAGTAGTATTCTTCTTGGTTGTTTTATCCTGGAGCAACTTGTCTTCTTCTAGCCTGATGAATTTGGAAGCTCTGGTTCTGATCTCATCTAGCCTTCTGCATGGTGTCATCACTAGGTCATCATAATAAGGAGAGTCCTTCTTGAGCCCCATTCTGAAGGCTTCAATTACAGTTACACTGTCCAGGTTGGAGATGTTCACTGCCTCCCTGTTGAACCTGCTCAAGTAGTCTTTAAGTTGCTCATCAGGTTGCTGGACTACCCTGTAAAGATCACTTGCCAGCTTCTCAAACACCCTGTTGCATGATAACTGATTAGTGAATAGGTTGATAAGTTGAGCATATGATCCAATGGAACCCAATGGTTGGCTAATGAGCCATCTCAAAGCTGCCCCTATAAGATTTGAACCAAAACCCCTGCAAAAGCATGCTTCCTTGAACTGGGGTGGAATGTGGACCACATCCATCTTCTCCTGATACAATGCAACATGTTCAGCTGGATCCGTTGTCCCATCATATTGCTTCATGTGGGGTGGACTGAACTTCTTTGGTATGACCACGTTGGCTATGGATGGAGCGAAGCGAGATTCATTGTAACATGTTGGAGATGCCTGGTTGTGTGGCATAGTCATCCCTGGCACACTCATGACTAATTCTTTTAGCTCCTGCATTTGACGGCTAAGCAAGATACCTGCATCATTGTGTGGCATAGTCATCCCTGGCACCATCGAAGTAGGAGTCACAAATGTTGTTGAGGTTAGAGCAATAGTTTCGGGATTGACTATCGTGCTGTTGGTGGTCAGGTTGGTATTTGGCTTGAACCCACCAAATCCAGATGATCCAACAATGTCACTCCCAAAAATAAGCCTTCTGGGTTGATATGGAGAGTACAGGTTGGAAGGTACAATTGGAGCAACAGACTGGAAGATGCTAGGCAAGCTGGTCTGCTGCACCGCCGATGTTCTACCTTGAAGAGAAGTCACCTCGCGCTGCAACCTGGAGACTTGATTCATCAGCATGGTGGAGGTATCATTCTGAACTTGAATCTGGTTCCTCACTTCACGCAGCATAGAAGTCAAGTTGGAAGCGATGTCAATAGGGATCTCTTGATTTGCGGCAGTGGATGATTCATCTTGAATCTGGATTGGCCTTGAGACACCACCAATACTCTGAGTTGAAGATACCACTCCTGATGAGGTGGGGATTGTCTCCACTGTCGATCTCAAACCAACTGAAGTCATGGCCGAAGACATTGCGGTTGACATCTTGAATTCCTTTTAACAATTATAAGACCATATTTCCCACGGACGGCACCAAATTGTTTTGGTCAAATTTTGTAATCTAACTTTGTGAAATGAAATTGGGTACAATGGAATGAAATTGTAAGGGATTCAAGAAATATAAGACACGATAATTAACGAGAAAATCCCTTGAACAACTTGTTCGCCGGCATAAAGCCTCAAAGATGGAGTTTTATTAGTAATGGTGATGAACAATGTGAAGATTAAGAACAAATAGTAAGTAGAACAGTAAATGGCGTGTGTGTATTACAAATTGTGTGATCTATTTTTACTAACTAAGTCACAAACTGATAAGGATGACGAAGCCTTGATCTTCGGATAGTTAGTTGGATCATTCCTGTTTGATAAGAGTCATCTTTGACTTGGTCTTTGAGTCTCGATTTGGTCACATGTAGTTTATGAATCGTGTCCCACTATTTGCTTTGTGTTCCTGAAAAATAGGAGATGAAACATTATACAAATAAAACATGTTTAATATATAAAGATACCTGTAAGTCGTATAATGGAAACTTGTAGGTTCAGGATGCAGGATGATTTAAGACAAGCTAAACTCTCCAACATGTTGAAAACAGTTCAGTTTTTTATCCCCAAACAGAAATTATCTCTAGTATATCTCTATCATTTCCCTGTGATGAGGGGGATTTGGGTTTTCTTTTCCGATAGTGGTGACAGTGGCTGTGGGTGGTGAGTGTGAGAGAAGAAGGAGGTAACGAGTATCATGTAATGGTTTTTCTATGGTAAAAAAAGAGACATTAAAGAGAATTAAAAGAAAGAAAAGATATGACACAATAGTATCATTCATTACTTTTAAGAAAAATAAAAGAGATTTTAAGAAGAAATATAAGAGATGACACATAAGTATTTGTTAGAGCAAAAATAATTTAAGAATGATGGCAAGCGAAATAATCAAGCACGATCACAAAGATTTACGTCGTTTGCCAACTTGGCTACGTCCACGGGCGGAGGGAGAATATATTACTTTTCAATGGAAATTACAATACACGATCTTCACTAATCTAGTTGCACGAATTACTGAGCCCAATAATCTCGTCAACCTAAATCTAGATCTTAGATCTGAATTATATCTCTCAAAGACGACCGACAAAAATATGCTACGGGAAAGAGTAGTTTTTATAGTAAAAAAAATACATAAATCCCTAAAGGAGAATGAATCATATTCATTGTGTACAAAGTAATTGAAATTCAATTTCTCGTGTACAAAGTAATTCTCTCATTTAGGAAATGGCTTTCCTAATTCTTGAACAATTCCTTGTACCAATAAGAAACCTAATTAAACCAATAAATCTTAATCCTTGTACCAAAAAGATTTCCTTTTTCTTTCCCAATTCAAATTACAGGATTTACTTTGACTTGTCGCTAGAGCCTTCAATTCGGGACAACGGGACGGGACGGGACAAAACTTTGATGTCCCGCAAACTATACGGGACGGGACCTCCCAAATTTATCGCGGGACTGAAATTCCCCGTCCCATCCCAAATCTCCTCGAGACGCAGGACAATGCGGGATAAATACGGGATAAGTTGACGCGATCACCCAATCACAAAAACTAACGATTTTTCAAGTTGAAGTGAGCATATCACATTTTTTTAGTCTTTTGGCACCTCAATACACATTAAACAAAAGACCCAAGTTGGTCTTCCCATTCTTTGTTGTGTCTTCTTCTTTCTCGTGTTCTCAGTCTCTCTTTTCTCTCCTTCTGTCTTCATTCTAATCATTTTCCTTGCAGGTGATTTGTGCTTTTATGTCCTACTTTAATTTACAAAAAATAAATTTCAAAGACAAATGCTTCTAATGTACTTAGAATTTAAAATGATGATTGAAGACATGTAGATTAATTGATGTTGGACTTGGATTGCTTGGGCTTGGGTTGGAAATTAAGATTGGGCCTAAAGTTTCAAAAAAATACGGGACGTCCCGACCCGTCCCGCGTTGTGTCCCGTACCAAACGGGATGTCCCGAATAGTCCCGCATTTTTTCGGGATTAGAATATACTGTCCCGTCCCGTCCTATATATATAGCGGGACGGGACGTCCCGACGGGACGGTCCCGAATTGACGGCTCTACTTGTCGCGGACATATCCAATCAATAGCCATCGATTCAAAGACATATTCCCAACAATCTCCACCTTGACTTTGAATCTACCCGAACCATAATTCATATCCATGAACAGACCGTAACTCCACCTTTAGTTGAATCCTCCGCTTCCAAATATATCTCTCCACCCCCGCCACCGCCTTTTATCTTTGTCAAGATGCCATCTTTGTTTAACCAAGAACAACCACGTTTACTTAGTCAAGAAAATGACTTTCCCCGGCAAAACTTCTGCAATGATTTATAGATCCCTAGAACCTCCACCACAATGTTTACCACCATATCCTAAATACCGAATCCATGATCAGCAATTTCGAATACCATATTACCCAAATGACGATAGTCAATCTTGTCTCAAACTTCAACGTGCTTCGATCTATATTCTTGGATCTCCAATGAACATGAACAAACACCCTTGAATGACTTGAACAAATCACTTCTAATTCTGGCGATGTGTCTCGAACCCCTGATTACTTATTGGATTTCTTCCCCATAATCATCTACACAAACAGAAATTGCACGTAAACTACATGTCTACACGATGTCTGTACGAACTACTACAATACTCCAGTAACATGTGCTCTTACTTATCTTGTTTCTTCGACCTCTTCATAAAGCCGATGAGAGCCAAGAAATAGTATTGATGTCTCAGAAAACCTTCTAGACCATCAACATAGTGTTTCGCTGAACTTGAGACTATACACCTCTAGAATTTAAGAACACCTTTTACCGACTAGACTTGTGTATCAACTTCCAGATCCTTAGAAAAGACTACATCTTAAATCCCTAGATTGTACCTTGTCCCGATTGCTTCTCAATCCCAATCCAATGATGAGCTTTAAACTAGTCTAGAAAGTTTCGAACCAACTCAATCAAAGGTGAATAGAATGAAATCTTGTGCTTTACGTCAAGCACCCTTTGTTATTACGGACAACCTTGCTCCTCCTAAGCAACCGGACTATATGCTAAGCTTAGCATTCAATGCCTCTAGACCGCCTATCTAGAGCACCACCCCTTTCCGGGCAATTAACAGTTTTCGTGCTTTGGCGAGTTCATTCGGCCTTAAACCTCACCCACCGAGACAAACTTTCCCAACTCAATATGCAGATAGTCATCTTGTACCTCAATATCGACTGCACATCTGCTCCTTTTTGTAGAAATCGGCTTTACCTTTTCCTCAACTGTCTTGCTTTTCTCTACCCTTGGATCTAGAAGTCACTCATCCCCACGCCATGAGCTTTCTTCCACTATTAGAGAAAAATCATCATTGTCACTATTTCTCATAGCAACCTCCACGAGAACATCATCACCAAGACCCATGATGATTTGTGAATGCGCCTTTTCCGCCAAAGAATCCATCACTTCCTCGCTTCCCTTCCCCTCCTTGTAGAAATTACAAACTTTATCACGTCTCGGACGTCTCTTGCTAGAAGATTTTTGAGAATTCTTCCTCTTACTAGAACCCTTGACGCCTTCTGTAACTATCCCTGCTGACTGATTCTCTGTAATTGATCTACTCGCCATGAGAGTGCCAATAAACCTTGTTTCTTTAACACGGCTTCTCTTTTGATGTGTCCAACCTAGACACCCAGATTAAAAATATACAAGGATATACTTATCTTAATTATCTTGATACACTTGCCTGACTACCAGGATATACAAAATATGCTAAGATAGATACAAATAATGCTAATAAATATGAAATAATATTTTGTGACATTGAGCGTATCCCAGGATAAGCTCTGTAACGATCCGAGCCCGTAGACCCGACCGCCACATAAGTACCACACACTTGCCCACCAAGCATCTCTTCAATTGGGTCAACCACAGCCCATCACAGGCCTCCAAAAGTCCAATGAATGATTTGATGCTTGGTAGGAGTGTATGAGCCTTCTATATAGCACACTCAATTCCCACATATTTCCGATGTGGGATGGGGGATATCACAATCTCCCCCACTCAAACCCTTGCCGTCCCTGGGAAGGTCAATCATTACCCAGATCGTACCCCGGGCTAGCTCACAAGCCTTAAGGCCGGGGTTCCGCTCTGATACCATTTGTAACGATCCGAGCCCATACACCCGACCGCCACATAAGTACCACACACTAGCCCACCAAGCATCTCTTCAATTGGGTCAACCACAGCCCATCACAGGCCTCCAAAAGTTCAATGGATGATTTGATGCTTGGTAGGAGTGTATGGGCCTTCTATATAGCACACTCAATTCCCACATATTTCCGATGTGGGATGGGGGATATCACAAGTTCGCTCCATATAATTGAAATGTTGGTAAATGTAACGACCCGAACCCGCAGGCCCGACCTGCTACATAAGCACCACACACTGCCCACTGAGCACAACAACTGGGTGCACTTGGCTTACCACAAACACACCTAAAAGTCTATGGATGTTTTTGGTGCTCAATGGTAGTATAGTGGAGACTTATATATCACAATCTAAGCCCATATCAATCTATCCCTGGCAAGGCCCGTAGGCCCGACCCGCTACATAAGCACCACACACTGGCCCACTGAGCACAACAACCACGTCCACTTGGCTTACCACAAACTCACCCAAAAGTTTATGGGTATTATTGATGCTCAATAATAGTATAGTGGAGGTTTATATATCACAATCTAAACACATATTTTTTTTATGTGGGATGGGATATCACAATAAACTTTACCCTTCACAACAACAGAATGTCATCAAATCCTCATCATCACAATATACACAGCTTAAAATTTCTTCTGCACGATTTCTCTTACACGGATAATACAAAAAAATTAAGTAAGAGCACCCACAGTGGTGCCCTTTACTCAAGGTCATGGCTGAGGTGGCGTCCAAGCCTTCTAGCAGTGGTGACCAGCCAAGAGGTCATTGGATGACCAAACTCCATTTCGGTTTTCCAGAAGACCACAAGGGCTTGGAGTTTTTGCTTTCTTTCACCACTTGCTGTGGCTTCCACTCTCCAATTTTGAAAAAGAAAGTGTGGAGAGTGTGCTACACTCTCCTACATTCCTGGCACATACTATTATTAAGAGAGAAAAAAAGCATATTTCTACAAATTATGCAAGTATTTTCGTTGAATTGAACTTTCAAGGCTCAATAATATATTGCCAAGTGTCCTATTGATTATTATAATGATAATTACACATATTATTAAATAATAATTATATTAATAAGATTTTTTGATTAATAATTATAAATTTATTACAATAAAAAATATTGTGAGGTATAGTAAAAACTATGAGAGAAAAACTGATGACCTTGGTCACCACTGTGGGTAAAATAGTGTGAAATTATGGTTATTAATGACCGATGACGTGTCGCTGATGTGGATGAGAGTGGGGAAATATGACCAGGTCACCACTGCGGATGCTCTAAAGCACTCGTGCGTGGGAAGAGTCATGGAGAGTGTTTCTCTTCTACAGTCACATTGGACAATTTGGACCCCACCAAACCATGAATTGAAGTCCAACCTCCATTGTCCGTACAATCGAGATTGGGTGTGTGTGAAGTGAAGCCTTGACAAAGAGAAACCCCTTCAATAATCATGTTAGCCAAATTTGAGCTACCCTACCATTTCGATTACGACTTCTCTATTAAACTAATCTCAAATAATTTTATTTTATTTACTTATTCCAAGTACATTGAGTGTTTGAATAATTGAGAACTTGGAATTTTATTAGATAATTTCGTTGCAAAAGTTGTGAAAATATTTTGACCAAGTAAATGGATATTTTTTCTTAAAATAGCATCGCTCTCATTTATCCAAAAATATGGATGTTGTATCATGCAAGGTTCTAAAAAACGTTAGGCGGTCGCTAGGCGCCCCTGCGGCCTGCGGTGCCTAGCGCTTAGGCGGGATCTAGAAGGGGCAGAGAATTCGGAAATAACTATAATATCCTAAACGGTATTAAGGAATATTATATATTCCTAGCACATATTTTAATTACCAAACATAGAGATTGTATCTTGTACACCAAGTTAGATTATTCTAGAATATTAGTTTCCTTATTGTATTAGTATTCCTAATTAGATTAAGACTCTAGAACTCTCTTTGTACTCCTATAAATATGTATTGCTAGTATCAATAATATTTGAGTCATTCATACAATATTATTTGAGTCTCTCATATCAATTATCTCTCTCCATGTATGATTAGCTCCGACTATCTCCATCTCTAATCCTTGACAGACGGGACCTAGGCGTTTCATGAACGCCTAGCAGCTAAGCGGGGCCTAAGCGGGCCTCTTTTAGAACACTGGTATCATGGATAGTATCCTCACCCTCCAAAGAATTGTTTCTTTTGACGAATAATTTTCTTTGTTTTGCACACCTATAAAAAAATTAAGATTTATTAGTGCAGGGAGTATTAGTGTTTATGCCTAGTACGTTAATTGAAGATAGAGGAGGCACAAAAATTGATTATTTCTATGGGATGAAATCTTGACTATTTTTTATTTTTACTTTTATAAGAAATCAAGAGTATTGTGAAGTAAAAAAAAATAAATCTGTGGGATTGTGGATATATTATTTTTGCATTGACAAAGTCTTATATACATCAGCCGCATGGGGCGCGGCGGGCCAAACCCGCCTGACCCGCCCGGTCCGACCCGCACCGCCCGCGTTTCAGCCACTACCAGAGCGACACGTGGCGCGTTGTGAGCCACTCGTTGGTCACCCAACCGCGCGCTGCCACGTGTCCTCTTTTTAAAAAAAAACCAAAAAACTTTAAAATGCTATATCTTGAGATTTATAAGTCGAAAAAAATATTTAAAAAATACCGTTTTGTTCGTCTCGACGAGACGAAAAAAACTACATAGGTCATGATATGGTTTGATTTTTTTATTTTTTTTTATAAAAAATACATTTTTTTTATACAAAAAGAAATTTGAACTGCTCACCAGCTAAGAAGTAACACTCTGTTCTAATAAATGTAACAATTTCGTCTTCAAAAAGTAACACTTTCTACTGTTAAAAGTAACAGCAGTTTTTTACAAAAAAAATGGTTTTGCATTTCAATTGTTACTTTCTCAATAAATAATTGTTACATTTCATATATAATGTTACATTTAAGAATATAAACTGTTACAATTGAGAAAAAAATATTACATTCATTTTTTATAAAATGTAACATTAGTTTAGTTGTCAATCCTATGTTATTTTTGGGAGAAAAAAAAATGTTACATTCGAAAAAAAAGTGTTACATTTGAAAAAAGAGTGTTACATTCATTTATAAAAAGTGTTACATTAATGTAGTTGTCTATTTTTATCCTATCTTTTAATCTATTGCATCAAATTTGTGGTACATTTTTGAAACAAAAAAATTTTACATTTGAAAAACAAAAATGTTACATTTCGTTATACTAAGTGTTACTTTTGTTGAAGAAAAAAAAGTTGGGGTGGCAGGAAAAAAAAACGCAAAAAATAATAATAATAATAACGGTCGGCTCGGCGGCTCGGCTCCGTTGTACGTCGTATAACGGATGTACATGAGACCGGCTCATAATTAATTACTATTTCCACAATGAAAATAAGATTATATTAATACCACAAATAAAGAGGAATGAGAAGGTTCTCCACAAAGATTGGAGACTCAACCCCAAATACAAATACAAGGACTATTAACTAATCTAGTAGCACATAAAAAATTCTCAACCATCATATTGGCTTCGCCAGAAATATATTTGATTTATCATTCCCCTATTTACATAGATTAAAATGCATGAGCATCTAAGATATGCAAGAGAGCTCTTTGTGAGTAAGATATGTAAGAAATGCTATCTTGACCATACTTGTAAGTTGTAACTCTAATGTCATATGCACAATTTTCCCCCTTACAATATAGATAGTAAATATTGTTTGCAATTTGTCATTGGTTCATTCATTAATATGTTGCGGGGCTTACAAATTGATCGTTAAAAAATAATATTCCTTTCATCTCTAAATATTGTAATTCTAAAATTAGCAAAATTTGGTGATCTTCTTAAAGTATCAATTTTAGTAGATTGGAGCAATAAACAAAATATAATAAAAAGTTTAAAATATTAACTTGTTGATATAATATTTATTTTGAGACTGATAATAACATTAAGTAATTGTGATTTAAATTTATGTCATCTTCTCGTGGATGCACAATTACTTTATATACACCAACACCAACATCCACAATGAGAATGAACTAATGAAATTTTGAATTGAGGTTATAATCTTGTACTTTGCTCTTGGAAAATAAAAACACATAGTAAGATCAATATAAAGTGATAGTAAAACAAAAAACAGGAAAATAATTGAAGGACAAAAATTATAAAACCAAATGAAAAGAAAAGGACAAAAAGGACATGGGACCATTAGGTACAAAAGAGGTTATGCCATATACAAAACACAAGCATATGATCACAAAACAAGCACACATGGAAACCATCTCCACTATGGAGCTCCACAAGTGAATACAAACTAAATGATGATAATTATTCATTATTAAAAAAGAAAACATAGCATGCAAAACCATTTTGGCATTTGCCACTAAAGGCTCTAACTTTCTTTCAATTTCAATTAATGCCCAGTTTTAGTCCATTCACATTTCCACTACTACCCTAATACGCTACGGTACTATACCCATTTTAAAATTATCATCTGATGAAGTTTTGTGTGAGTCCGTCTCACATCACACATGAGACCGATGAACGTGAGCTTATTGTTCTGAGACCTCTAAATGAGACCCGTCTTAACACAAGTTTTTGTCTTATCATCTTCCATTTTACACAGATTAGAGTGAAATCATTAAGTATTGATGATATTGTGCATAAATTGAGCTGAGATCTTCTGTACCACTTTTGTGCGCCACTCCATGTACCACTTGTAATCCAACCGTTCACATGTTTGCATAATATTACAATAACGCCAATCTCAATAACTGTGAGCCATTAGATCACTTGTGGCACATGAAGTGGTACACAAAGTGTCACAGAGGATTTGGACTCGCATAAATTCCTTCCTCTATTCCGGAACAATAGTTTCATTTAATTTTAAATGAATGTAGTTAGCTTTGATTGAACAATATAACAATCTAATCATATGAAATTCTATATGTTTTTATTGATAATTTATTTAATGATATATCTATAACAAGTTTTAGAATAATATCGAAATGATTAAATTGACATTATTGTTTGGTCAACATCCACACGCGTTCTCATCAATAACCAAATAAGATTATATTTTCGAGACAAGTATAGTACTATAAGATGTATTTAAAGGTCAATTCTTTTTAATTCTTTTATATCAAAGTAAAAAATAGACACACAATTTGAAAAAAAATAAAATAAAATCAGTTTTTAGTTGTAAAATTTCTAAGAAGAAAAAAAGAAAGTAAGGTCTTATAATGCACAAAATCTTGTGAAAAACAGTTTCATTTACAACAATAAAAAAACCGGTTATGAAGATTGGGAAGTTGTATAGAACTAATCCTTTGACTTCCAAATAGAACTCAAATTATTCAGGTTGTAATGATCAAAATCTTGACCTGTGGATTGACCTTTTTTTTTTATTATTAACAACCAGATAAGCATCTTCTATTAGTTAGGACCACTACTGCCCATGTGGTCAGCAGAAAATTAACATCTTTAAACTATCAATTTATAAACCACCTCCCATAGATTATGGAAAACACCGAAGAAGGGAATATATTATCAATAATTAGTGATAAATTATACTCCCGCCGTCCCAAAATAATCTTCATACTTTATCTAAAGTTATTATGAAGGAAGTTTGAGCAATAATTTCAAGTTGATTCAATTATATTAATGACAATCTAAAACGTGTTATTGATAGTATTAATGATGGTGTATCAATAACGAATTTTAGATTTTCATTAGTATAATTGAATCAACTTGAATTTATTGCTCAAACTTCTTTCGTAGTAACTGCGAGAAAAAATATGAAGATAATTTTGTGACGGATGTAGTACTTAATAATTAAACATTCGGGGGTGATTAAGGATACAAAAGGAAGAATAAAATTACTTTTTCTATAATTACAATAATGGAAGACTTTCTCTTGATTCTTCTTAATAGGAACCCCACTAAACCAAAGAATCCATAGCAAAAATATTATTCGCACCTTAAATCCAGAAATAAAAGAATATATTTAATTAATTTAAGGGTAAATTACAAAATAGGGCCTAAAGTCCTCGGAGTGGTTGCAGTTTGGGGCCTGACGTACAAAATTTAGCGAAATAGGGCTTGACTTGACACTTTGTTAGCAAAATATGACTTTTTAACGGTTTTCGTTAAAAAGTCAGTTAAGTGATATGTGATTTGCATGTGATTGACGAAAAGGATCAATTTGAAATGATAATTAGTTTCTTAAGGGGTTAAATGTAAATACATAAACTTAAAGTCGTAAAATATGAATTTTCAAGTTTTAAATTAAAATTTTGAAATAAAATAATTAATATAATAAAAAATTTGTTTTATTTATTTTTAAATATAATAAAAAAATTGAAAAATTAATTTTAATTTTTTCCATATCTAAATAAAAATATTTATATATAAAATTTTAAATAAAACAACCAAATTATGAATTTTCTTTGATTTTTTTTTTCAGATTTACATCTCCACCTCCAACCTCCATCTTCGCCATCTCTCTCGTCTCAAAACACCATCGACCACCATCTCCATAAAATTAGATGGACAAAACTTATCAATTTTCTTTGAAAAAAAATATTCTTGAAAGGAAATGATTATTTATTTAAATTTCAAAAATTATCAAATTTCTTTAGAATTTAGAATATGTTTATTTAGATCAGAACAAACAAAATCATCAAAAAATTATTTATTTATGTTTAAAAAAAATTAAATCAAAAATTTAATACATTAGTTATTTTATTTCAAAATTTTAATTTAAAATTTGAAAACTTATATTTTGCGACTTTAAGTTTAAATATTTATCTTTAACGCCTTAAGAACTAATTCTCATTTCAAATTGACCTATTTCGTCAATCACGTGCAAATCGCATGTGACTTAACTTACTTTTCTAACAAAAACCGTTAAAAAGCCCCATTCTGCAACGAAAATGTCAAGTCGGGCCCTATTTCGCTAAATTTTGCACGTCAGACCCCAAACTGGCACCACTCTTAGAACTTTAGGCCCGATTTTGTAATTTACCCTTAATTTAATTGGAACCATGGCGTATAGAGTTAAGATGGAGGATGAGTTGCCAGATTTGCAATGCCAACTTTCAAGATTAGTTGCTAAATGAGTTGGTAATAATGAGGATTCCGATTTTCTGTACTTTCTTGCCTTTTGTGTAGCATTATTGAATTTGAGTGGGATAAATTAACAAATTAATTTAACCAATAATTTAAAGAAAAGAAAGCAAAATTCAAATAATACGTATCTTTTTATTCTCTAATATGGATTGCCAGCTTAATCAGTTTGCAATCACATGGTATAGATAATAGATGAAGATACTTCTAAGAACAGTAGATTTTTTTAATTTTTTTTTTTTAGAAAAAATGGAACTAGTTTTTCCTTCAATTATAAAAAGTTCAGCTTGTTTTTCAAATTATTCTTAAATGTTTGTTAAATGCTTGCAAGTAAAAAAAAGTAAACTTTCTGTAATCTAAATATGCCTTTTTCACAAATACAAATATTTTTTTTTATATGATTTGAGTAGATATATGTAATAATGACCCCTTGATTTTCATTTTTCACTAGAATTCTAAATGCCCTCTAATTTTTAATAGAACAAGGATTATGTTTATAAATATCAAATAAAAGTTGAAGCAATTGTTTTTAAGCAACCCAACACATACTCTTATTAATGAAGGCACTCCACAACAGTCGGAAGATCATTTCAATGTAGCAGATTTCTATGAAGACGTGCAATTGTCGAAAAACTGTCTGCTCCAATGAAATAGTCGTAATGCATCTCGAATAGCGATGCCCAATCTTAAATCAAATTTGTTGGGGGATTTGGAGGTCATGGTCACACACCCACATAGCCGGTAGCAGTAGTAATATTAACACGGGGAGAACCAATAATACACAAATAATACGTAAAAAAATAATACTCCCTCTGTTTCGGGTAAGTTGCAACATGGAAAGGGAAGAACAAAAATTAAGAAATGTGAATAATGAGTGGTTGGGAGGAAGAGAGAGAATGAGTGGAGAATAATGAGTAGTTGGGAGGAAGAGAGCGAATGGGTGGAGAATTATAAAAGTAATAAAGAGTTTCCTTATTTGGCATTGTTGCAACTTAAGTGGAATGCCCAAATGGCAAATTGTTACAACTTACCTGGAACGGAGGGAGTACATGTTATGGTAACCCAGTTTGTCAACAAAAAGACGACGTCTGAGAGCGTTACCAAGCCAGGATATACAATATAATCAATATATAATGGCGGTTACAACTTTGCACATGTGATCACTAAGATACATGTATGGCTACTCTTCATGAACAACACACAGTAATAAAGAGTTTCCTTATTTGGCATTGTTGCAACTTAAGTGGAATGCCCAAATGGCAAATTGTTGCAACTTACCCGGAACGGAGGGAGTACATGTTTTGGTAACCCAGTTTGTCAACAAAAAGACGACGTCTGAGAGCGTTACCAAGCCAGGATATACAATATAATCAATATATAATGGCGGTTACAACTTTGCACATGTGATCACTAAGATACATGTATGGCTACTCTTCATGAACAACACACTTCCATATATATACATATATATACATTTACATATATACATATATACATATATACATATATATATACATATATATATACATATAATACATATATATATAGATATATACATATATACACATATATATATATACATATATACATATATACATATATACACATATATACACATATATATATATATACATATATACACATATATACATATATACACATATATACATATATACATATATATATATATACATATATATATATATATATATATATATATATATATACTTCTCTAAGAATAACTCTCATTTCTCCGTCAAGACGGGTTGTAGGAGTGCCCTTCAGGCCTCTTCTTCTAGCCCCCCCCCCCCCCCCCCAACCCTCTCTAGACACTCTTTGTGACTCTCTCTTATATATCCTAGCTTTATCCATAAGAAAACACTATGTATGGTCGTCACCCATGTTTATATAGGGTTTACATAAAAGCCCTAACCTATTTTAATAGAAATCTCGCCAGAAAAATGAATTGAATAATTGTTGACGCTAGTGCTATACGGCCGCATGGCATTCAGATTGAGCCTCTGCGATTTCGTTCCTATTTTCCTCCTTTCCATTTTCTTCGAGTACTTTGGCTCCAACTCAAACACCTCCAAGGTTTTAACTTTCACCCCACCAAAGTTCCTTGTTGGTTTTATTCCAAAAGCCAATAATCTCTCACCTAGAAATCATAATCGAGCATAGTGACTGACTCATCAATCTGCAACCAGAAGATGACATGCAAAATGTAACTTGAAGATACCGAGCACTAATCTCCAACTTGAACTTCCACGCTCAATTAATAAAGCGAGTTGAAGACGAGCATTCCTTCAATCTCTCAATTTTTGATTTTCCATGCTTTGAATCAATCAATCGCATGATTTCTACATGTAAATTTTCCTTTACATTTTTTCCTCAAATTCACTTCCTCACAATGCCTCTCTTTAAAACATAGATCCTTTCATGTCTGTTGCATCATCTTCAAGTGGTTCTCCATCACTCTTTATTTGGTGCATATGACTTCCCATTCTCTAAAGCTCCTGAATTTAAGTAGTCATCCTCCCACCTAACATGTCGTTCATTGACAAAGATACCTCCATCAAGGGCCCCCTCGTCTAACCACACTAATATTGCATCAAACACTCGATGTTGTTGTAGGTAATAAACCTCTTATTTCTCCTAGAAAATCTATCAACCGCTCCTCCTTCATTGAGCGAGAAGTCTCCATATTTTCACGTGGCCAATTGACTTATGCCACTTACTTGCAAGATTTTGCAAAATATTCAATTATGTGTCCTGACTCACATGTCTCTCTTCCTTACAACTATTCATCAGTTGATTTCCCCAAAATCTCTTGGAGCACCTAAACCTACCACAAAGAAGCATTTGACTCCTTTGCTGTAGTATCAATCTACTTGCCATTTCATGAGAGAATTCCTTCTCAAGCATGGCCACATTGATAATCTCACTCTCCTGCATCGTAGGTTGCCCCATAGTACATGTTGTCGTTCTCTCTTCTTCTTTAATATCTTTTGGTGCGTCATCCAAATTCACACTTAATGAACTTCTCTGTTGGTCACAAAAGGGCAACAAGGGTATGAAAAATAGATAGAGGGGGGGTGAATAGCTGTTTTAAAATTCTTTTCAAACCTTTTTGCAAATCAATGGCTTATGTGCACAGTTCTCAAATAACCCAAGTATAGCGCACAGAGAGAGTGTGAAATGCACAGCGGAAATTAAAGCAGCTACTGCGCAGGGTATACTGCGCAAAGACTAAATACATACGCGCTAAGTTTGGTTAAAGAGTTGGATAAAATTGTGCTAAGGCAATAAGCAGTAACAAACACAGCAGCAATAAAAAGCAATCTGATAAGATCAAACAAAGCAGTAATTCAGAAATAAGTATGCAAGAAATAAATAGCAAGAACAATGAACAATCTATTTGGAGAGGTTCGATCGATGAAAGATCTATGTCCTCTACCAAGATGGTTAGTCTTGGATTTTCTAACTATGAGATTTATATTGATATGAGGAGCTTTTACAAAATTACAATGAATCAAAACTCAAATCAAAATCTATTCTATGAAGAGCAAATCCTAGTCTAAATCGGTGTATCTCAAGAAGTAAGATCTAAATGATCAAAGCTTCAAGAGGTGTGTGTGTGTCAGAAATGCTGGGCTCTATGAATCTATGAGATGAAGAGCACGAAGAATTCTAGGTGTTACAAGGCTTTAGGATCTGGGCAGTAGTTTGAAGGTATGAAGGTTTGAAGGTTGTTCTTGTGAATCAGGGATTTTAAGCAGCAATCTTTAGAACTTCAAAGTTTTTCTTAGGAAGCAAAAACTTAAGCAACTTGGAAATGAAGAAGAGCATGCTATTTATAGCTGAGAGCTTGAAACTAGCCGTTGGAGCTCTGAGCAAGGACAATGAGCTGGCATAATGTAATTGGTGCGCAGGTGTCCTTTGTAGCCGTTGGATACAGATCATGAAGACAAAATTCAAATCTTATTTTAGAAGGTTGACAGCTGTCTTCATTTGAAATATTTCATCTAAGCGCATCTCAATCGTTGGATTTGCTGAGTGTGCTTGTTTTTTCGTTTCTGCACACCTCAGCACTTCGGCTTTTTATAAGTGTACATAATCTTCATGCTTTCCAAGTTTAAGAGACTGAATGTTGAAAGCTAAGCAGCATTGAGTGTTGTGCATGGAAGTCATTCTCAGAGATGTCCTGCGCAGTGAGCAATATCCTGCTTAAGAAATCTTCAGTTCTTTTTCGGTCCAAGCCCTATATTCTAAGCCTATACTACAAAATGGACTAAGCTAAAAAAATTAAAGTTATTAAACTTCTTACATAGGGTCCTAAAGTCCATAAAATACTAATAAGTGATGGTATCAATCAATTCTAACATATATGAGAGGGTTAAGAAATAAGCATACCAACAATCTCCCCTAAATGATTGATGCCATTAAGGCAATTCATTGTACTTGATAATAACATGTCCATAGGAATGAAAATGGTAAATCATGTCTCAAGTCAATGCACACACTAGCCAGTATTATAGATATCTAGTCTATCCAAAAGATTTAACTTATAATATGGGAAAGACAGAAATAGCATTCAGCGCATAACAAATAATATGAATTTAAGTTTAAGTATGCGTTTTAACTGAATGTTTAAACATCCTGCGTAGAAATATGAGCAGTAAATATTATGCGCATGAAGTGAAATAATGCATTCAATGTTCCACAAACGAAGAGTTTGAATTGAACAAGGTTTTGAAACTAAATGATGCATTTTTCTCATTAAAACTTGAAATAATAGAAGTTGAGTATTACAAGTTTGAACAAGAAAAGAAAAATTGCACACAAAAAGGAATATCTAGCACAAAAACAAAATTACAACCATCTAATCTATTCTAATCCTGCACAGCGCTTCCCTGAGCTCATCCTGCAAGCTATTGAATTTATTCATTAATTCAATCTTGAGCTCCTGAAATTTTCCCTGAGCGAAACAGCTTCTCCAACATAAGTGTCCATCCCTCTGCGTATCAACCAGTTATTTTCTTGAAGCTCTCTGAAGTTTTCGGAGTAGGCAAGCTGATGACCAGTCATTTGATTAAAGTAGGATTGCTCTGAAGCTTCAATAGAGCTTAGGATGGCTGTCTGCGTAGCTTCAAGTCTTTTTTCAGTGTGGAGGCATTGGGTTTTCACGATGACTTGAATGTCAAACATGGCTTGATCCATCCTAGCGTTAAACACGTCAGTAAAATCAATCATTGATTGAGCACTCCCTGACATTTTCTAAGTTCAACGCATCAGGCTGCGTAGGACCTCCTAGAGCAATCTTCTCAAAGATCTGCTCTTCTAAACTAGCGAAGCCTTCAGCTAAGCCATCATCCATACTCTTGCGCAGTCTCTTGAGTATATCTTTGAAGCCAAGATCAATAGCTTTATATGTGCATACGTTGTCTATCATAGATCATATTGCCTTGAGAGAGTCCAGAATCAATTCAGACACTTGATCTGGAATTGGCGCAGAGGGGCCAATTGAGGTGCTCGGCGCAGTTGCCTTTGTACTTCTCTCCCTCTTAATGACAGCAATCTATGCCTGCTGTGCATCAATCTGCTCTTGAAATTTGACTTGCGCTTGAAGAACCTGTGTCATTTGGGATTTCGCAGCGGTCTGATTAATTTGGATAGTATTGAGCGTAGCAAGAATTTGGCGCATGTCAGAGGAGGAAGAGATTTAGGAGGTAGAGATTGTGGGAAAATTAGAGGGAATATCTTGTGCGGAGGTTTAAGGAGGAGTAGCTTTGGGAGGAGAGTGTTTGGGAGAAGGTTGTTTGGGAGGTGATAGATGAATAGGATCAACAGCACGGGGAGATTTATGCACAGAGGAATGCGTGTTGCTGCTATCTGTATCAGTTGTGTGCACCTCACCTTCTCTAACACCCTCAGCAGGATTAACTGGGACATCAGCCTGCTGTGCAGCTTCATCGGCCTGCGCAAACTTGTTAACTTCATCCTCATCCTTGTCATCATCATCTAAATAAAGTCTATCATGAAGGACGGAGGTGGTAGGCTGAGCAACTCCAACAAGAATGTTAAGACGGCGGAAGGCACTATAGGATGGTTCAGGAGGAGAAGCTGGTGCAGCCGCAGTTCTAGGTTTCCCTTTGGCAGTGCTGCGCATAACCTACTTTCGACGGGTTAACTGAGGAATCTCTTCTTCCTTATCTGTATGAGCAGCAGGAGAGTGTGTTGCTGAGGAGCTACATCAGGAAATGCAAAATACATCCAGTCATCGCTATCTTCCTCCCCTGAGTAGCAGCCGTTGCCACAGCAGCCTTAGGAGCCCACTCCTCCTGCGCGGTATCATCCATAGCCTCATTAGCAGCAGTCTAATCCATGCGAGACTCGCTGTCTTCTTTAACTGCAGGCTTTGGAAGTCTGGTGAAAGCAGGTTTTGACTTATTCGTTTTAGCAAGAGAGGGGGCCTACGCAGATGGAACTTTTCACTTCTTTGAAAGCTTCGGAGCAAGTGGAGCAGGCATATCAGTAGATTTAATCTTGATTCCACCTGTAGATTTGACGTTAGGAAGATCCTTAACCTTTTCTGGCGCAGGTTCAGCAATACCTTTGCCCTTGCGCTTTGCTTGCGCAGCCGCTGTTTCAGGCTCAAAAGGCGCAGCTGCTTTAGAAGGCTGCACGGTTGGTTTCTTTGATTTCCTTTTGGGAGACTCTCCATCGTCACTGTCAACCCAGTTTTCCTTGTTCGGGATAGTATCCTTTTTCCAGATCTTTTGATATTCATCGCGACCAATCTCTGAGCGTAGTGAATAGAGATGAGAGAGGGTGTAGGTTTTGGTGTATGGCGCCTTGAGATCAGGATGAATTTGCACGAACTGGCGCAGCTCAGCAACATTCATCAGAAATTTGGAAAGCAACCAACAGTGGGTTCTGTACTTGGGCACTTGCTTCTCCATGCGCTTGTCGTAGCTCTCTGAAGTATTCCGGAGCTCATTAAATAGAACTGAAGACCAGTCCAGGGGGTCACCATTGTAAACGGCTGCGCAATAAGCCCATTGCTTAGAGATAAACTTTCCCTTGTTACCGTTCTTGCAATTGATAGAATCACCGATAATGGTGCACAGGTGGTACATCACCTCACCAAACTCTTTTCTGCCATGAACACTCCACTTCTTGACCAGAGTGGGTTCTCCAACCAGTTTCTGTGCAATCTTGTTTTTCTTGGTGTCAGAGTACACTTCAGGGGCGTTATCAACAATAAAGCCACAGAGCTTCTTAAGTGACGTAGGAACAATGCGCACTTTGTAGTTCTGAACATTTGAGCGGATAACATCAATCTTTTCTCGCGTGTGCTTGTGCGTCATGGTGACTCATTCTGCGTTCTCAAAGAACTCATCAACCAGAGAGGGGACATAGTAGTCCTGATCCATTGTGAACAGAGGCAGAATCCCAGAGGCATCCATTAGATGTATAATTCTGCGTCCAACTGCATCTTTGCACAGCGCAGCAAGATCTAGTTCCCACCCTTGTAGGAAATAGAAAGTATTCTACGAAAAACAATAAATAGTTTAGACAAGTATTATTGTGTATGGAGCATTGAGCATGCGCATATAGCACAGACAAACCTGTGCGTAGAGACACCATACTTAGCAAAAAAACTGGAAGATAAAGATCAAATGTCAAAACATGCGCAAAAACGCAAACACATTCAAATTCTTAAGCGAGCCAAAGCATAAGAGAAAAATTAAGAACGTGATGAACACGACATGAATGTCTCAAGAACATGAAGAATACAAAAAATCCAAAGTTGTCCAAAATGAACAAACATCACATCAAAATGATCACAAGAAACAGACAAAATCAATCATAGCATAGAAATCACCAAAAGCAACGAAATGAACCCAGAAATGAAGAAAGAATAGTCCGACTGCTAGGGTTAGTTCGAACAAATAAATTGAGAGAAACTAAACAAAACAGTCTCTAATCATGGAATAAAGTGAATAAATGAATAGATCAGGTGAAAACGAACACACAGCAACAAACGATTTATAAAATGATCAATAAATAAGCAAGAAATCAAGAAGGGGAGCTTTAAGAGCTCGAAACTCAACAATGGCGGTTATGGAGAAATAAAGAGATTTTAAGGTTAGAGATGTTACCATGTTGTCGACAGATTGTTGCTCTTCTACAGGAGTATATACTTCACCAGAACTTGAAGGTTTCTCAACATTTACTTGTTGGGCCTTGGATTTGCGAGGAACCATTTTTAAATAGCTAGGGTTTTGACGGAGATGGAGAAGAAGGAAGGGAGAGCAGGAGGGTGCAAGGAAGTCAAAGAGAGAGAAAATGGAAAGAGAGACAGAGCATGTGCAGACTGGAAGAGAGAGACAGAGAGAGAGAATGAGAGTGAGCAGAGAAAGAAAATGGTGGTTTTTGTGAAAGTTATGAGTGAGCAGGAGAGAAGAAAGAGAAGGGTCAGATGATTTTTAAGCGGAGAAAAGGAAAAGGGGTGATGACGTATGCGAAGAGACGGTTGGTGAGTAATGGCGGGTTTCAAGGAAAAGAGGAGTGGGCGAACGTGGGTGGTGACGTGGCCCAACGAGAAGCGCGCGTGCGCAGACCTAGCGCGCGCGTGTGTCAGCGGTTATGAGCAGGTTTCTATCACATCAACTCCCTCATAAATGATGCTCAGGCATACTAACAGATGCTATCATCAATGGCAATTTGCATTAATGACAATGGGACATGCGCAGGGATAAAAGCTTAATTTCCCAAGAAAATTCAAAAATTAAAACGAGGGAAAATTTTAATTGCACAAGTACCCTTATGAATTAAGCGTTGACTTTTCAGTCAGGGACCTAAGTGCAATTCTAATTAATAGAGTACTTACCTGCAATCCACGATGTGTGCGCATGTGACACTATACGCAGTGCTACCTTAGTTTCTATAAAACTTAGAAATGAGAAGTTTTATGCGCATCAAATTTCCTGCGCAGGTTCTGCACAGAGGCAGAAACCTTGACCTAATTTATCTTATCAAGCAAACACAAGATCATTAGTAATAACAAATCATATGGACAAGTTAGATAAGTTCAAGCATACCCATTTCTCCTCTCAAGAAGACAAATTTCTTTGCGTCAAGAGCCTTTGTAAGGATATCAGCAATTTGATTGTCTATTCCAACATGCTCTAGGTGAATATTTCCTTTTTCCACGTGGTCTTTAAGAAAATGATATTTGATGTCGATGTGCTTTGTCTTTGAGTGCATGACAGGATTGTTAGAGACTACTATGGTGGACATGTTGTCGCAGAAAATTGGGTAATTTTCTTTATGAATTCCATAGTCCACTAATTGTTGCTTCATCTATAGGATTTAGCAGCAGCAGCTTCCAGGAGCAATGTATTCAGCTTCTGTGGTAGAGATGGACACAGCAGCTTGTTTCTTACTTACTCAAGCAACAAGTCTATTTCCAAGGAAATGACACTAGTGCTCTTCCTGTCAATTGTGCATGCTGCGTAATCTGCATCTGAATAACCTAGCAAATCGAAATTCGAATCTTTGGTGTACCAAAGTCTAAGGTTAACAGTTCCAGAAAGATATCTAATAATGCGTTTAACATCAGTTAAGTGGGCTTCTCTAGATCTGTTTGATAGCGCACACAAACACAAACACTAAACATAATATATGGCTACTTGCGGTAAGATAAAGGAGAGAGCCAATCATACCTCTATATAAAGTTTGATCAACTTTCTTACCTTTTAAATCTTTGTCAAACTTGTTGCCCCGTGGCCATTGGAGTGTCGTATGCTTTAGCATTCTCAAGTCCAAATTTCTTGATTAAGTCTCTTGTGTACTTAGCCTGATTAATGAAGATGACATCATTCAATTGTTTGATTTGAAGTCTGAGGAAGAACGTGAGTTCTCCCATCATGCTCATTTCAAACTTGCTTTTCATGAGCTTCTCAAAGCGCTTACAAAGTAACTCATTAGTAGAACCAAATATAATATCATCAATATAAATTTGAACAAGTAGAGAGTGATTATTATACTTGGCAATAAAAAGAGTTGTATCGATTTTACCACGCTTGAAGCCTTTCTCTAGCAGGAATTTTGATAGAGTATCGTACCATGCTCTTGGAGCTTGCTTTAGTCCATACAAATCTTTTTGAAGTTTGAAGACATGATTTGGAAATTTGTTATCTTCATATCCAGGTGGTTGAGCTACGTAGACCGTCTCTTGAAGTTCACCATTAACAAATGCGTTTTCACATCCTTTTGATAAAGCTTGAATTTTTTGTAAGAGGCATAAGATAAGAAAATTCTTATAGCTTCAAGTCTTGCTAGAGGCGCAAATGTTTCATCATAGTCAATTCCTTCTTCTTGCCTATAGCCTTGCGCAACCAACCTTGCTTTGTTTTTGGTGATGCTACCATTCTCATCCATCTTGTTTCCGAATACCCATTTTGTACCAATGACTCCTTGGTCATGAGGTCTAGGAACTAAAGTCCACACCTTGCAGCGCTCAAATTGGTTAAGCTCTTCTTGCATAGCAATAACCCAACTTGAATCTTGGAGCGCTTCATCAATTTTCTTTGGTTCGATTTGAGATATAAAGGAGTGATAAGCATCAAAGTTTGATTCTATTCTAGTACGAACCCCTACATTGATATCACCAATAATGTTTGTAGTTGGATGATCCCAAACTTCACGAACCTCAGGAGGTAAGTTTTTTTTTAGTTATAAGAATACGAAGATCTTCAATGGGACTTCATTTGCTCCAGCATCACGATCATCGAAGGTGATTTACTGAAGCGGATAAACATCATGCGTAGGAGGGGGTGTCTGGGCCCAAGAGTTGTAACTTTTGGCGCAGCATCTGGTGTAAGCGCATGAGATGGATTTCCTTGGTTCTGATTTTGATCAACTTGATTAGCATTCTGCGCAGGTGTAGTTTGTTGCTGCGTACCTGTCTCATCATTCTCAGCAGAATCATTTGGAGCCAAATGTGGCTCAAGGAGAGAATTCTCATCAAAAGTAACATGTACAGATTTTACAATTACTAGAGTAGTTCTATTAAAAACACGAAAAGATTTTGAATGTTTGGCATACCCAACAAAAATACCTTCATCTGCTTTGGCATCGAATTTACCTCTATGATCTTTACCGTTGTAGAGGATATAGAATTTGCAGCAAAAAATCTTGAAGAAAGCAATGTTGGGCGCTCTTCCTCTTTATAGCTCATATGGAGTTTTGTAGTAGGATTTGTTGATGAGGGATCTATTATGAGTAAAGCAAGCAGTGTTGACAGCTTCTCCCCATAAATACTTTGGAAGCTTCGCTTCTGCTATCATTATTTTTCCAGCCTCAATCAACGTTCTATTCTTTCTTTCCACAACGCCATTTTGTTGAGGAACTCCAGCAGCAGAGAAATTGTGATCAATCCCATGGTCATCACAATATTGAGCAACACCGCTATTCTTGAACTCAGTTCCATTATCTGATCTAACGCTCACGGTGACGTCTTCTTTTTGAGTTTGGAGATTTTGAAAGAGAGCGGTCAAGATATCATAGTAGTCATCTTTGGATATCATCATTTCTACCCATGTGTATTTTGAGTAGTCATCCACCACAACAAAGGTCTACTTGTTTCCTCCAATGCGCGGTGGTGACAGGTCCAAACAAATCCATGTGAAGCAGTTGTAAACATTTTGATGTTGATGGCGTAGTCTTGTTGGAGAAAGACTGCTTAGGTTGTTTACCAAGCTGGCATGCTGCGCATTTTCTATCATGGTGGTCTTCTACTTTGGAAAGTCCTTTGACATGATTTTCTCATCCTAGCTTAGCCAAATATTTAAAGTTCAAATGGCTTAAGCACTTATGCCATAGCCAGCTGCTTTCACTTACATTCTTTGCTACAAAACAGATATTAGTGATAGAATTTACAGCAGTAAAATCAATAATGTAAACATTAGCCTTACGAGTCCCTGTGAGCAAAGTTATTCCGGATATGCCATCTTTAATAGAGGAGTATATTGAAGTGAAATGGCATTCTAGTCCCTTATCGCAGAATTGTGATATGGAGAGCAGGTTGTGCTTGAGGCCTTCTACAAGCGCAACTTTTTCAATGCAAACTTTATCTTTTTTGATTCTTCCATATCCAACTATGTGCCCTTTGTTGTTGTCCCCAAAAGTTACTGAGGCACCTCTTCCTTCATGCACATCTTCAAGAGCGTTGATATCTCCAGTCATATGTCTAGAACATCCAATGTCAAGATACCATATATGCGCTTTAGCTTGTGAAGAATTCACTGTGAAGCAGGGGACCTGAAAGATAAACATTAAAGTGCAGGTACCCTTTATTCTTGGGTCCTAGAGTTAGCAACTTTTGACAACTAACTCCCGCTTAACCTTAGGATTTTTACGTCCCTAGGCATTAGGAGCGAATCGTAAAAGGCATTCTGCAGCCTTGTGACCTAAAACATCACATACAACACAATGATGAAATCCACTTATAGATTGGGTTTTTACAAACTCTTTACTACTCTTTAGCTTAGCATTCTGAACTGGATCAGTTGAACTAGCTTCGACAAACACCATCTTTTGAGGTTTGGGTGTGCTTTTCTTACAAATACCACTTGCTTGATCGTGAGAAGTAGTATAGGCCTAATGTACCATTCTTGATTTTAAAATGAAACTTTAATCTAAAAGAGCATGATCAATTGATGAATACATGATTGTTCAAGTCCCAATCCCGGGAATTCTTTCAACATAAGAAGTTTTAATCCAAAGTTAGAATATTTTACAATATACTTCTAGATAGTGACAAACAATTATTTTCCCAATCAATTTTTATTCATCATTTCCCTAAAAGCAAATATTTTCCAAAGTAACATTGTCTCTGTGGGATCGACCCGTACTTGCACATTACTATATTACAACAACCTGTGCACTTGCGGTATTTTATAAACTAAGCCCTCATTTAGGCTAACAACAAGAGGTGGTGGGATACCACCAATACCTTTCACTTGCCGACGGGGAAGGTGACTATGATGTCAATAAATTTCACGACGTTGACTAGCCCTTCTTTTATGGACACCCCTTTACCGTTGACTGCTCGGGGGGAACCTCTTATAGTTTTGCAGAGCTTCTACATCTAGTGGATTGTTCCTTTGAGATAAAAGGGGCTTGCGTGAAGTAGAGGCACTTCAATGATTCTTTTCAGTCATTGAAATTCAAAAAACTGTTCATTGTGAGAAGGTGGATGCGGTATCCCATTGTGTCATTTGGTTTACCTTGTCTCACACTCTATTTGTTGCTGGTGGTATTCAACTTCATTTTCATTGTTGAACTTGTTGGTTAATCTTCATGGTGCTGGTGAGTACATATAGGGAGCGGTTGGTTTGGTTGCTTATTATCAAGGGATGGATGTGATTTGCCGTTCGACTGGAAGTTTTAATTTCTGGTTACTTTTCTCACCCCATTTTGTTTCTCTTGCTATTCCTTTATGTTTGCATTTTATCGCTAATGTCTCATTTTTGAATGCTTTTCTGCAGCTGTCAGCATTTATTGTGCTTGGGATGAAACATTTTAGGATCTTGATGGAGATCCAACCCTAATTCTCGATGACCTAAGGTGGACTTAAAATCGAGGATGGTGAAGACGGGCACTAAGCTGAATGAGTTGGTGGCCGCTTGGATAACCTTAGGACGAAGGCAGTGTATGAGCATATTCTTGGTGGTTCATTCATGGACATATTTAACATTCTTTGTTGGCTACCCTTTAGAGGCTATTGATGAGTTCCTTGGAGTGCATGTCCATTTACTTAGGATAGCGGGTGTGTTGGCATGATGGCAGTCATGTTGTGAATTATTTTATGCCCCCCATATGGTGATGGGGCGGATTTTGTACATTTATTTCCTAAGTTTCTATGAGCTTAAAGTATTATTTTTATGTAATTTAGTTTAGTTTTGATGTATTTTGGGGTTATTATATATTTATGGGGCTTAAGTGTAATTCGGGGTATTTTGGTAATTTTATATTTATACCCGAATATAATTTATTTATGAGTTAAAAGAGATCTCAAAATATGCAAAAGAAAGTCAATCGGGACGGAGTAGTTGTGGATTGTTGCAGAAAGAGAGTAAGGCTGGAAGGAGGAAGCACTAAAACGAAAATTGGCCCAAGCTTTGGAGAGTCCATCAAATGTCCCAAGAGATAACCAATCCCACTTTGTTGGCAAGGAAGAAAGGAGTTTCCGGACCAGCCCAGCCCAACAAAGCAAAGCACCACCCCAAAAGGCAAGGCGACCCAACACGAGTTGGAGGCGAACCACGACTCAGAGACGGAAGGATCAGCGCGCGAATCATGCGTGATGGAGTGACTCGTGTAGGAGGATTCGCCAAGGCGCGTGCGTGACAGTGCGGGCGCATGAACGAGGCGTGCGTGCGCGTCTGAGGCGCGTCCTTGCGCGTAATGACGTGTTTCAACCCTATTTTCCCTATTTTTTGCTATTTTATTTTATTCCTTTTCATTCCTTATTAGTTTAGGACTTGTTTTAGGTATTTTAATTTTTATTTTTTTTAAATTAGGTTTTTTTTTATATTGTTTTTCATTCTATACTTCAGACACAATTTTAGATCTAGGTTTTTATTCTTTATTCATGGAGATTTTAAAGCATTGGATGAGGAACTAAAATCCAAGCTTTGGGTTTGATTTCTTGAACCCCTTTTTTTCAATTTGAGGTATTTTTCTTTTCAATTTTTTTTATCTCTATTCATAATTTTACTTGTGCTTATTTTAAATCTATTGCTAGGGTTTGTAGATTTGATCACCCTATTTATCCCTATGATTGATTTTTGCTAGAATTTTCTATGATTGTGCTAATATAGAAATTCATTGTAGCATCTTTACAATTTATGCATGTGTCATGGTAAATTGTGAAGTAGGCAAAATTAGATGATTATCTGTGTGAAATAATCATATACAGCATTCTTGATCTTAGTTTCTTAAATCGTTCATCAATTAATTCTGCGATCTAGACTGTGCCAGTTAGATTAATTTATTAATTAGGGTTTCTAGTGAGTGTACCACGGCTAGTAACTATTCTGAAAGAAGAAACATAGATTGAAATAGATCTCGTGATCAAGTGAATATGGTAAAAAGTGAAAAGATGTATCGATGATAATTGAATAATTAGGTGGGGACGGAATCAAATCTGAAGTATTCTTTAATTATTTTTTTTGCTCATAATTTAGTTTATTCTTGTTTTAGGATTTAATAATTATAAATTGGGTTAATTGCAATTTGGTTCCTGACATTTCCCAAAATTTGCAATGTTGATTCTATCATTTCAATTTCGCCAATCGTTATATCCACTTTGTCTTTTTGTTGCAATCCGATTACAAATCTAACTAAGTGTTACTTTTCTAACTGGTTTTATGTCATGTGACTTGCACATGACATTTTAAGATGTTTGTGGAGCTATACACATATTCGATTGATATGATTCTTTTTTTAAATTGAAGGTAATATTCAAATCTATAACATATATTTTTTGGAATTTTTTTTGTGAATTAATTACAGTATATTAATTTATAATTTAAATAAATGAAAATAGCTAAAAAAAAACATGGGAAAAACAATCTGAAAAATTACTACTTTCTACCATGCTATACCTTCTTTCCTCTCTAATACTTTCTTCCACCACTCTGCCACCTTCCGGCATCACCCCTTCCACATACACCCTTTCCTTAGTTCATCTTCCTCTTCCTCTCCCTTTTTTCCGTATTAAATATTTTCATGAACTAATAATCTACATATATCATTTACTTCATATGAAACATATTTGGGGTTAATATATTTTTTTGATTATTTTTTCACGTATTTTTTTAAATTTAATTATTTAATATTTAAATTTAATATAAAATAGTCCAGTCACAAAAAAATTGCCAATTTTTTTTATATGTTTTAGATTTAAATATTAGCTTTAATTTTTTTTTAAAAAAAGAATCATATTAATAGGATTTGTGTAGCTCTAAAAACATCTTAAAACGTCCTTTAAAACATCATGTGGTACTCATATGACATAAAATCTGTTAGAAATCTAACACTCAGTTAGATTTGTAGTTGAATTGCAACAAAAGACAAAGTTGATATACCAATTGGCAAAATTGAAATAACAGCATCTACATTGTAAATTTTGGTAAATGTCAGCAACCAAATTGCAGTTAACCCTTATAAATTTTCCCCAATCTTGTCAAGTGACAATTACGTCAACAAATAACTGTTCTTCGTGGATCAATTTTGGACTTACCCTAGTTATATTTTAGAACCTAGTCCAGGTTTTATTTGTAGGTGTGCGATTTAGCCTATTAGCTAGTTGCCCCTAATTTTCCTCTATTCTATCCTTGAATTTTTAAAAGTTTGTCTGCTGAGGATTGGCTCATTACATGGCTTGAGTTGAGGCCACGCTCTTTTTTCACCCTCATCAGTACTGCGTGCTTTCTTGGGCAACTCATTTAGTTAATATATTCAGGTTTGCGGACCCACAAAGACCATCTTCTTTGACACTGGGACATCAGCTCAGTCTTACCCTTCAGATGCAGATTATGAATTTGAGCCCCCACTCCTCTTTGACACCATTGTATTATAAATACACAAACTATGGGATCACTGACGAGCAGCGGGAGATGTTCGCAGGGACCTGTCGTTGAAGAGAGCCACCTACATAAGATGCAATGGTATGATTCTTTTTGTTTTCTTTTTTGTCTAGCTCTTTTTTTGTCCTTTTGATGTCATAGCCTTTGTTTTTGTTTTCGTAGGTACCCTTGGCGTGAGCGCGCGCATTTTTCGGTCTCTTTTCTCAAGTGTTCGTCATTTGAATTGATTTGTTTAGAGTCGCCATCATATTGTCTCATGGAACATGAACCATAGAAATCTATGGGTTCGGGGATTAAGTTATGGATTTTGAAGTTCAAGGAGTACCAAATCCACCCAATCTAGGATTGCTCTTGCTATTAAACATCATTATATTTTGAATCAAAAATAAATACAAGAAATCCAATACATAATTACTTATTTATAAGGAATGTCGGGTTTTGTGCTTTGAGCTCATTTTAATGAGTTGAAGAGACTCTATGCTAAACCCTTTTTTTATAGAATCACACTACTCTAAAGCAAAGCGATAGAGATGAGAGGAGAGATAGATATCGTAGGAAGATTACCTAGCGAAAACAAGAATCTGAGACCTTGACTAAAGGCCTTGAAGATCCAAGAACTCCAAGTTATTTGTGAGGTTGAAGAAATAATTAGCTGGAGAATTATGAGTGTTTGAGAGGATAATTTGATAGAGCTTCCACAGAGAAATCAGTTGTTGTAAATAAAGAGGAGGCCCCATTTATTTATAGATGTAGATGACTTAATGATCAAGACAAGAGGTGTAGATGGAATAGGAATCAAGTTTGTGATTTCTGAGGGGATGGATTTGATCAAAGATTAGTATTTTGGTCAAATCCCGAATTGATAGAGTCTTTGCCAAGGAAGGGACTGAAACAAAAGGAAACAGAATCAAACTCAAAGTCTGGGGGAGATGTCTCGCGTGAGACATCGATGTCTCATGCGAGACATCCAGTCCAGACAGACTGTTTTGCCCCTAAACCCTGTTTCGTTATTCAGTTAAGCCCAGAACTAACAGAGTTAATCAGAAACCTAACGAAACATGATGAAACTAACAAGTTTTCATCCAAATACAAAGGCGAGACACAAGAGTTTTGTTATTATGATTGTATGCTCAAAATTGGGTGTCTACACTTGGCTACCTATCGTTACATGGGCTCTAGAACAAGAGCATGATGCGCTAGTTGCGGTTTCTTGAGGAGCATGTCATGGAGTAGTGTCGGAGCTTGAGAGACTCAAGACATCATGTTGCTGGTGTTGTTAGAGGAGCTGTCAGAGGAGGTGCTCATGGTAAGGGCCGTGGTGGCAAGAATATCGGTCTTGATGACAACTAGGTTGTAAGTTTGGCTAGGAAGTCCGTTTGCTGCAATCTCAGGTGAGGATGGCCTAGTACCTCTCAGAATGCTCCCAAGAGATGAAAGACTATCCATATTGAAGAGATCCCTAAAGTAGAGGATGATGAAGATGATGTTGGTGTTCGTGCTAAGGGCGATGAGGATGATGTAGATGATGCTGGTGTTGGTGCTAAGGGCGATGAGGATGATGTTGCTGCTGACGGTGATGACGATGCGGACACTTACTCTATACCTGGACATTAAGAGTAGTTATTATCTTTGACTAAGGAGGAAGAGAGAATTTTAAAACAATTTTTAAGAAATTAACATTATATTTACATTCCCATCTACTATTAAAATTTTAATCCTGTTTAGTTTAATTATTTCTATGTTTTGAAACTTTACAAGCATTGTGTGTCCAATGGTGTTATTGATGTTGAACATTGTTGATGGTATGTGATTCTGAACTGCTACAGGTGGAAGGCAAAAATGTGCTTGGGATATCGCTTAAACCGATAAGGCCTATTCGAGCTCTCTAATGGGTGAAACGCGTGCGCCCCTTTTTTTTTTGAAAAGCGTGCAAGTTGCAGGGAGCAGGTGGGAAGCGCAAGATTCCAGGCTGCTGATTTTTAGCCCTTGTATATGCTTGACAAAAGATCTCTAATATCAATAAAATCAGCCCCATGTTTGCACTGATTCTTCACACAACAATTTTCAGCAACCTTTATACTCCTTTCTAGCTTTTGTAAACATCTCCAATCCTTTTTCAATGCCTCTCATGACTTTCTCATTTAAGGTCAAGGTTTCGGTCTAGGAAGAGAGCAACTCCACCCCAGTTGTTCTTCCTTTTAATCCACATCCGAGCATGTTTGATCATTTAGGACAACATAATGATATCAAAGAGGTGTCCAAACCAAGTCCTATTACTCAAGTTAAGGCTCCTATATCGAGATTCAATTCACCGTTTCTGAAAAAGGTAGAAAAATGCTAGATTGCCTTTTGTATGGAAGAGGCCTCATGATGCTCCTTCAAACACTCCTCTTGACGAAGGGAAGACAACCATTGTTGAGAAGGCTCCTCCCAGTCCCAATATGTTCTGTCACCTATAAATTCCAATTGGTGCCTCGAGTTCATCCAAAAAAGGAAAAGGTGGTAGTCGCAAGCAAAGAAAGATTAAATATTTTCATAGCAACCAAAGATTTGCAATAAACTGACCATTTGTTTAGCATTTTAATGTTTTATGGGCTCCATGAATCTCCCTTTGGTAAGATGCTATCATTGCCTTGTCGGATGTTTATGGTGGTGATTGTAAGGTTATTGGTGGGTACATGTTTGCGGTCCTAAAAAGGGGGACACGTTAGGGGGCCTGGTGTTAGGTACGGTGGGGACATGGAGGAGTAGAGAGAGGGTATGGAACCGCTGCACCGAGATTCTGTGCACCGCTGCACCGATGTGAAAGTTGCACAACGTATTGTAAAACGTTTTCTATACAACATTTTAGTGCTGAATCTCGGTGCAGCGGTTCCATACCCGTTCGAAATCCTAGTAGTAGAGGAAGGGGAGACATGGGTGGGGGTGGGAAGTTAACAGAGATGGGGGATGGGAGAGGCGCTTGTAACTAGTGTTTCTTTTTCTTTTCTTTTTTCGTCTTTATTTCTTTGTTTATTTGAACTAACGAATTGTAACAAAATATTTTCTTTTTTAAAAACAATTGTAACGAAAGTTAGTCACCTGAGGGCATAGGACTAACTTTATGTTACATTTTCACAGTTATTCAGGATATTAACGAAGTTTTGGATAGAGAGTGAAATTTTAAAAATGGGTTAATTGAAATTTGGTTGCTGACATTTACCAAAATTTGCAATGTTGATGCTGTCATTTCAATTTCGCTAATTGGTATATCAACTTTGTCTTTTTGTTGCATTTCGACTACAAATCTAACTGAGTGTTAGATTTCTAACAGATTTTATGTCATGTGACTAATATATGACGTTTTAAGATGTTTTTAGAGCTACAAAAATCCGATTAATATGATTCTTTTTTTAAAATTGAAGCTAATATCTAAATCTAAAACATATAAAAAAAATTGGCAATTTTTTGGTGACTGGATTATTTTATATTAAATTTAAATATTAAATAATTAAATTAGAAAAACACGTGAAAAAATAATCAGAAAAAGATATTAAACCAAAATATGTTTCATACGAAGTAAATGCTATATGTAGATTATAAGTTCATGAAAATATTTAATAGGGAAAAAAGGGAGAGGAAGAGGAAGATGAACTAGGGAAAGGGTGTACGTGGAAGGGGTGATGCGGGAAGGTGGCGGAGTGGTGGAAGAAAGTAAAATAGAGGAAAGAAGGTATAGCATGGTGGAAAGTAGTAATTTTTTAAAGAGAAAATATTTGGGGAAACTAGTTCCTTCATAAGTTATAAAAAGTCTTGTTTTTATAGGGTTTAAGGTTTAGGGTTTGGGTTTCAGGTTTAGGTTTTAAGGTTTCAGGTTTAGGGTTTAAGGGTAAAAAACAAGACTTTTTATAACTTATGAAGGAACTAGTTTCTCCCAAAACACACTCTTTTTCAAATTGTTTTTCCCATGTTTTCTATTTTTTAGCTAGTTTCATCTATTTATATTATAAATTAATATACTGTAACTAATTCACAAAATATATATATATATATATATATATATATATGTTGTAGATTTAAATATTACTTTTAATTATTTTTTAAAAAAAAGAAAAAAAATCATACCAATAGCTCCAAAAACATCTTAAAATATCATATGCAAGTCACATGACATAAAAACCAATTAAAAAATAACACTCAGTTAGATTTGTAGTCAGATTGCAACAAAAAGACAAAATAGATATACTAATTGGCGAAATTGAAATGATAGCGACAACATTGCAAATTTTGGGAAATATCAGGAACCAAATTACAATTAACCCTTTTAAAAATCTATATATATTAAAAGCTGGGCGGAGGGTTGTGGAATCGTCACTTGGACATGTCTTAGCTAATGCTTGCTTTTGGTAAAGCCATATCATCACCATCCTAAATTTTAAATGACTTTTGATATTCTTTTTATTAGCTAATAGTATTAGTTAAAGATATTAGTTATTATATAGGTTAACTATTACTATTAATAGTATTAGTTAACCATAATAGTTACAATATAAGTTAACTATTACTGTTAATAGTATTAGTTAACCATAATAGTTACAATATAAGTTAAATATTACTGTTAATAGTATTAGTTAACTATAATAATTACTATATAAGTTAAATATTACTGTTAATAGTATTAGTTAACTACTCCCTCTGTCCCTAAATGAGTGTCCATTTTCAAAAAATCTTTGTCCCAAAATGAGTGTCTTTTTTTAGCATAACTTTGTCCCTAAATGTTTTTTTTCGAAAAAAATTTTCACCGGTTTCTTTATACGTGCAAAACTAAATGTTTGGAAAGGAGATTACAAGATTATATATGAATCTTTGCTAGCAAATTGTACATAAAATTGAGATTTGCAGTGTCCCTTAAAATGAAATTTGGACATTCATTTAGGGACAGAGGTAGTATTAGTTAACAATAATAGTTACTATATAAGTTAACTATTACCAGTAATAATATTAGTTAACTATTATAGTTAATATATACTATAAGTTAACTAATATTATGTATAACATTAGTTAAAATAATAAATTAAAGATAATAGTCTCATTGATTTTTGATACACGTTTTTTAAAAGACTTTTGATTGTTCACTCTCCTCATACTTCAACGTTATTGGCTTGCAAGTCATCCACATTTCTTATAATGAAATTCAAATAGATAACTTCTCAAAGACATAAGTAAAAAAGGGAGAAGCTTCTCATACTATAAAATTTCAAGTTGTCATTTGTTAGGTGTATCTCAATTTCTTTTTGAACTCGATATCTAAGAAAAATTAGTTTACTAATCGTTGTCATCTCATTCCCTTATGTGCTCCCAATCCATTACCGTGCGGAGCACAGACTAAATTACTAGTATTGATAAAAAGTGATGATATTTCAAAGAAACAAAATCCAGCGAAAATTTTGAAATCGGTCAATTGTTCACGCGAAGAAGTTAGCGAATGGAATTCTAATCAATTAAATATTCATAATTATCCTAAAATTAAGAAGAAAAACAAAAATCTAGTTAATACAAATATAAAAACCTGAGAATGCTTCTAACTCCAACGTGACTAATACTCTTTCATATATACATTTTGTTACACTTCAATTATTACTTTTTCTAATCACAAAAAGTATCAAAATATTTAATTTTTTTGTAAAATCGTTGTTAGTTTTTAAAATAAAAGTGTTACTTTTTAAAGATTAAATTATTACTTTTTTCATAAAAAGTGTTACTCCCTCCGTCCCAGAGTAAGAGTCCTACCCCCAAATCTCACGCTTATTAAGAAAAGTGCTTAAAGATGAATAAACAATTGCAAGTGGGTAGAAATCAGGAGAGAGAGGGTGTAAAATTACATTCTACTCCTATAGGCCAAGACACACAAGGAGAGGTTTTTCTGTAAATATATCAACTTTATAATGGCATACTCCCTCCGTCTCATTTCAAATTGCAAATACTAGATTGGCACGGGGATTAAGGGAAAAAGTGAAAAAGGTGATGTGTTATGAGTGTTGATAGTTGAGTGGGAGAGAGAAAGTTGTGTAGAAAATAGTTAGTGGGTTAATGGATGTGAGTGTGCAAGTGGGTTAAAACTTGCCATTTTTGGATTTTGCAATTTTAGTTGGGACACCCTTTTTGGCAAAATTTGCAATTTGAAATGGGACGGAGGGAGTATGTATAAAAGACACTATTGCCATTTTAGGAATAAGACTCTTACTCTAGGACAGACTAAAAAGGAAAATAGGACTCTTACTCTGGGACGGAGGGAGTACATTTTAGACGACAAACAGAACAGTTTTTTTGTTTATTAAAAATTATTTTAGAAAAAGTAAATTCAAACCATATCATGACCTATCTAGTTTGTTTCGTCTTGTCGAGAGGAACGCAACGGTGTTTTCAGATTTTTTTTCGACTTCAAAATCTCAAGATATTGCATTTTAAAGATATTAAAGGTTTTTTTACAAACAAATATGACACGTGGCGCAAGCTGGGGGAGGGAAAGGCCGGGCGGGCGGAGCAGTCTCATGGGTAAGCGGGTTGGCCCATAAAGAGATCCGTCTCATGGGTTAGACGTTCTCACCCAAGTTTTTGTCCATATAAGTTGTTAATATTTTCTCATCTATAATACTAGTAGGTAACCCGTGCTTTGCACGGGAAACTTATTTATTATTTTTTTGTAAGATTTTTGTTTTTATTTAATAAAGTTATATAATAATTTTTGTAATATAAATATATGGTATATGAATTAAAACGTTGACAAAAACTTGAATGAGAACACTATGACCCGTCTCATGGTAGAGACGAGTCATTTTTAACCCATGACTCAGACCCATGACCCGGATCCATGACCCAAGGGGGAAAAATGGCTTTTTTTTTAGTTTTTTATATATGGAGTATATATTTTTTTCAGTTTCCCAAAAGTAATAGTTACTATAACTAAATGTAAAAAGCGTGTTACTTATATGTAACAGTATGTATACATAAAAGTAATACATATATACACAAAAGTAACAGTGTTTTTTTTTTAATATTTTCTTCGTTTGCCAAAAGTAATACTTACTACAACTAAAATGTAACGAACGTGTTACTTTTTTGTAACCGTGTTTATACATAATTGTAACACATGTGTATAGAAAAGTAATAATTCAACCATTTACACTTTAGAACTAAACACATTTGTGTTAGTAACATTGTAAAAATAAGAAAGTAACAATTTTATAAACGAACACTTTACTTGTATAATAACATTGTAAAACGGTTACGTTTACTTGTATAATAGTATACCTATATGTTTTCAAATAATAAGTTACAATGGGTTCAATTTATCATGATACATGTAAAAGTATTACATTATGTATAGAAATCTGTTACAATTTCATCTACTAAAGTGTTACATTTACTTGTATAAATAATTACATTCATGTATGTAAGTTGTTATTTTTGCAAATGTTACTTTCTTTCAAAAAATAAAATCAAAATACTCAAAAATAAAAAATATTCTCGAAAAACACTATTACATTTCAGTATAATGATAATTACATTTAGTTATTGTTAGTGTTACACGTATTTATAGTTTGTAATTAGTATTACAGTTGAAAGATGAGTAAAATGAGTTGTTTTTTTTTTTGTAAACTGGTGTTAGATTTACTTATAAGCAATATTACTTTATAAGTAACACAGTTGTTACATTTAGTTATACTAAGTATTACTTTTGCAAACGAAAAAAATAATAAAAAAAATATAAAAACTAAAAAAAATGTTTTTTTTTCTGGAAAATAAAAAATAAAAATTGGGCCAATGGGTTGCTGCCACGTGGCAGATTTTGAGTGGAGCATGGGTTGGGATCCTACGCTTCGCGGAAAATGTTGTACACGGGTAATGGGTCGACCTGTCTCTTCTATGGGAGGATCTAGGTGTTCTCACAAGAGACCACCTCTAAAACATTTGCTTTAAAATTAGGAGAATTTTTTTAATTTTGAACATAAAGATGAGCTATTATTGTTATGAAGTAACTTTAAGTTTTACAGACATTTGATTGAATAATATCAGCTATTATCTAATAAATAATTTCATAATATATACACATTATAATTAGTAAATATAAAAGTTTATAATGTACATCTAATGTGTTAGTAAAATAATAATTTTACTATATCTTAAAAAATATATTTTTTCATCTCAAAAACAAACTTATACTATTAATAGTAATAATTAATTTATATAATAACTACAAAATTTTATAATTAATTAATACTATTAATTATAATTATTAACATATATAATATCTATTATGATTAATTATTAATATTAAAAGTAAAAATTAACATATATAGTAACTATTATGATTAATTAATACTCCATCTGTTCTAGAATAAGAGTCTTACCTTGTTTGCTTGCGGACACTTATTAAAGAAACAATAGAAAATGGGTAAACATTGCAAGTGGGTTGAGCGTATAATTGTCCAAAACACTACTCATAGTGTAAGTGAACAAAAAGTAAGTAAGTTTGGTCTTTTTGTAATTATTGAAGCATTAGAAGGATAAAATTGTCCAAATCACTATTCATTCTTTCCGATCATTTGTCATTTTGGGAAAGAGACTCTTACTCTGGGACGTACCAAAATAGAAAGTAAGACTCTTATTCTCGGAATAAGTGAGTACTTTTTAACACATATTGTATAATTCTTAACTAATACTATTATGATAACTAAAACTATTAATAGTAATTTTTAATTTATTTAATAATTAATTATAATAGTTACTTGTAAATATTGACTACAATAACAAATACTCCCTCTGTCCGATTTAAGGTTCTTACTTTCCTTTTTAGTTTGTCCCAATTTAAAGTTCTTACTTTACTTTATTACCTAAAATAGAAATTGGGACCCACTTGTTATTCTTACAACAAAAACTCACTACCTACTTTCTTTCTCTTACTTTACTTTTCATACTCACAACATTTATTTTTTCTTAATCTCCGTGTAATGTCAAAATAGAAACCTTATAATGGGACGGAAGGAGTAACTATTAATAGTTAACTGTTATTTGCTTAATACCATTAGCTAATACTATTAGTTACTACATAAGGTAACTATTATAATAGCTATTACTAATAATAGTAATAGTTAACTAATATAGTCAACTATAATAGTAACTATTACTAATAAGAGTAATAGTTAACTATAATGGTTAACTATTATAGTTAACTATTACTAATAATAGTAATAGTTACTATAATAGTTAACTATTATAGTTACCCTTTATAGTAACTATTATTATTAGCTAATAGTATTAGCTAATGAAAAAAAAAAAAAAGTCACTTATTTATTAGTATGTTGTTGATGTGGCTTCTCCAAATGCAAGCTTTCTCTATTGTTTGTCCACATGTCAATACCATAGCTCTTTTGGCCAACTTTAATATATATATATATATATCTCATATAAACTTGTACAAACTTTATTAACATCTTACGCACCTTGAAACCAATGTGTATTACGCTAAAAGTCTAAAATTATTGAGCTGGTCTCCTATTAGAACAACCTATACCTGCTTGACAAAAACTTGTATGAGAACACCATGACCCGTCTCATAGTAGAGACGGGTCATTTTTGACCCATGACTCGGATCCATGACTCATAGGATGGGTCATTTTTTGACCCATGACCCATAGGCAAAAAAAAAAGTTTTTATATTTATTTTTTTGGTTTTTTTTCTTCGGTTTGCCAAAAGTAATAGTTACTATAACTAAATGTAACAAACGTGTTACATTTGTATATATAAAAGTACTACATATATACAGAAAAGTAACAGTGTTTTTTTTTTTTTTTATGTTTTCTTGGTTTGCCAAAAGTAATATTTATTATAACTAAAATGTAACGAACGTGTTACTTATATGTAACAGTGTTATACATAATTGGAACACATATGTATAGAAAAGTAATAATTCAACCATTTACACTTTAGAATTAAAAACACTTGTGTTAGTAATATTGTAAAAATAAGAAAGTAACATTTTTTATAAACGAATGTTACATTTTACTTGTATAATTAAATTGTAAAACAGTTACGTTTGCTTGTATAATATTATATCTATATGTTTTCAAATAATAAGTTACAATGAGTTCAATTTATCATGATACATGTAAAAGTATTACATTATCTATAGAAATCTGTTACAATTTCATCTACTAAAGTGTTACATTTACTTGTACAAATAATTACATTCATGTATATAAGTTGTTATTTTTCAAATGTTACTTTCTTTTAAGATATAAAATCAAAATACTCAAAAATAAAAAATATTATGGAAAAACACAATTACATTTCAGTATAACGATAATTACATATAGTTATTGTTAGTGTTACACGTATTTATAGTTAGTATTACAGTTGAAAGATGAGTAAAATGAGCTTCTTCTTTTTTTTTTTGTAAAACTGGTGTTATGTTTACTTATAAACAATGTTACTTTATAAGTAACACCGTTGTTACATTTAGTTATACTAAGTATTACTTTTGGCAAACGAAAAAAAAAAGTCAAAAAAATAATATAAAAACTAAAAAAACGGGGGGAAAAATGATTTTTTTTTCCTGGGAAAAAAAATTGGGCAATGGGTCGCTGCCACGTGGCAAATTTTGAGTGGAGCATGGGTTGGGATCCTACGCTTCGCGGAGAATGTTGTACACGGGTCATGGGTCGACCCGTCTCTTCTATGAGACGGATCTAGGTGTTCTCACAAGTGAACAGCTCTACCTGTTTTATAGTAAACCTGGACTCATAACTAGAAGTATATATATTTTTTTTCGTTTGCAAAAAAAAAAAACTCCATCATCTCTCTCTTAACGAATTTTGCAAAAAAAAATATTTTTATTACGCAATCAATATCTATTATAGTTTAGTCTATTTTATTTAGTTTAGTCTACTTTATTTGCAAATTTACTTCATTTGTTTTATATTAATATTTTAAAATTGTTGAGAACATAAAAGATAAGAGGGACGGGGTCAATTTTTTTTTAAATTTACTTTTAACATTTTTCTATAACTTTTTTGAAAATTTCAATTATAAATAATTTTAAATTTTTTTTCTATGCAAAAAAGAAAAATTAAATTTAAAACAGTGAACGGTCCGGAACCGTAACCGGAACTAGAGGTTCATAACCAGAACAGTAACCGTATGAACACGGGCCTGTTAAAGTTCATGGTTTTCACAAACCGGATCCGCCGACTCCGAATCGAAACTGTAACTAGTACCGGCCGACCCTAAATCACCTTGTTACCAAACTCACCTTGTTACCAATATGTATTGTGCTAAACGTCTAAAATTAGTTGTTGTTGCTACTCACGTCAAAAATGGAAATTAGTTTTTTTAAATGGGTTTTTATATTTATTAATTTATACTGCTGTAAAAGTTACAATTAAGCTTATAAATAGGCTAACATAAATCTATTTAGCAGGATTCGAATTCATAACTTCCACAAACAAAAAAAAAGCTAACACCGAATATTAATTGAGCTAGCGTTATTCGTTAAAAATGGAAATTATTAATTCATTTAACCAAGTAGGGAATAGAATTGAGTGCCAAGAAAGTATACAAACTTAAAGAGTGGAATGGGACACCGTCTTAGTATTTGTATTTGAGTTGGATTGGATTCAAAGTTTGTAAAACCCACAACCCCCCACCCCACAAAAATCTTATGGAAGGCGTGGTCAAGTAATAATTATCCAAATAGCATCATTATAACTTTTCTAATTGAATACTCATTTCCGTTCCAAAATGATCTTCTTATTTGCCATTTTTCATTGTCTCAAAAAGTTATCTCATTTCTACAATTTGTGCTTAAAAGTGGATAGACACAACATGGCTAGTGAAGCAAGGGTTCATGTCCTTAAAAAGTTTGAATAGTCAAATGTGAAGATCATTTTGAGACGGGGTGAGTATTAAAATAAGTAATTGATTAAATCACATAAAATAAGGGCACACTTAACCACAAGCAAGACAATGGAATGGCATAATTGAGCATCACATGCATCACTTTACAGTATTTGAGAAGCATTTAAGTGGACATTTGAGTGTTTTCCTTAAACCCTCTTTTAAAGAAATTAATCCCCACTCCCGCCCTCCTCCTACTTTGGAAGTGAGAATTGTGAAATGTAAATCAATTAAGAGCAATACTAAGAGCACAAAATAAGTTCACAAAATTTTGCTCACAATATGAGGTGGCGATATTTTATTGGTTATATCGATAATGGACCCGCCACACTCTACTTAAAAACACCAATAAAATCATTATACCTAGGATTTTATGAGCAAAATTTTGTGACTTTTTTGTGCTCCTGGTATTATTCAATTAATAATCACACTTTTACATAGTAATCAATTATGGAGAGAAATCTTTTGACTTCTATCAAGTCACCCACTTTCTCTCTCTCTGTCTCACAGATGGATAAGCCATTAGTACTTTCTATTTCTTTAATTTATTTTTCGTCTGTTTGAAATAAATGTATTATTTTTTATTTTTGTTTGTCCTAAAATAAATATCAAATTATTAAAAATAAGATATAAATTGTGTGATCTTCCTATATTACCCATGCTAATATACACAACTAATGCAATCTCGTGGGAAGTACTACACATATATGAATAGATTAGGGCAATCAAGGAAACATCATTAAAAGCTTGATAACATTGACTTGTCAACTATGACATTTATTTCAAAACAAACGAAGTAAAATATTATAATTTAGTTTTTCTATATAACCAAATTCAATTTTATTTTCATTTATTATTTTTTAATTTAAAATGTCACTTTAAATATGTGATTAATTATTATTCTAAGCCACAAATCTTGAAGACGAGTTAAAAGTATTTCTGTTACTGTATAGTTAAAAGTTCAAATTATAAATAAATGTCAAAAGTTTTGGGAGTTGTTCATAGAATAGAATAGAATGGGTCCAATATTTTAAATTTAGCAATTAAGGGTTCAAAGTTATGAGAAGATTGCAAATAAGAGATTTATAACGGAAATATTTGAAATTTCAATTAAGTCATCACATGCCAAACACATGCAACTCAACTGAGGATGAGTTTGAAATTGAGAAGGGAGGTGGGGGACAATGCCGGCGAGAGCTGGTTCAGATGGTGGATGGTGGGAGACTTGACTGAAACTAGTTCCTCCATAAGTTATAAAAAATCATGTTTTTAACCCTTAAACCCCAAACCTAAACCCTAAAACCATAAACCCTAAACCTTAAACCTTAAACCTTAAACCATAAACCTAAACATTAAACCTTATCCTTTCGGAAAAAAAAAAACATTAAACCTTATAAAAACAAGACTTTTTATAACTTATGGAGAAACTAGTTTCCCCCAAAAATTTCTCTTCGTTAAAAAAAAAAAAAAACAACAACAACAACAACTATTAGTATTTGCCAACTGCAAATCGCTAAATTTGAGTCAGACCTTTCTACAAACAGTCCTTAAATTTTGTACCCTTATTTGTAATTCCGCTAATTAAAATGGGTTAATGACAGATTAGGGCCTGAACTGCAGGGGGTGCGTCTAAAAGGGGCCTAGGTTTTTTTTTCCGCTAAATCAAGGCTCAATATCATAATTTTTCGGTAGTTAAGGGCTTTTTGACGGAAATCGTTAGAAAAGTCAGTTAAGTGCCATGTGCATGGCACATGATACACGGATTGGATGGATTTGTAATTTATATATGCAAACTAGGGTTCTAATGCACATTGTGAAACTAAAGGGGGCTAAAATGAACAAATGAACTAAAACACAAATAAAAGACTCCTCAACCCCCCTCCTCTCTATTTTCTCCCTACACCGACCTCACCAATTTCGCATCTCTCTCCCAACGCCGGCGACTCCCACTGCCGGCGACTCCCAACTCTCCCTCTCTCTCGAACTTCCGGCGCTATCCATTCCCTCTCCACCACTAAATCAACAAACCCTACCCCAATCCATCAACACCCCCTTCTCCAGATTTGTTGAAGCCGCACACACCCTCCTCCCCTTTCAATCGACGACCGATCAGACGCCGTCGCCTCGCTCGTTTCCCTTCCCGTGACAACACTGTATCGCTTGGGAAATCACCGGATTATTGGGTCAAGAAATCACCGGATTACTGGGCCGCTTGGGAAACTGGAAGGTCAAGAAATCACCGGTAAGTGTCTAAGTCGATCTAGGGTTTGAATTGGGTTTGTGCATTTGGGGTATTTGGATGGAGAAGAGGTGGTGCTGGCGGTGCAGTAGCAGGGGAAAAAAATTGCCGTTCAAGAAGAAAATTTGATTGTTTGGAGGCTCTGTTCTTGATGGGTTTCTAGGGTTTGAATTGGGTTTGTGCATTTGGGGTATTTGGATGGAGGAGAGGTGGTGCTGGCGGTGCAGTAGCAGGTGGCGGCCCGCCGGAAAAAATTGCCGTTCAAGAAGAAAATTTGATTGTTTGGAGGCTCTGTTCTTGCTGGGTTTCTTTTTTTTTTTTTTTTTACTTTGTTAAAGTTTCTATTAAATTGTAATTAATTTTTTAAAATAAAAATGTGGTTTTTTTTATATATATTTTAATAAGTTTATTTGTTTTAAATGTTGTATAATAATATTAAGTATCTAAAATACTCTCTCCGTCCCATCCGAAATAGGATTCTTGGTCCGACACAGGGATTAAGGAATAATAATCTTTTATTATAAAAAGTTGTTTGAAAATTAGGTATTGTGAGTATGAAGGAGAGAGAAAGTGGGTGGGGAATAATAAATGAAAAGAAGTTGTGAGTATGACAAGTGGGTCCTACTAATAAAAAAGTAATAAAAACTTTCCATTTTGAGATATCCTATTTCGAGTGGGTCTTACTAATAAAAAATAATAAAAGCTTTCCATTGTAAATAGTGATAACTACTTTATGTTGTTTTAAATTTGGTGAATGTAAAAAGTAATTTATTATGTTCATAGAATAAAATTTAAATTTATTTATAATTTTCTTTATTTTAAATTTATTATTTAGAAAATAATCTAAATCCTTTTAATATCAATTTTTTAGATTTTTATTAAGATCATTATTTTTTGTTTAAATTTATTGGTCAAACTTACATCTGTTTGACCAAAAGTGACAGTTATTTTGGACCAGAGGGAGTAGATTAATTTGTTTAATAATTTTTATTTTTTTAATAAATTTATTTTATATATGATAATTACTTATTTTATTATATACTTGATTATTTAGAAAAAATATTTATTTCATTTTTAAGCCCTCTAAGTTTCAGAAATTTCATTACAGTCCTTCATTGCTAAGATTCATTACAAACCCATCCATTTTGACGATCACGTGCCATGCACATGGCACTTAACTGACTTTTCTAACGATTTCCGTCAAAAAGCCCTTAACTGCCGAAAAATTATGATATTGAGCCCTGATCTAGCGAGAAAAAAAAACCCAGGCCCCTTTTAGACGCACCCCCTGCAGTTCAGGCCCTAATCTGTCATTAACCCAATTAAAATTGACGGTCGATAAGCTAAAATTATAACCCAAGATCTCACGGGGAAAAAAAACGGATTTTGACATGCTAGTCTTAGGGTAAAAAAGAGAGTGTAAAGAGTGTAATGCATGAATTATTAATTGGAAGTTTTAAGAGTGCCGATGTTAGGGTAAAAGTTCCAGTGTCAGCGTAAAAAAATGTTTGTGTCAAAAAATGCAAGTTTTAGAGTAAAAAAAGTGTCAATGTCAGTGCATGTAATATTAAGGCCTTGTTTGGTAGAGCGGCGCGTTTAAAAAGAAGTGGAGAAAAACTATATTTTTGCTAATTAAGCGTCTCAATGGAGAGTTTTCAACCGGAGCTTTTTGAAAATCTTGACTAATTTTGGCCGCTCAAAATAGTAGCGTCAAAAAGAAGCTTTATTTTAAAAAAAAAACCCCTGTTTTTAAAACTGTGCACCAGACGAACCCTAAGTGTCATTACAAAAGTGCTAGTGTTAGTGTAAAAAAATGTCAGTGTAAAGGGTGTCAGTGAAGTCAGTGTATATATCTTTAAGTGCCACCAGCGAAAAAATAGTTTTTTCTTAAGCTTAAAAAAACGCATTTCTCATAAGACCAACTCAAATTATAATAATTAAAAAAAGAAAGATAAATCTAACAGTTAAAAGGCAAAAAGATACACTTGTAACTGTTTTTAAGTCTCCCACTTTTAAGAACCTAAAATCCCATTAGCCAATTCTATAAAAAAATTATTCTTTCTCTGTTGAAATATTTCAGATGTACTCCATCCGTCCCACCTCACTTGAGAGCTAAGAGATTGGCACAATAACTAAAAAAATAAAAAAAAATAAAGAAAATGTGTGGTAGAAAATGAGGAAAGAGAATGAGTGGCGTTAATAGTATGTTGGTTGAATGAATTGTGTGGTAGAAAATGAAGAGAGAGAATGAGCAGGTGGGGTAGATTGAATATAAAATTATAAAAAAAAAAAACTTTTTTTGAGAGTTTCAAGTGAAGTGGATGAACCAAAATGGAAATAAGTTTCAAGTAAGGTGAGACGGAGGTAGTATTTGCTATTAATCGAAAATTTTGGGTTCGGGACTTGGTAGTTCAAATCATAAGGGAAAGAAGAAAAAGTTGTCTCTCCACTTTCTTGAATCTAGAACCGCGCGGGAGTTAGCTCCACCCAACGGTGCTGATTGGAGTCACCTCATTTTAGCTACACTCAATGGTGTCGATCAAGGCCACATGTGTCCGAATTAGGTGGGACCCACAAAAAATTGAAATCATTTTAGCAGCACACCCAATCAGCACGCCTATGTAGCCTTGATCGGCACCATTGGGTGAAGAGGTGGAGCTAACTTGGATGGAGCGGTTCCGGGTCCCACAGGTTATGTTCCAAGAAAAAAAAAACATTTTGGATAACAAACTACTCCTTTGGGGAAATTAGATCACCGACTCCCTCCAACTTTACACCGAATTTCAATCATATTATTTTATCTCCTACTAATTAAGTACTTTTTCTTTTCAATTTCTTATTAAAATTTATAAAGTTTACCAAATGATTTAATCGTAGAACCCCACCTTTTCTTTTCTTTTTTCTTGAACTGTCACTATTATAATTTGTTAATTCACATGGTAATATATTATAATTTTGTAAAGTAGACCCTTTTTGTCATGTCATAGACTTTATATTGCATAATTTTAAATTCCTCTTTAATTGCACTTTATTGGTTAATCTATTTTCCTCGTTGGACATGAAGCCATGTTATTGATTTTCATTAAAAAAAAATGGTATTAAAAGATATGACCACGAAAAAAGAAAAGGGTTATCAATAATTTGGGTCTATAACTCCGTTTCAGTTTAAAGTTTTTCATCTTTTTTTTCTGTCTTGGTTTAAAAAATTTATTTTGTTTTTTAGTTTATAAATAACAAATTAAGAATATATTTTTAGACAATATTGTCTTTACAAAATTCATGTATTGAAAAAAAAAATCTTGTTACTTACTTAACCTACCCACTTGTTTTATTAATAGTATTTTGAACAATTGTATCATCTATTGTCTTTTTTTTAAAACAAACAAAATACTAATTGCATTAATAAAAGTTAAGAAGATGGTGCTCCACAATGGTCGGAGACTCATCCCAAAGATAAAGATTCGTACAAGAACAAATCATCATCAATAATCTATCTGCCACAATAAAAAAGCCTAATACATCTTGATTAGGAACGTCTATTCCTAAACCAAATCTCCAACCAAAGCCGTGATGAACAATGACTTGTGACGTGCAAATGCTTCTCCAAGTTACACTTGGACACGGCCTAACAATAACCTTCAGAAAACCCTGTAACGGAAAAAAAATGGCATTGAAGACATGACTCAGTAATGCATTTGAGTAGGCAAGAAATGCCCAACTAAACATCGCAAGTATTGCAATAATGAATTGAAATAAAATACAAAGGTTCTCAACAAAGAGAGAAGGCAAAGGCTCCCGACAAAGGGGAGAAGACAATGGCTATCGACAAAAGAGAGATAGCAAACAATAAAACAAGATGTAAAGCAGACTTTAAGATATGAAAAATTCTTGATACCGAAATATTTTTGTAGCGAATCGATTGATCGACGTTGGATTGTCGCTTGAAATTGGGATTGCATGGAACAAATCTCCTTTCCATGAAATCCATGGAAATAATGAATAACACCAATCCGCTTATTGATAAAAAAAAAAAAAAAAACAATAAATTTATTTTAATCTAAACACTAATCTTTTATTATAATCAATGATTAGTAATTAGATTAAGATATAATGAAGAATCAAAATGAATTCAAGGGAAAGAATCTGAGAATTGGTGAGGAGACGGAATGGGAGAGAACAGAGAAAACGGTTCCATTTCTATTGTTAACCCACTTTAATTTAATTAAAAACTTTAAATCGAAATGGAGGACTAAATATTATTTTGCAATTGAAGACCTTTGATTTGTGGATGGAGACACTAAAATCTATATATATTAAAAGTCAATGTTATGGCATAAGGATATGCCATGTGGACAAGTTTTGGATGAATCTTGCTTTTGGTGATGCCACATCATTCATATTCACTTAATTAGATGGCTTTTCATTTTTTTTATATGGGCAAATTGCAATTTAGTTACCTGAGTTTGTCACGATGTTTCAATTGGTTATCCAATTTGTGTTCGTTACAATTTGGTTACTGAATGTGTCTTTTTGTTGCAATCAGGTGTAATTTTGAATGGATCGTTAAAAACCTAACTGAAATAGATGAAAATGTAACAAGTTTCTTCTAAAATTGCAATAATCACCCTTACAGTTTGAATTATCCTACTACGCCCCCTAGCTCTTAATGAATGTTAAAAAACTAACATAAGGAAAATGTAATCAGCATATTTAACCTCCTAAGGTATCTCATCAATCCCACTTTACACGCTAACTCAAAATTTGCCTCATTTTACTATTAAATTTAATTAAAAATAATCATTTTAATTAAAATATTGTCCTATAAAAATCTAAAATAAATACAATAAAGTTTTTTTATAATATTTTTTTCTGTTTTATAATTTTAAGAAAATTTAATTCAAAAGGTATTAATAAAACTAAACAAATTATACATAATACTATTTGAAAATAACATAATAGAAAAAGAAAAGAAAGAAATAATTGATTGAACAAAAAAAGAAAGATATAGAGTAATTCAAAAAAAGAAAAAAGAAATTGTACTAACCCACCCTTTCCCCAACTCCTGCACGTCCTTTTCCCTCCTCCAACACCAATCTTCATCCATTCAACCATTAACTTCGACCCCCACCAACACCCTTTCACCTCCACTTTCCCTCCCATCAGTTTCTGGCTCCTGTAACTTCATTGAGACATTTCCTCGAATAGTTATTTAAGAGAAACACACACTTTTTTTCTTCGTTCTCACCCTGCCCTCTTTTAGGGATTTCTTTGAAGGCACTGGCGTTGTTTTTGTTGCTTGGGTCTATTTCAATTCTTTTGAGGGAATCTCTGAGACTTCAGCAACGGAAATTGATGAAATATTTGTTGTCTTATGAGTTGATTCGGGTAGAATCACCACAATTTCTTTTGCCTATACAGATTGAATCTTCGGTTTTTGAGTTGGTTCAAGTGGTGTTATCTCTACGACCAAAATTTCTTTGATTTCTGGGTTTTGAATCAATTTGATTCTTTTCAGGCAGCGAATTAGGGTTTGCTAGGACATTGTTATTGTTGGCTTGTTTAATTTCAATTGTGATTTAGAAAGAATATGTGGTTATGGTGGTGGCCGGATTCGGTGGTGTGATGATCGGATTTTGGGAAAGTAGTGATGACGGTGGTTATCGTGGTTGCCGGACTAGGGGGTTGGGTGGGGAAGAAATTGCCAATTGGCATTTATACCCTTGTCTAACTTTGTTGGTCCCAAAAGGGCAGCAAGGGTATGAAAAATGCTAGAGGGGGGGGGGGGGGTTGAATAGCGTTTTAAAATTCTTTTCAAACCCTTTTGCAAAACAATGGCAAATGCGCACAACTCTTAATTTGGCTAAGTATAGCGCGCAGCAAGAGTGTGAAATGCACAGCGGAAGTTTAAAGCAATCACTTATGCGCAGGGAGTATGCCCAGAAGTGTAAATACGCACGCACTAAGATTTAGGCTAATGAGTGGCGCAAAATGAGACTAAGGAAAAACGCACACAAACACAATTCTATCAAAGCAATACAATCTATAACGATCAAACAAAGAAATATATTAGTAAAGCTCAAATGTAGAATGCAAAGCAGAATATATAAAAACAAGCTATTTAGAGAGGTTCGATCGGGAAAAGATCTACGTCCTCTACCAAGATGGTTAGTCTTGGATTTCTAAAGGAGATCTTATTATGAGAGAGTTACAAGTTACAATGATTTAGAACAAACTAACTCAAAGATCTATAATCTATGAAAGAACAAATCCTAGACAATAACCAGTGTATCTCTAGAAGTAAGATCGATGAGATCGAAACTTCAAGAGGTGTGTGTGTGTATCAGAAATCTGGGCTCTTTGAATCTATGAGATGGAGAGCACAAGATTCTGGTGTTACAAAGGCTTATAGGATCTGGGCTTGGATTGAGTATGAAGGTATGAAGGTTGTTTTTGGGAATTCTGGAAATGAGCAAGCAATCTTCAAATCTTCAAACTTTCTCTTTGGAAGCAAAAACTCAAGCAGTTCACAAGCAACTTGGAAAATGAGGATGAGCATGCTATTTATAGCTGAGCTCTAAAAACTAGCCGTTGGGGAGCAGGGCAAGGATGATGCGCTGTCACAATGTGATTGGCGCGCAGTTGTCCTTTATAGCCATTGGAGACAGCAAGTTGATAGCTTTCAGATATCTTCTAGAAGGGTGACAGCTGTCTTCAATTTGAATTTTCAAACTGAGGCGCGTCTCTCCATCCACGTGTATGCTGAGTGAGCGCATTGTCGATTGTCCACATCAGCACTTTGACTCATACCAAAAAGCGTAGCTTTACCTAACGCTTTCCAAGCTATATAAAGGTGAGGTCAGGAAATAAGAGATTTGACTAAGGTATATCTGCGCTGCGCATGAAAATCATGCGCATAGGTATGCGCAGATGGTGTTGCGCATGAAGGTCATGCGCATCACACTTAGACATTTGCTCATGAGACCTCAAATCCAAAGCTTCAGCCCTAAACATTAAGCCTAGTCTATAAAGAGGACTTAGCTAAAATTGAAGGTACAAAACTTCTTACATAGGGTCCTAAAGTCCTTAAAATAAACTTAGGTGATGGTATCAATCAATTCTAACATATATAAGCATACCCAACAATCTCCCCCTAAATGATTGATGCCATTACCTACTATAACAAAGGCAATTCATTGTACTTGATAATAACATGTCCATAGAAATGAAAAATGGTAAATCATGTCTCAAGTCAATGTACCACTAGCCAATGTCATAGATTTCTAGTCTATCCAAACGAATAACTTACAATATGGGAAAGACAGAAATATCATCCAGAGCATACAAAATGTTATGAGTTTAAGTTTTAAGTATGCGTTTAAACTGAATATTTAAACATCATGCAATGAAATATGATCAGTTATGAATATGCGCATGAAGTTTATAAAGTATGCAATGTTCCACAAACAAAAAGTTTGAATTGAACAGGGTTTTGTGAAGGCGCAATGATGCATTCTTGTCATTAAAACTTGAAAGATAAGAGTTACAGGTACAAGTTTTACAAAGGAAGAAAAATCAAAAGCAAACAAAAATTGAGCATCAAGAACTTACATTTGCGCAATAAAAAGAATTACACTTCTAGTCTATGTTGATCATAGAAACTGCTTCTCTAAGCTCGTTCTGCAGACTGGTAATCTTGTCCATTATCTCAATCTTGAGAGCTTGGAACTTTGCGTTGTATTCCACAACCTGATTAACATAGGTCTTCATGCTGGAGCGCATCAAATCATTATCTTTCTGAAGATCTTCAGAGGCTCTGTTGAAAGTATTCTCAAGGGAACCAAATTGGTTAGCTAGAGATTGCTAAGCAGAAGCAATAGAGTCCAGAATCTTTTTCTGCGCATCCGCAAGATTTTTAGCTCAACTTGAACCATGTTCTGGCTTGCTTGCATATCCAGCATAGCTTGGTTCATTGCGCCATTGAATGTATCACTGAATTGAACTAAGCAGTGAGTGACATGAGATTTAAGCGCATCAAAAGAGGCGGTTGAGGGGCTGGATTCACCGGGCGCAAAGTTATCAATAGTGTTTATAACTTTGGCTGTTTCAATCTGGATTGCCTCTGAGAGAGTATTTTCCAAAGTTTTTAGAGCTTCAGACAAACCATGCATAGAGGGAGTCTTTGAGAGCGCAGTGGTAATAATACCAAAGTCATGCTCTAAGTCATGGCGGAGTGCTTCATAAAGTTGAGGCATATGCGCAGCTCCAGAACTGGTTGCCGGCGCATCAGCAGCAGCAGAACCAGTTGCCTTTGTTGAACTCTCCCCCTTAATAGCACAATAAATAGCCTGAAGGAAACTGGGTTTTGCATCTAGCCTCACAGACTGCGCATCCAGTTGCTCTTGAATCTTGGCTTACGCAGTGACCACTTGAAAGTGCTGGGTTTGCGCGGCAAATTGATTAGCCTGGATTGTCTGGAGCATGTCCATGATTTGGCGCATGTCCGTTGATGAACTGGAAGGATCTGAGGGAGCAGTAACTGGAGGCACTTCATGAAAGATTGGAGAAGTGTGAGAAGCCCCAGTAGGTTGAACAGGAATTGCAGCAGTAGCAGGAGTCTCTTGCGCATGAACTGGAGAGAGATGCGCAGGAATGGGAGAATGATGGACATCATAACATTCAGTGCTTGAGTCTTCACCATCTTCAACTATAGGCGCATCAGGGTCCATAGTGGGATCAGGCGCATCATAAGCAAAGCCTTCACCATCAATGAAAATGGTTGAAGTTTGCTGCGCAGCATTCCTTTACGCAATGGATTCCAGCCTTGCTTTCCTGGAAACTTCACGCGCATTTAAAACAGCACTCGGAGAATCAGATTCATCAGATAAGTCCTTCACGGGATGCTTGGAAGCAATCTTCTTCACTCGGCGCTTTGGCGTAGACTGTTCCTTGGGAGTGCTCTTCTTAGCAGATAGAGGAATGTTATCCTCAGAAGAAGTATCCTTGCGCATCTCTTTGGCTTTCTCCCCCTTAGATGGTGCAGTCTTAGAAGTTCCAGTAGATTTGGAAGGGCTTAAAAGAGGGTCATTGAAAGCACCTTCAAATACATCTTCATGAGGCGCAGGAGGAGGAGGATGAGCATCAACAAATTCATCTTCTTGGACGTCTTCATTAGACTCATCCAAGAGAGTTCTAGAAACTTTGGCTTTCTTCTTTTTCTTATCTTTCTTCTTCTCCTCAGGCGCAACAGCCTTAGCTTTCTTGGACTTCTTTGGAGGCACAGGGTCAGCTGTAGCCTTGCGCTTTAGAGCAGGAGGCTTTGAGATCTTGATTCCAGGCGCAGCAGATTGCTTTGCCTTCTTCTTCTCGCGCGGAGGTGCATCAGCAGCTAGACCCTTGCCCTTTTCCTTGTCCCCCACTTTGCTTGGGACTGGCTCATAAACAGATTCTTTCTCAGATTCTGACTCAGTTGAGGAAGCCTCATATATCTCACCACTGGAAACCGGAGCAGACCCTTGATCTTCAGGGTGAATGTCCTCAAACACTTCAATGGGGTCCGCAGCCCAGTACATACAGTAATCAAAGTTGTTGACTTCATGGTGGAAATTGTGAAGGAACACGCGAGTATAAGTGCGCGTGGAAGTCACATCAACTTTCAAGGAGGGGTCTTCATCCACCAATTTGCGCACAGAAGGAAAGCGCATGAAAATAGCAGTTAGAATTCTGCAATGTGTCTTATACTTTGGTGGTCTCTTCGGATCTGCAGCCTTCTTCTTGTATACGCGCACCCAACGCACTAACTCCTCAAAGATGATTTCAGCCCAACTTAAACGCTTCTTCTTGAAAATGGCAGCGCAGTACATCCACTGCTTGCTGATAAAAGTGGACTTGTTCCCATTCTTTCAATTTATGGTGTCACCGATGAGAGTGCAGAGGTTGAACATCAGTTCTCCAAATTCCTTCCTATCATGATTGTTGTATTGATCAACCAGAGTAGGAATCTTGATCAGCTTTTGCGCAACACTGTCCTGCGCATCCTGAGGTAGCTTCCTTTTATTGCACGCAGGCAATCCCATTGTCTGTCTGATGTGTGCGTAGTTGATAGTCACAGAAATCCCACGGATAGAGCTTTTCAAGCAGGGCACTGTGATATCGTCGTAGACGCGCTCAATTTCTTCAGCGTTACGGAAGAATTCGTCTATGTAGGATGGAAGAATGAAAGCCTGGACCTTAGTGAATAGGGGCAGGATGCCAGACTTGTCCATGATCTCCATCATGTAGCGTCCAAGCGCATCATGCTTAAGATCTTCAGCATCAATTTCCCAACCGGGAATGAAATAGTTTAAGTTCTGCGCAAAGCAAAGTTTAAGAATTAGGTTTGGACATGCGCATGGAGAGAAGCGCATGCGCATGAGCGATATGCGCAGCGCATGAACTAGACTCCATACTTAGAATAAAATATGAAATATATAAAGGGTAAAAATGTCCACGAACACAAAATTTAAACTACACGCCTAAAATTGGCGCAAAAGGCAGAAACATAACCAAAAAGCATGAAAAGGCACATCATAAGACTAATCACTAAGAACATGAAGAACATGTGTTGAATACACGAAGAACACGAAGAACATAAAAATGTCAAAGTGCTCCAAAATGCATAAAAAGCATATCAAAATGTTTGAAATGAAAAATCACACACAAACAAGTAAACCACAACAACAATAACAAGAACATACATCCAAGATCTGAGAAAAATGAAAGAGAATTTGAATAGCCAAAAGTCTCGAAAAACCACAGAAATCATATCAAATGATCATTGATCGTAAAACAAATTACATATATGAATAGACATAAGTAGAACGAGCACATAGCAATAAATAATTCGAAAAACAAGCAATAGAGCATAGAGAAATCAGGAAGGGGGATTTCCAGACCTTCGACTTCAATAATGGCGAATTTTTTTTTGAGATTCTTACCATTTGGGGATCCTCTTGTTTCTTTAATGTTGAAAATGATGATTTCTTAGGAGCCATGAGTATATATAGTAAATAACGAAAAAGGGAGTAGAAAAGGTGCAGAGAGTAGAGAGAGAAGTGATAGAAAGTAGAGAGAGAAAAGAGGCGGTTTGAGTGAAGAAAAATTGAAAGAGAGAAGTGAGGGAGAAGACGGCGGAGGGGAGTTTTAATCAACAAAAGAGTTGGTGTGACGTCACCATGCGCTGACATAAGAGTTGGTGTGTCAGGCGAGTGAAGTGCACACGCGAGTGAGGCGCACGCGCAGGTGATGTGGACCAATGAGGAGCGCGCGTGAAAAGCCCTAGCCGCGCGCGTGTGTCAAGCATTAATGGTCATGAAGAGACTCTTCCACTTTCATCATAAGTAGCACACACTAAGCATTAATGGCGCGTGACTCAATGCATTTGCATTAAATGAGGTGGGACGTGCGCAGGGGTAGAATAGTAATTTCTCAAGAAAATTTAAAAATAAATGACGAGGGAAAATACCTAATTACGCAAGTACCCTTGCAAATTATGTGCTGACTCAGCAAGTCAAGGACCTAAGTGTAACTATTGAAGAGAAAACTTACCTGAGGTCCACGTGGCATGCGCATGAAGTATATGCGTAGCACTTATAATGCGCAGAGATTCTTAGAAATCTCAGAAATGATTTGCCTTATGCGCATCATCATGTGCGCATGAGATAGGCGTGCGCATTAGGCATCTAACTTAGAATATTTCAAGAAAGCATAGAATTATTAGTATTGACAAACCATATGGACAAGATTTAGCTGAGTTCAAGCATACCCATTGATTTGATAGTCGGTTCCCACGTGTTCTAAATGAATGTTTCCTTTCTCCACGTGGTCTTTAAGGAAGTGATACTTGATGTCAATATGTTTGGTCTTTGAATGCATGACAGGATTTTCTGAAACCGCAATGGTTGATATATTGTCGCAGTAGATGGGACAATTTTCCTCTTTGATGTCATAGTCCACCAATTGCTGCTTCATCCATAGAATCTGGCAGCAACAACTTCCGGCAGCAATATATTCTGCTTCTGTAGTTGAGACAGAGACTGCAGCTTGTTTCTTACTAGCCCATGACACAAGTCGATATCCAAGGAAATGACAAGTGCCGCTTGTGCTTTTCCTGTCAATTGTGAACGCTGCATAATCCGCATCTGAATAACCTACAAATTTAAAATTCGAATCTTTGGTGTACCAAAGTCCAAGGTTAACAGTGCCGGAGAGATATCGTATAATACGTTTTACAGCAATTAAGTGCGCTTCTCTAGGATCGGATTGATAACGCGCACAGACACAAACACTAAACATAATATCTGGCCTACTTGTAGTAAGATAAAGGAGAGAGCCAATCATACCTCGATATAAAGTTTGATCAACTTTCTTACCTTTCAAGTCTTTGTCGAGTTTGTTGCCGGTAGCCATTGGAGTATCATATGGTTTAGCATTGTCTAGTCCAAATTTCTTGATTAGATCCTTTATATACTTTGCTTGGTTGATAAATATGCCTTCATCCATTTGTTTGATTTGAAGCCCGAGGAAGAAAGTGAGTTTTCCCATCATGCTCATCTCAAACTTGCTCTTCATTAGTTTCTCAAAGCGCTTGCACAACAATTCATTAGTAGAACCAAAAATAATATCATCGACATAAATTTGAACAAGTAATTTATGATCATTATGTTTGGCAATGAAAAGAGTAATATCGATTTTACCGTGTGTGAAGCCTTTCTCAATGAGAAACTTGGATAGAGTATCATACCATGCTCTTGGTGCTTGCTTTAGCCCATACAAAGCTTTCTGGAGTTTGTAGACATGACTTGGGAATTGAGAATCTTCAAACACAGGTGGTTGAGCTACATAGACTTGTTCTTGGAGTTCACCATTTAGAAATGCGCCCTTCACATCCATTTGATATAGCTTGAAGTCCTTGTGAGCAGCGTATGCTAAGAAAAATCTGATAGCTTCAAGTCTTGCTACGGGCGCAAATTTTTCATCGTAATCAATTCCTTCTTCTTGCCTATAGCCTTGCGCAACCAGCCTTGCTTTGTTTCTCGTGATGGTTCCATTCTCATCCATCTTGTTTCTGAACACCCATTTCGTACCAATCACTCCTTGATCATTTAGTCTTGGAATAAGAGTCCAGACTTTACATCGTTCAAATTGATTGAGTTCTTCTTGCATTGCAACAACCCAACTTGGATCTTGGAGTGCTTCATCAGCCTTCTTAGGTTCAACTTGAGAGATGAATGCAGTGTAAGCATCAAAGTTTGTAGCTCTCCTTGTACGAACCCCAACATGAAGATCACCAATGATGTTAGTGATTGGGTAATCTCTAACTTCACGAATTTCAGGAGGCAAGTTAGGTTCAGTTGTAGTAACTTGAAGGTCTTCAATTGGTACATCTTCACCAGCGTCAAAATCATCAAAATTTGGGGGTTGAACTGGTTGAGAATTGAAAGTGGGATTGACACCAGATGCAGCAGTAGATTGGGGCGCATGAGAGGACACATCAGGCGCATGGTAAGGTGCAACTGAAGGTTCTCTTGGTGCGCTATTGACATAGCTTTGCGCAACTGATGTTGATGGATTTCCTTGAGTTGATAGATTCTGATTTTGAGTAGGCGCAACATAAATAGGAGCACCTATTTCATTAAGCTCAATAGAATCATCAACAACATTTGGAGCCAAATGTGGCTCAAGGAGAGAATGTTCATCAAATGTAACATGTACAGATTCAACTATCACTAATGTAGATCTATTAAAAATGCGAAAAGCTTTAGAATGTTTAGCATACCCAACAAAAATACCTTCGTCGGCTTTGGCATCGAATTTACCTCTATGTTCATTTCCGTTGTAGAGGATATAGCATTTGCAGCCAAAGAACTTGAAGAAAACAATGTTGGGAGTTCTACCACGCCAGAGTTCATAAGGGGTCTTGTTATGGCGCTTGTTGATGAGGGAACGATTTTGAGTAAAGCATGCTGTGTTGATAGCTTCCTCCCAAAAATACTTAGGTAATTTAGCTTCTGCTATCATAGTCTTCCCTGCTTCTATCAATGTTCTATTCTTTCTTTCCACAACTCCATTTAATTGAGGAGCTCCAGCGGTTGAGAAGTTGTGATCTATCCCATGATCGTCGCAATATCTAGAAACACCATTGTTCTTGAATTCTGTTCCATTGTCGGATCGAACACTAATGATGTCATCTTCTTTTTAGGTTTGGAGCAGTCTAAATAATGAGGTGAGAATATCATAACATTCGTCTTTAGTAATCGTCATCTCTACCCATGTGTATCTTGAGAAATCATCCACCACAACTAAGGCATACTTGTTTCTTCTTATGCTTGCAGTGGTAACTGGTCCAAAGAGATTAATGTGCAGCGGTTGCAAACATCTAGAAGTTGAGGGATTTGTCTTGCTGGATAAAGATTGCTTTGATTGTTTGCCAAGTTGACATGCAGCGCATTTGTTGTCATGATGATCAGCAACCTTGGGAAGTCCTTTGACAAGATTGTCCCTGCTGAGTTTTGATAGACATTTGAAGTTCAAGAGACTCATGCGCTTGTGCCATAGCCAACTATTTTCGCTCACATTTTTTGCTACAAAACAAAGTTTAGTACTAGAGTTCATACTATGGAAATCAATAATGTAAATATTTGTCTTACGATATCCTGTGAGTAAGATAGCTCCAGTTTTGCCATTTTTTATAAGACATTGCGTTGAAGTGAAATGGCATTATAATCCTTTGTCACAAAATTGAGATATGGATAATAAGTTGTGCTTGAGTCCTGCGACGAGAGAGACTCTTTCTATGCACACTTTGTCTTTCTTGAGCTTTCCATATGCAACAACTTGACCTTTGTTATTATAACCAAATGTAACTGAGGGACCTCTTTCTTCATGAACATCTTCAAGTAAGGATTCATCTCCAGTCATTTGTCGTGAGCACCCACTGTCGAGAATCCATTCATTCGTTCTAGCTTTAGAAGATCCAGCCATGAAGCAAAGAACCTGAAATATAGACATTTAAAGCAGGTCCCCTTTATTCCTTTTTGGGTCCTAGAGTTAGCAACTTTTGACGACCCACTCTTGCTTGACCTTGGGATTTTTACGTCCTTTGGCATTGGGAGTGAATCTCAAAAGGCATTCCACGGCCTTGTGTCCAAAACAATCACAAATGGAACAATGTTGAAAGCCACTAATCACATGAGTTTTTAAAACTCTTTACTTTTCTTAGGGATAGCACTCTTCTTTGGGTTAGATGAGTCAGCCTTAACAAAATCTTTCTTTTGAAATTTTGGAGCGCCTTTTCTAGGAGTGCACATAGAGCTAGGATGCGCATGGCGGTGAGGCGCATGGTTCCTAGGCGCATAATTCGCACTAGTAGAAGGAGCGCTCTTAGTTTCAAGAATGATTTTGCTAGGAGCTGATTCATCTGTAGCTATATCTTTCCCTTTAGCTTTCCCAAATTGCTTCGTTGGTTAGACATAATGGAATATTTGTCTTTTGAATTTTTCCTGTCCTTTACCCATTGAATTTGAGTGTTTTTCCTTGAGAATTTCAAAAGTTTGCTGATGTGTAAATTCACTATCTCTTTCAGCACAGACATCACACTTAAGGTTGTCACTAGTTGATGAGAATCCCAAGCCACTTTTATCACCACTGACTTTTTGGGACTCAAATATATTTTCCATAGTGACACGAGAATTGGACCACTCATTTGTAATCATTTTAAGATCAGTAATTTGAGCAACCAATTCATCGTTTTGAAACTTAAGTAATGAGTTCTGTTCTGTTCTGTTAGAAAAGTGTTTTTGACAGTAAAAGGAGTCATGCTCTTTATCTGCTTCTTAAGGAGGGTGAGTTCGGATTTTAATAAAGATTTCTCAGTCTTAAGCTGGGAAATTTCATCACATGATAGTGCTAAAGCTTCCTTCATTTTGCCAAACTTACTGATTACCTTTTCAGCTTCATCGAACAATTTTTCTTGCTTGGTAATATCCTCATCATGAGTGATAACCTGAGTTGGTTCAACTTGAGGTCTTATGTAGTTGCCTTTTCTGAGCTTGCTTCTTGCGCTCAGGTCACATCTGGCAAATAACAATCCACCATCGGTTTGAGCCGGAATTATAAATCCTTGTTCAATGAGCTCGTTGATGGTTAGTCCTTTCTTCTTCACTTCTTGAAAACCTACAGATTTCTTGATATGTTTATTCAAGACATTCATATCAGGAACATCTTTGGAGAAGTCATCCGAGTCATAATCAACAACATTATCATCATTTGCAACCAAGCAGACGAGTCCATCATCAGGCTCTTCGTCGCTTTCTTCAGAGTCTGTTTCTATCCAAGTATTATGCTCATTTGCTGGTTCTTCTTCTTCAGCAACCATTCCCTTGTGACGATTTGGTCTTGGAGAGAATTTGGGAGTATGGCTGCTCTTCTTCTGCATGTATTCAAATTTAGGAATTGGGCAGCTTGAAGCAAAGTGTCCTGGTTTCCTGCAATTAAAACAAACAAGGTCTTCTTTCCTTTTTGAGACGCTGCTCCTCGTGAACTTTTGAGGAGCTCTGCTTGTAGAACCTTGAAATTTGTTGAAGGAGTTGGGTTTTGAGAACTTTCTAAACTTCTGAAATTTCTTCACAAATAAAGCGAAGTCTTCATCATCCATATCCAATAACTCAGAAGTGGAAATTTTGGGATCTGCGCTTTTCTCAACTTGAACTTGAAATTGCGCAGGCGCTTCTTCTCTGTGCGCCACTATTGCAATGGACTTAGATTTTCCTTCAGTTTCACTTATACGCTGTAGTTTGAGTTCATAAACTTTAAGATTTGCGTAAAGATTTCTAAGTGTCCACACATCCAAAGTTCCAGCATCTTCAAGGGCGCTAGATTTATGGAGATATCTTGATCCAAAAGCTTGGAGGAAATTTACATTCAGATCTTTGTTTGAAAACTTCATGCCAAGTGAAATACATAGATTGATAATTTCATAGTAGCGTTCATAAGTTTGTCTTAAGGTTTCACCGGGGAGTTGAGAGAAATTGTTGAATCTTTTTTGCACTTCATATTTCTTATTCTCCTTACAAACAGTATCTCTTTCTATATGCTCTTCAATAGCATCCCATAGCTCATTAGCAGTAGCACAATGCATGACTTGTTGTTTCATAACCGTGCTTAGATTGCTTAGGAGAATGTTTCTCGCTTTCCCATCATTCGCAACTCTCTTTGACTCTTCTTCAGTCCATTCTTCCTTTGGTTTTAGAATGGTTGGTTGAGCAGCGTTGGTGCGTGGATTTGGATTCGCCTTCATCGAAATATAAGGTCCATAAACCACGGTGTCATGAAGCCTTTCATCAATTGAGGTAAGATGAGTCAAGATGCTGAATTTTCACACGTCAAAATGATCTTCATCAAAGACTGGAACATGTGTGTAGTTAGCAGTTGCCAAAGGTTTTGAGTTTGCCATGTCGAATCGGCACCCAAGTTGTTAAGCTTGAAAAACAAAAATGTTTTATAAAGGTGTTTGCTCTGATACCACTTGTTGGTCCCAGAAGGGAAACAAGGGTATGAAAAATGCTAGAGGGGGGGGGGGTGAATAGCGTTTTAAAATTCTTTTCAAACCCTTTTTCAAAACAATGGCAAATGCGCACGACTCTTAATTTGGCTAAGTATAGCGCGCATCAAGAGTGTGAAATGCACAGCGGAAGTTTAAAGCAATCACTTATGCCCAGGGAGTATGCGCAGAAGTGTAAATACGCACGCACTAAGATTTAGGCTAAAGAGTGGCACAAAATGAGACTAAGGAAAAACGCACACAAACACAATTCTATCAAAGCAATACAATCTATAAAGATCAAACAAAGAAATATATTAGTAAAGCTCAAATGTAGAATGCAAAGCAGAATATATAAAGACAAGCTATTTGGAGAGGTTCGATCGGGAAAAGATCTACGTCCTCTACCAAGATGGTTAGTCTTGGATTTCTAAAGGAGATCTTATTATGAGAGAGTTACAAGTTACAACGATTTAGAACAAACTAGCTCAAAGATCTATAATCTATGAAAGAACAAATCCTAGACAATAACCGGTGTATCTCTAGAAGTAAGATCGATGAGATCGAAACTTCAAGAGGTGTGTGTGTGTATCAGAAATATGGGCTCTTTGAATCTATGAGATGAAGATCACAAGATTCTGGTGTTACAAAGGCTTATAGGATCTGGGCTTGGATTGAGTTTGAAGGTATGAAGGTTGTTCTTGGGAATTCTGGAAATGAGCAAGCAATCTTCAAATCTTTAAACTTTCTCTTTGGAAGCAAAAACTCAAGCGGTTCACAAGCAACTTGGAAAATGAGGATGAGCATGCTATTTATAGCTGAGCTCCAAAAACTAGCCATCGGGGAGCAGGGCAAGGATGATGCGCTGTCACAATGTGATTGGCGCGCAGTTGTCCTTTATAGCCGTTGGAGACATCAAGTTGATAGCTTTCAGATATCTTCTAGAAGGGTGACAGCTGTCTTCAATTTAAATTTTCAAACTGAGGCGCGTCTCTCCATCCACGTGTATGCTGAGTGAGCGCGTTGTCGATTGTCCACATCAGCACTTTGACTCATACCAAAAAGCGTAGCTTTACCTAACGCTTTCCAAGCTATATAAAGGTGAGGTCAGGAAATAAGAGATTTGACTAAGGTATATCTGCGCTGCGCATGAAAATCATGCGCATAGGTATGCGCAGATGGTGCTGTGCATGAAGGTCATGCTCATCACACTTAGACATTTGCTCATGAGACCTCAAATCCAAAGCTTCAGCCCTAAACATTAAGCCTAGTCTAGAAAGAGGACTTAGCTAAAATTGAAGTTACAAAACTTCTTACATAGGGTCCTAAAGTCCTTAAAATAAAATTAGGTGATGGTATCAATTAATTCTAACATATATAGGAGGGTTAAATAATAAGCATACCCAACAAACTTCGTTAACTATCAGGGGGCATAATGGAGTAATTTAAACTGCAGGGTGATCAGTACAATTTTGAAAGAAGCTTGTTATGTTTTTCATCCACTTTTGTTAGTTTATTAACAAGTCATCCAAAATTACACCTGATTGCAACAAATATACATATTCAATAACCAAATTGTAAGAAACACAAATTAGATAACCAATTGAAACAACGTGACAAACTCAGGTAATTAAATTGCAATTTGCCCTTCTTATATTAGCTAATAGTATTAGTTTATTATAATAGTTAACTATATAAGAGAATTATTATTATTAATAGTACTAGTTAAATGTATTAGTTACTATATAGGGTAACTATTACTATTAATAGTATTAGTTAATTATAATAGTTAACTATAAATGATAACTATTACTACTGATAATATTAGTTAAGTGTAATAGTTACTATATGGAGTAACTATTACTATTAATAGTATTAGTTAATTGTAATAGTTAACTATAAATTACTACTAATAGTATTAGTTAAGTGTAATAGTTATATATATGATAACTATTACTAATAATAGTATTAGTTAATTATAATAGTTAACTATATAAGATAATTATTACTATTAATAATATTATTTAAGTGTAATAGTTACTATATAAGATAATTATTATTACTAATAATATTAATTAATTATAATAGTTATAATATATTGTAACTATTACTATTACTAATATTTTTTTATATACATTACAATTATTAGTATTAGTTACTATATATCGTAACTATTACTTTTAACTTATTGTTTACAATAAAAGTTAATCCCTCCATCCCAAAAAGTAAGAGTCGTCCTTTCTATTTTGGTACGTCCCAGAGTAAGAGTCAATTTCCTAAAAAGGCAGAGAATCTTTACTATCCATCTCACCCATTCTATCTCCTACTTTACTTTCATACTCACAACAACAATCAACTTATTATTCTTTCACACTCATTCTCTCCCCTACTCTACTTTTACACTCACAACACTTACATCACTTCCATCATTTCTTAATCTCCGTGCAAATGAGAGATAAGACTCTTATTCCAGGACGGATGGAGTACTAGTTAGGTAACTATTATTTTTTAATTTACTATTTATTAAGATCATAATTATTATAATATCAACTATAATTAAAACATTATATTCTTAATAGATCATGAATATAAATTGACATTATTATGGGACAAAAGAAGTACCATTTTAAAAAATATATATAAATTATTCTTAACCAATATTATTAACCTAACTAAAACTATTTACACTATTATTTAAAGATTACAAGTAGATTTTATATACATCTTTATATTTATTTATTTAAAATATATAATAATCATATAAATTAATTATAAATATCCACGAAAAATGACAGCCCGTGCAAATCACAGGTTAACCCCTAGTGACCTTAATTTCCTTGCCAAGAATTAAGTTGTCTTTGCCGAGATGATCAAATCTTATCTTGGTAAGTTTACTTTAATATTCACTAGCAATAAACCCGTGCTTCGCACGGGGTCTGTGGTACCGACGGATCATTTGATAATTTATAAATGTGAAATGTATTTTTTGTAAAATATTTTTTGAAGAGATAGATAATATAAAGTAATAATCTTTCAATGAACCAATTAGTAGTTTATAAATATAAGGAGGTCTTTTTATAAAAGTTTTTATGGAGGGATAGAAAGTGTGCATGTGTCTATAAAAACTTAACTTATTACAATCAATCTGATATTTATAATCAAAATTTATAAATTAATTAAAATATATTGAATAATTATCTCTTTAAGTATTAAATTACAAATGAAGTAATTAAGTATTGCCATAAAAAAATTGAATCACTAAACAATAGTAAATTTAATAAAAAAATCAAAAAAATAAATAAAAAGTTCTAATTGAAAATAGATGTGGAGTTCAATTAATATAGTAACCCATTTTTACAACATAATACTTGCAATTGTATTATGTTGATATATACATAATCTACATTAAAATCAAAAATTTAACGAGAAGTATGACGGTTTTCTAGGAAGGGCAACTAGAAGGGCATTAGATGATGATGACGACGAGAAGGGAAACAATAATCACGCTAATGATATAAAGACATTGTTGACAACATGGGACAGACCTTTAATTGAAGGTATATGATTCAATTAAAGTTATTATTATTTGCTAGACCCACATAAAGGAAATTACAAAATATGAATTCGAAGATTCATAAAATATTTTATAAATACCTTAAAATGTGGGGGTATACCCCAATTGTGGGGGTATCCGGCTCAAGTTGAAATACTAATTCACAACAAGAATTGCTATATTCTTTAAACAATATGATCATTTGAAATAAAAGGAAATATGGAATTGCAAATTGTTCATCTTGTGTAGAAGAACAAAATACGCAATTAGATGACAAAGTTATAAACTTATTTGTCCTAATTTTCTTTGTTAGAAAATAAACAGAAACTGTTAAAAGGTGATTAATAGTAAATATTTGAGAGTTGATAAATCTCTCTCCATAATACGAACCTTTGGGTTACATATGCATCCTCAAAAGGAAGTGTTTAATGTGATGAATTTGTTTGAAAGAAAGATTCTGGAAAGGTAGACCTTCAAGGGCTATAATCTGAAGAGTTTGAATTTCAAAAGATAAACTCTAAGGAGAGGCAATCTTGAGAAATAAACTCTTATGAGACTGAACCTTAAAGAGAAAGACTCTTAAAAAGTTATAAAAATGATTCTTGAAAGAAGAATCTCGAGAGAAAGAATCTCGAAAGATAGATTCTTGAGTGGTAGATGATCGAAAGATAATTCTGAAAAGATAGACTCATGAATCTAGAAAGTAGATCCGTAAGAGGCAGAATCTAGAAATGTGGATTATTGAAAGCCAGACTCTGTAAAGGTAAACTTTGAGAGGTAGACTTTGAAAGTCTGACCACTTAGAAATGCTGACTACTCAGAAAGTTTGACCAAATCAGAGATGCTGACCACTCGAAAAGACTGACCATTCTAGAGAGACTAAAAGTCTAAATGGAAATTGTAATCAATCACTGGAAACGTATAGTTAAAGTACGTGGAGTACGTAAAGATATACTCGTGATTATAGATTACAATAAATGAGATATTCAATAGTATGAAAAGGATATACTAATTGGATATTATACATAAATAGCCTCCAAAGTGAAAAATGGATTCACGATAGGTGGAGGAGCGGTGTCAATGAAATCTTCCAAGACAACATGGATAACTCGATTCAGTAGGGAATCTGAGTTAATAGTTTTAAGGATAAGCTGAATGGTCTATTAAATTCTTGGAAAAGATTCCTTGTTGGAATAAGTTTATGCTTACATATCCTAAAGCATTGTGACGACAATGAGAAATAGGAAATAAAGGGCATAAAGTATGGTAAATCTAGACTTAAGGGTCATAGAAACAATACCATGAAACAATTGATCGCATAGGACTATCACAATAAGATGTGTGAAGTCAAAAGCGGATCCGTATACCAAAGGGTATGAATAGGAGATCAAATTGTTTGGTAAGTGGAATGAGGTTAAAAACCCACAAAAAAAAAAAATCTATAGCGGTAACTCAACCATGATGAGTGGAGATCCCATAAACTTGGTTCAATGAGACAACTAAGATATGGATATTCTAGTAGTGCACTTGGAACTCATTATAACCTATTCTCAGAAGCCATCAAGTGCTAAAACCCTGCTGACGTGTGGTGAGGGTAAGCTTAAAGCTTTTAATGATTCATATACCTAAAAGGTGGAGTATGGCAGGATACTCTTTAGGAGATCACCTATATAAGTGAGAAGTAACAAGGCCGCTTCAAATTGAAAACTTATAAAATCAAGTACGGTCCAGGGCCGAAATGTACAAAACGTGAGAAAAAAACGTGTTAGAGCTATTATTGTGTAAGTACTATTGTCTTGGTATACACTATAAAGTCATCAGTTCAAAGCATCGCACTACTGAATGGCTAGTATATCCGATAGTATTTTACTAAAGAAGGTTCAAAGACATAAGCTACTTATCCTGATGTAATAACGGTTCGCCGAAACTTCCAGACGAGTGTGCATTCATGCATGCATTAATTTGTAATTCATGTGGGGGATTGTTGGAATTTTGGTTCTGCAAAAGAGTAGTTTGACTGACTTTTGACCAAGAATTCCATTAGGTTCCATTTTGTGTAAATGGAAATTAATTGTATATTTCTAATCTACGTTTTGAGTAGATTAATGTGGTATATTTACTTTCTCAAAACCAATAACAGGTGAATGAGAAATTAATGTCCAAAGTATGCAAGTTGAAGTGGGTAAATGAAGAGTTTATGGGATATGAAATGGTTATCCTACATTGCTTTGTGAATGAAAGTAATGAGAGTATTTAAGTGGATCCATCTAAGGATGAGTCATCAAATGGTTCCCTCCTTGGGCCAACCAAGTGGACTATTGGGCCATCCATGCAACTAGTGGCCCAAGTGTGCTAATTTTGGACTAGCTCTAACTTGGCACATGACCCGCGAAGCGCGCGAATGGCGGAATGGGTGGTTTAGGACGTACTTTTCACATCGCATCGGTCGCTGTGGAGCCTTAAACTTTTATGAAATTCGGCTCGGTGGCGGGTCCAGACCGTGGTTCATACGTGTGGGTTGGGGCGGTTCGGTCCAGTCCATGGCTCGATTGGGCGCTTGGATTCAAGTCCGATTGGATTGGACCACGGCTAGGTTGGGCTCGTAACAAGCCCATTGGGGTGGTCCGGCTAGGGTTGGGTCGGGAAGGTTCTGGAGCGGTTTACCCGCGTCAGTTCGGATTGGGTAAGGGCGCGACCCGCGACCATTCGAACGGACGTGTCGGCCTACTGGGCTGATCCAGTTGATCTCCTCCCTTCATCCAGATCAGATCCAATGGCTGAGATTCCATCAGGTGCAATTTGTGGTTATTCCTAAAAGGCACCACAACTCTTCATAAACTATATAAACCCCCCACCAGATTGACATTCCTCACTCCAACACTCAATCATCACACAAATCACTCTCTCTTCACATCTGAGTTAGAGAGTCACGTATTTAACTTAGTTAACGAACTCAGTTAAATATTTAACTGAATTAATGGAATTCAGTCATAGAATTCGATGGAATTCTTACGACATCTGTTAGAAGACAGAATCATCTTGTTGCATTAGTCTTCTTCAAAGTCTAGAAGTGTCAAACACACTTACGTTCGTCGAAATCGTTAATTTGAAGTGCTTCTGTTAACGAGTGTAAAGTCGTTTCATCTTGAGAGAAGATTGCCACAGACCATTAGCACCAGTGCGGGGCAATATCTTCTTGCGGAGATTGTGTCCAACACAAGACTCGAATTCATTTATTGCCCGGTTTGATTTAATTTTCGCATTTCTAGTTTATCCTTATTTCCTGCCCCGTTAAATGTATTTTGGTTCATTTATTATATTTGTCATTATCGTTAAATTCAAGAAAACCATTATTTATTGTTATAATTTACCTAACAAAGTATTATAAAAAATTTATTCTAGGGAATATGAAACTTACTAATGTAACGCAAAGAATAAGTTTGTGCATATTATTAGGGCTAATTGCAATTTAGTTATATGAGTTTTACAACAAGTTGCAATTGGTTATTAAATTTGTCAAAGTTGCGATCTGACTCCTCGGCTTGCTAAACCGGAGCAATCAAGTGTAAAACGCTTATCAAGTTAAGAAAGTAATGAAATAATTGTCATGCGCTAAACTCGTGACATTTTAAGAGGGCAAACTTGTCATTTAATCAGAAAATTTAACAAAACTAACCATAGTGGCAAAAAATATATTCAAATGAGTCCTTATGTGTTAAAAATTTAACAAAAATTGTAACTCATTTAACAATCGCTAACACAAACACCTTAATAATCAAAATATCATTGTTTTCTTCAAACTACAAAGTGAAGAAATAACAATTGCTGTGAAATCTTCACTTCAAAGTGGGTTATCAAACAAAAAAATGGCAGAAGTGGATGAATAGAGGGAGATGCTCATCAAAACAGATGTCTAAGACCATCTCCAACGGTACTCTAAAACTCCAAATACAGAGTATTGTTTTATTCCAATGGCACTCTAAACATTGCTCTATTAATAGAGCAACTCTATCACTTGCTTCAAATTTGGTGCAAGGGATAGTGCTGCGCTATCCCATTTTTCTTTTTCTTTTTATTTTTAAATATCCGTTTTTTGTTTTTCTTTTTGATATATATGAAAATATTTTACAATATAAAATTATATAACCTACTATTATTTATATATGTGAAACAATAATGACTATTGTTATTATATTCTTATTTAGTATAAGATTTGAAGCAAACTGTTGGAAATATTTGGTGTAAAAATTGCACTACTATAAAGAATGAGTGTTACTATTCACACCCGCACAATTGCTTAATAAACCCGGCAACACTAAACCTACCCAAAACATTATCCACTCAAAACCATAGACACCGTCTCTTTTCCAATTTTACCCTTTTAAACCCATAATCATGATACACCCACACACCCATCTGCGTTCAAAATTCTCTTTCGTCGAGCGCTTACTCCGGTTGCCGGCCACCGGCAATCCAAGATGATGAAGAACTTGATACCCTCATTAAAGGAACCATAGCTGGTGGTGGGGTCATTACCCCACATCCACAAATCCCTCATTAGCAAATCTTCCAAGGAATAGTTTCTCAAAGAGTTGACTTTTGATACTGTCTCGTTGATTTGGTTCTCAACTGGGAATTTGACCTTCTCTTTTCTAGGTCTGGAAATGTTCTTATTCTTGGACTCCATCTCCGAATCAAGTTTCAAAGACACTACTCCTAACAAGCTTAATTCTACTGTATTTCTCTCTGTACTTTGTTGTACTTTTAGGGTTTCTTTCCCAGCACTCTGATATTTTTCTAGAGTTCTGCAAGCTTCTAAATCAGCTCTCGATTTCTGATACTAGCTTACTTAATCAACCTCCTTTTACACTGCTACCTGCTTTGGAGTTTGTTTTTTCTATTTGAATTACTTAATCGGCTCTTGATTTCTGATGTACATATAGCAAATTCTGAAATGTTTCCACATGCTTTAATTTTAGGAGATGATGTTGTTGTTCATATATGGTGATTGAGGGATTTAAGGGGAAGGTTAAACTTTAATAGGTAAATGGAGGAGGGAGTTTATGCTAGGGGTGTATTTAGTTGAGGGTTAGTATGGATATTTTGATTGATGATATTTTTGAAATAGTATTAATTGCGAGTTTATTCAGCAATTACGCGGGTGTGAATAGTAACACTCATAAAGAATAGTGCAATTTTTGCACTAAACTGTTGGAGATGGTCTAAGTGGGCATCGGTACCGGAACCACTCGGCCAAGGCGGCTGCCATGGACATCACCCGAGGCGGAAAGGTATTTCAAAGAGAAGGAGAGAGAAACATACAAAACCATATGAAATACTCACCCATCTCAAATTCAAAATAAGAATTGTCATTTCTCGTTTTCCTAGCAAGGAATTCCGGAGATACATGGAAGAGGAATTTCCCTAAATTAATTTTGTTATTGAATCTCACTCTGAATTTTGGTGTGAGGTTTCGATGGGATTGAATTGAAATTCAAGAACAAGAGTTAACACAAATAATGCTTGATTATTGGAACTTCTCGCCATTGTTTAAGAAGAAAAACAGATGAAGAACGAGAAATGACACAAATTGGTAATCCCCCCTCCCCCAATTTATAGTTTCTAGATGCATTCTACCTGCCAATAGTGGAGAAGGAGGACTTGTGTAGGGTGTGTAGCGGCGACGACTTTCGATCAAGGGTTAGCGGATGGGGATCGGTGACTGGAATGATGATGGTGGGAGGCCATGAGAGGGATTTGTGTGGGGGATTTTTGTTCGGGTGAGTGGGTAGGACTAGAAAGGTTAGGGTTCCAATGATTTAATGGAGTGAGAAGGAGTGTGGGAGGGAGAAAGCGGCAGCGGCGGCGACGGCTAGGTGGTGGGGAAGAGAAGAAGATGATGAGTTTTTAGATCGGAGGAAAGGAAGAGGATATGCGTTTTTTTTTTGGGCAATCGACAAAAATATACCACGTACTTTAGTTTGGTTACAATTTATGCAATGTACCACAAATTTGCATCTTAAATATACGTACTTTTTCCATTGGTTGCAAATTATGCAACGCACTATTTTTTACCCTAACGGACGTTCAAAAAATAACAGGAATATTAACATGATTTTTTTCTCGTTAAATATACTAACGATAGAACACCAACACAGTTAAAAAAACAAATTAACATACTCATTTCTGACCCATTTCATCCTTTTGTATTCATCTTCCAAAGCCTTCAACACACCACCACCGCCACCATTAACGCCAACACCACCACCAAGGTAGTCGCCGGAATCCATGGAAGTCGTCCGAATCCATGGAAGAAAGCTAAGATCAGGGAAGATCCCACCAAGGTAGTCGCCGGAATCCATTGGGTTGTACACCACCATCCGATCCATCTTCTCGACCGGATCTTCCGGCGACGCTTCTTCTTCTCCGGCGACCCTTCTTCTCCGGTAAGGCCATCGTCTCCCAACTCCGACGAGCTTCCACATCTCAGATCGGCCAGATCTGGTCGGAAAAAATCCAAATCCAACTCCTCCCTTCCTCCGGTGGCTGGTTGCTCTTCAGATCTGGATCCTCCGTCTCCGGCGATCCTACTCCGTCGTTCAAAGGAGGTTGGTGGTGGTGGAGATTTTCTTATTTTTTATCTGGGTTTGCTTTGGTGGTGGTGTGGTTCAAAACCCGTTAAATCTTTAATGGGGTTAGTTTTGGATTGACCACAAAGGCATTCTGTTAATAAAATTTAACATCATCTAATGGGGTTGCATAAATTGTAAACGAATATGAAAGTACGTAGGATTATGTTGTCAAACTAAAGTACCTTATCCTTTTTGTAACTAGAAGCTTGGTACATGGCATAAAGTTGTAATTTTTCCTTTTTTTTTATTTAAGGCAGGGACGACATATTTGGGGAGGATGGGTTATTTGTAAAATAAAATTGACACTTAAAGCCCTTTTACTTAAGGAAAATATTATTAGGGTGTACAATTATTGTTTTACTTTTAAATAAGGGCAAATTGCAAATTGGTAACCTGTGTTTGTCTCACGTTTGCAATCCCCAATCTAAGAGTTGAATTGTGCCAATCAGGCACCTAAGTTTGTCAATTTGTTGCAATGTGGTGAATAAACTAACTTTTCGTTAATTTTTAACGGACTTAAACATATGTGCCTCACACGTGACTTTTGAGAAGGGAAATCTTAAACATATGTTGCAATGTGGTGAAGCTAAACACATGTGCCACGTACATGACTTTTGGAAAGGGCAATCTTGGCAATCCGAACATAAAGAAAAAAATAAAAAGAAACAAAGACCATGTGAGCTGCACATGAAAGGTTTGAGAAATAAAATGACTAATATATCCCTACATTTATAACTTATACACTTCTCTTCCAATTACATTTGACCCAAAAAAAAAAAAAAAAAAAAAAAAACAAACTTAAGAACCCAAAAACCCTCCCCCATTTACACCCCCTCCCTTCCCCATTCCCACCTGTCGCACCATCTTTCCCGGCCGACCAGCGGCCCCCTTCATCCACCACCCTTGCCTTATAACCGACCCAACCAGATTTGTCTTTAACCAGATTTGCCTCATCCAATCCCCTCCCCTCCAAGCCACACCACCCCCGCCCACCCTCAATGCATAGCTCGCCTGAGCCTCTTGCTTCTCCGTCAGCACCGCCGCCCTTGCCATTTTAGTCGTATGCTTCAACTTTGCAGGGTTTAATTTTGAAATCTTCAATCAGACTCTCTCTCTCTCTCTCTCTCTCTCTTTATCTCTCTCTATCTGTTTTTAGATCTGGTTTTGAATGGTGATTTTGGGGTTGGGAATGGAGAGAGATCGAAGGTGAAGGAGAGTGAATGTTGTGCTAGGGTTGGGAATAGAGAGAGATGTTGGTGGTGGTATTGTTAAAGGTGGCGATGGTGGTGGTGTAAGAGATGGTGGTTGTGTTTGTGGTGGTGTAAGAATTTTGGGTTTATTTTTTAATTATTCCCTTTATTTTAACAAATTTCCAAGTTGACCCCCTCAATAAATATGTGCCTTGCTCATGTTCTAGGAATTGATAAGATTTCCCTTCTCAAAAGTCACGTGTGAGGCACATATGTTTAAGTACGTTAAAAAATTAATGAAAAGTTATTTTGTTCACCACATTGCAACAAATTGACAAACTTAGGTGCCTAATTGGCACAATTCAACTCTCAGGTTGGGGATTACAAACATGAGACAAACACAGGTTACCAATTTGCAATTTTCCCTTTAAATAATGGGTTATGTGACATATTTGCCCTCATTAAAAGTCACGTGTTTCTCACATGGTATCCATTTTGTTAGTTTTTTAACTGGCTAACGAATTTTACAGCTGATTGCTCTGATTCAACAAACTGAGAAGTAGGATCGCAACTTTGACAAAATTAATAACCAATTGCAACTTGTTGTAAAACTCAGGTAACTAAATTGCAATTACCTTCATATTATTATGTACATAGAGGATATACATAAGAAAATGAGTAACAAGCTCCTTCAACCACCGTAATTTTGTTTTGGGATTTATTTTCAGAAACTGTCCTTAGAAAACTTCAAAAAATCTATACTATAGTATATTAAACTAGGCGGAAATGACTTTGGGCATGACACCTCATCCAATTTTGGTTTAATCTTGCTCCTAAGCTTGCCACGTCAGATTCATGGCATTAAGAGCAAAACCTTTCGGTTCTTGCTAACCAGACACAAATAATAGGTATATTCTTAGTTATGGGTATGGGTACTAATAATAGGTATGAAACTAGATATGTCTAAGAATTATAGTTGATAAGAAACTAATGTAAAGAACTCAATGATTCTTGAAGAATGTGTTATACCTAATAGACATATACTCTTATATATATACTAAAAGTGTAGACTTGGTAGGCATAACATTTAAAAACGTTAATAAACTGATGGATAATTATCCAATTTATCGGCTCCTTATACATTGATCATCCTAACTTAAATTTTCATATAATAAAATGCATTGTTTTATGATGGGATATAAAGAGTTTTGCTTGGGAATGCATTGTTTTATGATGGAATATATAGAGTTTTGCAAGTCAAATTAAATCTCTCTTGGAAATACATAGAGTTTTGTTAATAGATAAAGAACTTTAGCTAACATGCATGAAACAAAATATTTTAGTACTTCAAGAGGCAAAAAGATGTTTAATAAGCATTATAGACGTAGTAGTTAGAAAGTCACAAAAAAAATCTTTAGTAAACTAACCACCATTATCAGATTTTATACCTTTTTTTTTTCTTTTTCTTGCTCTCTCTCTCTCTCTCTCTAATGCATCTCATTTTTTTTTCACAATAATGTTTTCTCTCAAATGGGTTGGTGTAGATACCCCGGGGAACCACGGCTTGGCTAGAGCGCATGAATTACCTAGGATGTCTAATTGATTTTAGAGTCGCCATCCACGTTTTTGAGGAACGTAAGAAAACCTAATGTTTATGAGCCTAAGTTTGATGTACGAAAACAGAGATTCTTTGGGATGAGGGGTTCGGGGGTTAGGTTACGAAATGGGAAGTACTTAAACATCCATTTCGCCCGAGCAAAGTCGGTCTTGTTTGTTCATAATTCACTTTTAAGATAAATGTGTTCTTCTTATTTGAATGATGATGAAAGGGAGGTTTTAAAGTCTAAAATGTAGGGAGATGACTCCTAGGCCAATTCAATGTAATGAAAGGACCATTGGTGTCATGTCCCAATTGGTTTTGGGGTGATTGCACATTTGATTGAAGAAGAAGAAGGAGAAGAAGAAGAAGAAGAAGAAGAAGAAGAAGAAGAAGAAGAAGAAATTTTAAGACACTTACCTATAGTATCCTTCAAAGAGAACCTCCTGAAAAGCCTTGAAGAAGAGGTTGAATACTTGGAGAGAATACTTCTTAGTTGAAAAGGTCTAAAAGAAGAGTCTATAAAAGAAGTGAGGAAAAGGTCCCTTCCAATGATGGATTGGAGGGGTTTTTATAGTTGAAAGAGGACTGTTTTTGAGCCAAACGGAGTCTCCAAGAAATCTTTCCCGGGAAAAATCATGTATAATGAGCAAGGGAGAGATTCTTGGGTAGAATCTGTAACTGACACACCCCAGAAGCGCGCGCATCCCACCTAGGCGGCGGAAGGCGTGCGCGTCCGGCCTCAAGAGGCGGAGGCGCGCGACTCTGAAAAGCGATTTTTGATAGAATGGACTAGAAAGATAGAACTGTTATTCAGTTTAGTCCCAGGACTTAACGGAGTCCGTCTGGAACTTAACCAAAGTAACAGAAACTAACAAAAAACACTTAAAATAGGGAGAAACACAAAATCAAGTGTGCAATCGGGGTGAGCGGTCCAATGCGGGGTGTCTACAGAGTCCCTCGGCGGCGTGGATTGCGAAGCAAACGCACCGACGAAAGACAGACATCCGCCTAGGACATCACCAAGAAAAAGAAAAGACTCGATAAAAGAAGGAATTTAAAATTGCAGGGGATAGAGGTGTGCTCCCTGTGTGAGCGGCTTTGAGAGATAAAGGTGCGCTCTTTGTGTGAGCGGCTTTGCCAATAGCGGGATCCGTTTGCTGAAAGCGGGATCTTGTTTGCTCGAAGTGGGACCTGTTTGCTGATAGCGAGATCCGTTTGCTGGAAGCGGGACCTGTTTGCTGATAGCGAGATCCGTTTACTGGAAGCGGGACCCGGAGGACCGTTTGCTTGAGTGCGGGACCTGGAGGACTGTTTGCTTGAATGCGGGACCTGGAGGACCGTTTGCTTGAATGCGGGACCCGGAGGACCATTTGCTGAAGTGCGGGGCCTAGAGGGCCGTTTGCTTGAATGCGGGACCCGGAGGACCGTTTGCTGAAGTGCGGGGCCTAAAGGACCGTCTGCTTCAATGCGGGACCCGGAGGACCGTTTGCTGAAGTTCGGGGCCTAGAGGACCGTCTGTTGAAGTGCGGGGCCTGGAGGACCGTTTGCTTGAATGCGGGACCCGGAGGACCGTCTGCTTGAATGCGGGACCCGGAGGACCGTTTGCTGAAGTGCGGTTCCTAGAGGACCGTCTGTTGAAGTGCGGGGCCTGGAGGACCGTTTGCTTGAATGCGGGACCTGGAGGACCGTTTGCTGAAGTGCGGGGCCTAGAGGACCGTCTGCTGAAGTGCGGGGCCTGGAGGACCGTTTGCTTGAATGCGGGACCCGGAGGACCGTTTGCTGAAGTGCGGGGCCTAGAGGACCGTCTGCTAAAGTGCGGGGCCTAGAGGACCTTTTGCTTTGAATGGATGTAGATTTTGCTTGATGAGGAAGCGGTGATTATGTGGCTCACCCTAGACCAAGTTGTTGTCGTGAGTCGTACTTTGATGTTGACTGTTTGACTTTGACTTTTGATGGGGTGCGGGCACAGTTGACTGCGGAGTGCTTTGTGCTGGGGATGAATTGTAAAAAACTGATTTATTGATTCCCGCGTGAGGAGTTGTGTTTGCATTTGTCAGGGAGCAAAGGTGCGTGCGTCTGATCTTCGTCACGGGAAGTGCGTGCGTCTGAGTGACATGGCGGGAGGCGCGCATCATGTTCTAGTTCAGCATATGTAAACAGACAGTTCACTTTTCAGGCGAGTTTTCAAAATTTCAAAGAACCCTCCAAATTCTGAACCAAATTTTCGCGGAAAAATCACCCCAAAACACTTTCTTGTTGTTCTAGGAGCGATTCTATCATAGAAACGATGTCGGATCGTCAACAATCTCCTCCATTCGAGATGCCACAGGGCGAGGAGCCCGAGGTTGGAATTAAGGCGATGGACCCGAGTTTGCTCACGTACCAGCCACATACCCATATCTCCCACTTTGTCACAGCGGGATTGGTAAGAATCTTTCATTCTTTTTGTGATTTTCGCGCTTTGGGACTGCTCTGTTTCACCCGTATTTTTCGCTGCAACTTCTTTTGTTGATCGTCGCTGTTTGTTGTCGTTGTTGTTGATTTATTGCAAGAAACATGTTCGGATACCCATTTTCATACCCACACACTCGCATGCATGTTGAAATTTCTGTTTTGGGTTTGTCAGTTTTTCTAGCCGTTATGCTGACAAAATTTTCGTTGTCTCTTTTCAGGAGTGGAGCCGCCTTCGGAGTAAGCTGCCCGAGAATGTCAGGGCTCGAGTTCAGGCCACCCATTTCAGCCTCTTTATTACCGGTCTGCCGGCGTTGAAGAATGATCCGGATGTTATTCAGGCTCTGAGAGAGAGATGGTGGGACACCACCCATACTTTTCATCTGCCCATGGGGGAGGTCACGATGACGCCCACTGACTTCACGGCATTGACTGGTCTGCCGTTTGCGGGGGAGCCTGTCCCTTGTGTTTTGAGAGGGACACTTCGGACTGCTGACGAGCTGTTGGCCTTGGTTGACTGTGGCTTCCCGGTGAATAATTACCGAGTCACTTGGGGAAGCATCCGCCGATATTTTAGTATTCTTGCAGCCGAGCCTTTGGGTGTCACTGCTGAGCGGGTCGATGCTGTGGCCCGTTGTTTTATATGGTACCTGCTGTCCCATACTCTGTTTTCCAGTGGAGGATCATCGGCTTCCTTGGCTTTGCTTGATTTGTTGGTAAACTTGGACCAGGCCGGTCAGTATAACTGGGGCGCAGCGGGCTTGGCTGCTTGTTATCACGGCATGGATCTGACCAGCCGTTCGACCACTAGCTCGGTCACGGGCTTCAGTCTGTTGTGGGAGGTATACTGCTTTCCTTTTTCTTTTCAGCTTTCTTGTCATTGCTCTACTGTATCTTTGAACTGTCATTTAATTCTGCTCTTGCCTCTATTTTGCAGCTATGGGCCTTCGCTGTCTTGGAGCTGAGGGGCTTCAAGGTTAACAGAGAGGGCCAGCCCCAGTATCCAGACTGTGTGAGGTGGTCGTATAGGGAGAGGAACGTGAGGACTGGCACTGCTCCCATCAGCTTGCTTTCAGCTCGACGCCACTTGGATGCTTTGAGGCCAGAGGCTGTCGCCTCCTCCTTGTTCCTGTGGAGAGCTATTTATGCTTTTATTGAGCACACTCTGATTCCCACCCGCTCGAGGCTTCTGATGAGCTCAGTGGAGTGTATGGCGATGTATCTTGGAGAAAGAGTGTTCTGGCAGCATGGTGGCCAGGTGACGGACTTCCACCACCCTCCTAAGCCAGCGGTTCCTGACGTTCCTCCTTTCTGTCCTCGTAATTGGAGGGCTCTTTCAGAGGCAGACCGGGCAGTCTGTATTGCGGGGGTTGATGTTGTCCCTTTAATTCATCTAGAGCAGGATTATGGTTTATTCAGGGAGCATAACCTCCAGCAGGGTTTCATGTTTACTGATACGAGGGAGACACATGCTGCTCCACAGACTTCGGCTCGATTCTATCCCACCGGTGCTGGATATTGCTTTGATCCACCTCTGCCTCCTTCATATTATACTTATTCAAACTTTGGGGTATATGAGGAGCAGAGGGAGATTGTTCCTGAGGACATGTCGCCGGAGAGAGAGCCTCCTGTTCAGGCTGTTGTGGTATACTTTTCTGACTGTCCTTGCATTTCTCAGTTCCAGTCCTGCTTTTCTATTCCTTGTGTTGATGCAATTTTCTTTTTCTATCCTCTGTTGTAACAGGTACCTGTAGCTGCTTATAGGCACTTAGACAGACAGAACAAAGGGATGAGGAGGAGACTCCGTCAGCTGGAGGAGAGGGTGCTAGGGCTATGCAGGGATATTGCCGCCATGACTAGAGATGCTGCTGGTGGTGTCTCTGGTGCTGCGAGAGGAGCTGGCCGAGGTGCTCGGGGCATGGGACGAGGCTGCAGGGATCCTACACTGGATATTGATGAGGCTGTCTCTTCGGTGGGGCGGTCACTGAGCAGGAGTCTGAGCCGAGGAGGTAGCCAGATCAGGGGCGGTTCTAGTTCATCAGGGAGAGCTGCCAAGAGGACCCGGCATGATGTTGTGGTGGAGACATCTAAGGAGGAAGAATCCGCTGATGATGATGATGATGACGAGGATACTGAGAGCGGCAGTGGGGGTGGGCACGGTGCTGCCGATGATGATGATTCTGAGTAGCCTTTGAGAGACTGAAAACACTTTTCATTTACATGTAATAAACATTTAGCATGTATTTACAATCCTAGTTATTTACTACGCTTTTTTTTTAGTTATCTGTCTAGACTCGATCCTGAGTGTCGACTCTTTTACAAAAAAAATGTGTGCCCAAATGTGTTCATTATTGTTGCTTGAACTCCTTTTCTGTGCTGGGATCTGGTTTCTTGCAGGTTGAAGGCGTTTGAATGTGCCTGGGCTTCCTTCTTGAACTGACAAAGGCATGTTCTGTTTCTGTCTGCTGTCAAAGGCGCGCGCGTCTGAACTCGGGAACGGGAGGTGCGCGCGTCTTGCATCATTTATCGGAGGCGCGCGCTTCTGGCTTGCTGAATTCCAGCCCCTTTCTTTTCTGAGCAGAGCACTCCAACAGCTATAAATTTAAACCATCTTCGACCAGAATGATCACACAGCAATATTCTGCATCCTTTCCTTTACTCTATACCTCAAAATTCTTGTAGCGATGGCCCAAATGACCTTTACTTTTGAAGTCAAAGTTTCCGTCCCCGAAGGCGATAAGTCCGTCCCCATTGCTCCAATTGTGAAGGCGCGTCCTAGCGTTTTTGATCGTTTGGGAAGGCCAAATGAGGGTATTGTTGCCGTTGATCCCGTGAAGCCGGTGGTCCATGTGAGGGATTATAGGCCCCGTTACTTGCCTAAGAAGAACAAAGGCAAGGGGAGTTCTTCTCATGTGTGGAAGCGCCCCATGGTTGTTCCCGCTAAGGTTCCGCTTGACAAAGGTAAAGGGAAGGCCGTTGATGAAGCTCCGTCCCGTCCTAGTGTCTTTTCTCGTCTTGGTGGTCTCGAGAATGCTCCGCCCCCCTCCAAGAAGACTAAAGGCCGTCCCCGAAAGCAATGGGTCCCCAACCCGAAGAAAGATTAGATATTTCTTTGTACCCTACAAGATTGCAATTAAAAATAGACCACTTGTTTTAGGATTTTAATGTTTTAAGTCTTTTAGTAGCTCAACATTTCCATTGTAATGATCAAAATAATTCAATGAATGAATAAGAATTGCATCTCGTTAATTTGAAATGATTTGGGTATTTGTTTATATTTTAGACCGCACCCGAAGGTTGCCTACGTTCCTCCAGTGTAAAGGCTCAGGTCTCCGTAGTTCAAACAAACGAAGACCATTTTTTTTTTTTGTGCACCCTGTTTTTTTCCTAGACCGCCCTTTTGGGTTTTCAATCTAGCGGGCTTCTTTTTTGCAAGTGCTCTAATTTTTGCCTAGGCCGCCCTTGCGGGTTTTCAACCTAGCGAGCTTTTTTTTTTTTTAATGGTCTTCGTTTATTAGATGTAAAATCTCTTCAACTTGTCGATGTTGACTTCCTTTGGCAGCTGATCTCCGTCTAAATCCATGAGTCGGACTGCACCGCCGCTTAGTATCTTCTTGACTACGTACGGACCGATCCATCGGGGTCCCCATTTTCCAAGGGGGTTCATGGCATTAGGAGGGTGTTGTCTTAGGACCAAATCTCCCACACTGATGTTTCGGGGCTTCACCTTTTTGTTGAAAGCCCTAGCCATTCTTTGTTGATAGGCCCTCGTACATTCGATTGCCCTTAGCCTTTTCTCGTCGAGTAGGGCTAGCTGTTCATATCGACTTTGCATCCAATTGACTTTATTGACTTGGTTCTTGAGGAGGACCCGTAGAGATGGGACTTCGAGCTCTATTGGGAGTACAGCTTCGGAACCATATACCAGTGCATAAGGAGTTTCTCCAGTCGCTGTCCTTATTGACGTGTGGTAGCCCTATAATGCTAGAGGTAGCTTTTCAGGCCAATCCCTTCCGGTGGAGGCCATTTTCTTCACAATGGTTTCGATTGTTTTATTAGCTGCCTCGACCGCGCCGTTTGCTTGAGGGCGGTACGTAGATGACTTGTGCTTAGTAATCTTGTATTCTACCAGGAGCGCGTCCATCTCTTTATCAAAGTGAGAACCGTTGTCTGAGATGATCTCATGAGCAACACCGTACCGGCACATGATATGGGTTTTACGAATTCGGCCACTTTCTTGGCGTTGAGAACTCGGTAAGCCTGTGCTTCGACCCATTTTGTAAAATAGTCCACGGCTACTAGGACGAAAGATTTTCCGTTGCTGCCAGTAGGGTGAACTTTGCCGATGATGTCTATGCCTCAACAAGAGAAAGGCCAAGGCATAGTCATATTGTAAAGATGTGAGGGTGGAGCGTGCTGTAGATTGGCATGGAATTGGCATTTGGCGCACCTCTTGACTTTCTCGATGCAGTCCCTTTCCATAGTACTCCAATAATAACCCATGCGGAGTATCTTCTTGGTCAACATAAACCCGTTCATGTGGGGCCCACATTCACCTTCGTGGATCTCATGCATTATTTCTTGAGCTTCGGTCTCATTTGCGCATAGGAGATTGATCCCTTCGTGGTGCCTTTTGTAGAATCAGTCCCCAATCAGTACATATCGGGAGGCTAGTCTTTGTAATGCCATTTGGGACTTCTTATTGCTATTCTCGGGATAAGTACCATCCTTGAGGAAATTCATGATATCCGCATACCACGGGGAGTTTTCTTGGACCTCGTTGATCTCGATACTCATGCAGTATGCCGGACTGTTCCTTCGGGAAATTTTGAAGGGCTTCACCATTTTACCCTCAGGTATTTCGACCAGTGAAGCGATGGTGGCTAGTGCATCAGCAAAACGGTTTTTATCCCTTGGCAGGTAGTTGAAGGTGATTTCTTGAAAGTATTCAACCAACTCCTCGAGATGTTGACCATACCGTTGCAGGTTCGAGTCTTGAATCTTCCACTTTCCAGATGTCTGATTGATGATGAGCAAGGAATCACCAAATACTTCTAAACTTGTGAAATTTCTCTCGAGGGCTGCTTCGAGCCCCGCTATGCATGCTTCGTACTCAGCGATGTTGTTGGTGGCTTCAAATTCGAGGAGGGTAGCGATTGGAGTATACATGTCCTTTGGATCAACAAGTAACATCCCTATGCCATATCCATGCTTATTGGTTGCGCCATCGAAAAAAAAGTTGCCACTTATTTTCTTCTGTCGTAGCGCAAATTAAATGCTCGTCGGGGAACTGTACATCTTCCCCCTTCACTTCATCACACGGAAATTCAGCAAGCTGATCACTGAACACTTTCCCCCTGATGGATTTGAGTGTGACGTAAGTGATATCGTAGCCGGCAAGCATGAAATACCATTTGGCTATTCTTGTTGACATGAAAGGCTTCTCGAAGATGTAGCGGAGCGGGTCCACTTTTGCTACCAACTTGATTGGGAAGGCCTCCATGTAATGCTTGAGCTTTTGAGTAACCCAAACCAATGCAGCACAAGACTTCTCTAAGACAGAGTAGTTCTTTTCAGCTCCTTGAAACCGGCGGCTGACAAAGTAGATAGAATTTTCTTTTGTGGAGTCTCGCTGTTCTTGTGCTAACATAGCCCCTAGGGCTTCATCATTGACAGTGAGATAGAGCAAGAGAGGCTTCTCCTTGTGCGGTGGAACCAAAACTGGAGGGGATGTCAAGTAACGCTTCACTTGGTCGAAGGCTTCTTGGCAAGCATCGGTCCATTCTAGAGCCACATTCTTTTTGAGTAGCTTGAAGATCGGCTCACACATGGAAGTGAGTTGGTGCACAAATCGACTGATGTATTGAAGTCTGCCCATGAAACCTTTGATTTCCTTCTGCGTCTTTGGAGGAGGCATGTCAATGATTGCCTTGATCTTGGAGGGATCGGCTTCAATTCCCCTCTCAGTGACCATGTAACCGAGAACCTTTCCTCTGACGACCCCAAAAGTACACTTTGCGGGATTGAGTCTCATGTTGTGTTGTCGAAGTCTTTCAAAGAATTTGCGAAGATCGATCAAATGTTGACCGTCGGTTCCCTTCGAATGGATGATCATGTCGTCTACATAGACCTCGATCTCTTTATGAATCATGTCATGGAATAGATCTGTAACAGCCCTCTGGTAGGTAGCCCCAGCGTTCCTTAGTCCGAACGGCATGACTGTGTAGCAGAAAGTGCCCCACGGAGTTGTGAAAGCTGTCTTGTGTTGACCCTCTTCGGACATGAGAATTTGATTGTAACCGGCAAAACCGTCCACAAATGAGCGGACTTCATAGTTGGCAGTCGAATCGACGAGCATGTCGATGTTTGGTAGTGGAAAATCATCTTTCGGGGAAGCTTTGTTCAAATCCCGGAAGTCCACACAAACTCGAACCTTGCCGTTTGCCTTTCTGACTGTCACAATGTTGGCTAGCCAAGTCGGATACTCAATGACTTTGATGAAACCCACACTGAGGAGCTTTTTAATTTCTTCTTTGACTTGTAGAGACCATTCTGGCTTGATCTTTCTGAGCTTCTGCTTTACTGGCTTGGTGTCCTCTCTGATCGGAATTCTGTGCTCCGCGACCTTTCTGTCCAAACTTGGCATGTCTTTGTACGACCATGCGAATACATCCACAAACTCTTTGAGCAGTGCAGTCAATCTGTCTTTGTCTTCCCCCTTGAAGAAGCTGCCAATCTTCGTTTCTTTCGGTTCTTCGTCGGTACCCAGATTAACAACATGCAATTCCTCATCATCCCCTAGACCATTTTCACCACGACAACGAACATGTTGAGCTAGTTCATTTAGGTATGTTATGTTTTCGTGGTCTATTTCATCATAATTTGAATCGTTATTAACTTGTTCATTAAGTTCGTTATTAGTTAATTCATCATTTATGATGTTTGCAATCTCGGGGTACTCAGAAATATCGAATTTTTCATTAGCAAAGAAAGGAAACACACGCTCTGCTATTGCCTCCATATCCTCTTGGGTGAGGGCATTAGAAACACTCTCGGACTCGAAATTAAGTGTGAGCCGCTCTTCCTTTGTTGCTGTACGGGGTATGCAACCCATTTCTCGGATCAAGAAATCCTCGGATACTATGGGCCCCTTCGTTGAATACCAGTTGTTGATTGGCTCGGAGCTTGGCGAGATCTCACTGATGGTTTCCTTTCTGACGACGGTGTCGTAGATGGCGTTGACTTGACAATCGTCCATGATGGCAAATTCTTCGAACATGGAGGCTAGATCGGATAGTTCTTCCCCCACGGTAATCTCTACCTCGGACTCTATAGTCACTTTCTTGCCCCACCACTCTCGGGGTAACATTGGAGTAGGCTCCCTTTTTTGTGTCGGAATTTTACAATCAGTGAAGATCTCAAGACCGGGCTTTCTGACGCCCTTGTTGTTAACCCATGGTTCGGGAAAGATGATGTACGGAACATCTTCCCCTTGGCGAATAAAATAACCGTTCAGTGTGTTGCGGTAAGGCCTCAAGTTAGGGATTTCATATTGTCGACCTTCTTTGCGAGCTCGGGTTTTTTTACTCTTGACTGCTTGCCCGTATTTCAAGTCATCTTTGGTAGGCTTGTATCCCAGACCAAACTTGTTCTTGACAAAATGAACTTCTACGGGGTGCAATATCCCTTGTTGATGCTTCCCTAGGCCTAGACCGGGAAAGTGATTCATGTTCCTCATCATGCGGAGGATTTTAGGATTGCCGAGGGTCCATTGTCTGTTTCCCCCTTCTTTGTCGATGGTGTTGACGCCGAAGAGAGTGGCATCTTCTATCCCGTGTTGAACTTGGTGAATGGGTTGTCCCCCATTTCTGTGGATGGTGAGATTCTCAGCCATGACGGTGACTATCTCGTCCCCATTTCTTATCTTGACACATTGATGGAGAGTGGAAGGGACCGCATTGGCACTGTGGATCTATGGTCGGCCCAAAAGCAGGTTGAATGAAGCAGGGACATCAAGTACTTGGAATGGGACGGACATGATCATGCTTCCAAATTCGACATCAACTTCTAGCATTCCCATAACTGTACGGGCAGTGCTGTCAGACCCTCTAATGACTTGGGAGGAGGGTTGTAAATCGGAGCTTTTGAGCCCCAGTATGCCCATGACTCGGCTAGGCATTAAGTTGAGTCCAGAACCACCGTCTACTAGAAATCTTGAGATGGGTCTCCCCCTTGCCCTTACTTTGAGGTAGATGGCTTCATTGTGTTCGGACCCAAATGGCGGGAGGTCCATGTCGGCGAAAGTGATGACATTGCCGAAGTGAATGTGACCTATCATTGCTGTGAGGTCCTCTGGAGTTGTGTCGGGAGAGACTGATGTGTCATCCAAGTTCTTGATGACGAGGTCTCGGTGTTTCTTTGATGATGCAATAAGTCCCAGATGGATATGTTGGCTTGCCTCTTCTTGAGTTGTGTTAACAAAGGATCTTCGGGTACGTCGTGTGCTTACGATCTTTGAGAAGAGGTGTTGGTTGCTGTGGTATTGGGAGGGATTGTGCTCGTTGTTACTCGGCCACTGCGAGTGAGCACGTTCACGGTCCCGTGTAGCTTCTTCTTCCTATTCTCTAAGACTTCCCTCATAATCTCATCATAAGTTACAACATAACATGAATTATCAAGTTTATTCATATCATCGGAGCCCTCATTCACAATTGGGATCGAATGAGTGGTTCCTTCAAACTCTCCTACTTCTATTACATTGACACCACCCTCATTAGGGATTATGAATTCCTTCTTGTCTATGAGGTCTTGGATGGTGTTGCGGATGGAGAAGCAATCCTCGGTGAGGTGGCCGGTGCATTGATGGTAGTCACACCATTTGTGGTGGGCATGATTAGGACGGAGGGGTTGTGGTTGCTTGTACCCTTGAAGAGGAGTGATTTGCCCCTTGGCCTTTAGAGCTTCATAGGTCTCGGTGATGGTCATGCCATTGAGAGGAGTGTAGACGCGGTCGTTTTGGAACTGCTTGCCTTGTGGTGGAGGGACCTTCTTGTAATTCCCCTTGTCGGTAGTAACGACATTGACAGAAGCCTCTTTGTTTGAATTAGAGGCGGCCTTGTAACGATAGGTAGGAGTGGCCTTCTTAATCTCCTTGAGAAAGTCATCTATGCGTACCCCCGCCTCATACATTTGGGAGAAGTCGGAGTAGCAAGCCCCACTTAGGTGGGTGCGGAGATCAATCTTGAGACACTTGAGAAAGATGTCCATTTGCTCTTTTGTGTTTGGCCTCTCAACAATTTCAGAGAGCTTGTCATTCCATCCCCTTGTGAAGTCAATGAAGGACTCGTTGTCTCTTTGAGTGGTGTTCTCGAGCTCTTTCCTTATGGGCCGGTGAGTGGTGTTGCCTTGATATTGATTTTTGAAGGCAAGCATAGCGGCATCCCAATCAAGACGGACAGTGAGCGGGAGAGTTGCATACCAATATTTTGCCGCCCCCTCGAGGGTCAGAGGGAAGCATTGAGCCATAACTTTTGGGGAGACCTTCTTCGGAACCATAGCCCAAATGTAAGTCTCGATTTGAGCCATCGGGCATGAGTTGCCCTTAAACTTGCCAATGTCGGGCATCTTGAATTTGTCGGGGAGAGCGGCCATCGTGCTCATGAGGATGGATGACTGATAAAGGCTTGTGTTGGAGCCTTTTCCCATGTTGAGGCCGTTAAATTTCTGATCAATGTAGGCCATGATGGAATCGACCATTTTGGGGTCGTTGTTGTCGGTGCATGGTCCCCCCACTTTCTTGGTACAGGAACTGACATATGGGCTTTCAAACAAACCCTCGGTCCACTCGGATTCCTCGTTGTCATTAACCCCCTTGTTCTTGGAGAGCTTGAGGAGCTTGGCTTTCAATTGGTCAACCGCCTCGTGGGCCTCCCTTTGACTGTCGACATGAGCTTGCCACAAGGCTTCTTTGGTTTGAGCCTCGTTGTGGAGAGTGGTGACTTGTTGTTGAAGAGTTTGGACCATGGCAGAAAGTTGCTCGAGAGTCATGGCGTTGTTGGTGCTGGAGTCGCCGGCCATTGATGATGCAGAAGCTGTTGGAGTGATCGGTTCACGAACAAGCCGGTTGGATGAATTCCTGTAGATGCGGAGAGTACCAATCGGACCTATAATTGGAGAAGTAGCCCTTGTCAGTCTCGGTTCACACTTTCGGTCCATGGAGAGGTTGAGAACACACAGTTGGGCACACGACTCGAATCACATAAGAAAAAGACTTTTTTTTTTATTTTATAAGTCGGAGGGAATGGGTCCCTTTTGGGGTTTCTAAGAAGATAATGGAATCGTCACACTAGTATATAGACCATCTCGCGGTCCCATATACTCATCGGATTCCATCAAGTTTATGAATCCTACATGTGTCGGGATTAAACTAAATTAATGTAGTAAAGCATACATGCGGGGACGGATTTTTTATTTTCGTCCAAAATAACCACTTTTGGGGACGGATTTTTATTGCGTCCGTTTCAACAAGTTGGCATGTATGATTTGAAAACATTAGTTTAGGGAAATCTCGGTACATGGAAACCGACTTGGTCACGGAGTGTTAGACCCTAACTAGAATTGTGTGGTTTGTGCTCGGCTAAAGAGAGGCTTAAAGGTCACCCCCGGCATGTAGTCATGAACTACACCACGGGCTGAGGTTTACCGCTTCGAAAGAGCCAAGGTCGAGTGGAGCTTGAAACTTTCTAGGACGGGCCTCGACGGATTTGGGGTTGGACTTGTGCGACTCGATAGTGAGCAATTGATAGGAGTAATGTGCATGTAGTGTGAGGTCTATCACGTGACAATTTTTTTTTTTTTAAATAAAAGATAAAAAAAAACACATAAGCACGTAAATTACAACTCCCGAATCACCCGTGTGACCGGTAAATAAACACAAAGTTAAACAGTCCAAGGGTTCAATTCTATTCTGATGCAGGCAACTGTGCCCACACCCCACTGTTATGTTCAGTCACTGAAACCTGTTCTTGCTCTGAAAATTGGCCCAGAAGCGCGCGCCTCGGGCTGGTGTTGTGGGAAGCTTGCGCCTGGCGCATTGTATCTGGGAGGCGCCCGCTTCTGGGCTAACCTGTCAGATTATCAGAAACTTATGGACTCAGGGGATTGCCCTAGTCCTGATTGTGTGATGAAACCCCTGCAATGTTTGTTAGCACAAAATAGTAGGAAGAATAGGAAGAACACATGGAAGGCGGGCGATTCTGGAATTTGATGCGGGACGCGCGCGCTTTGGACCATGAAGGTCCGAGGCGCGCGCTTCCCATATCAATTTCCAGAATGCCCAGAAAAGTGAATTATGAACAGAAACACAAGTTTAACCCTCAAGCAATCCCCAGCAGAGTCGCCACTGTAGATACCCCGGGGAACCACGGCTTGGCTAGAGCGCGTGAATTACCTAGGATGTCTAATTGATTTTAGAGTCGCCACCCACGTTTTTGAGGAACGTAAGAAAACCTAATGTTTATGAGCCTAAGTTTGATGTACGAAAACATAGATTCTTTGGGATGAGGGGTTCGGGGGTTAGGTTACGAAATGGGAAGTACTTAAACACCCATTTCGCCCGAGCAAAGTCGGTCTTGTTTGTTCATAATTCACTTTTAAGATAAATGTGTTCTTCCTATTTGAATTATGATGAAAGGGGGGTTTTAAAGTCTAAAATGTAGGGAGATGACTCCTAGGCCAATTCAATGTAATGAAAGGACCATTGGTGTCATGTCCCAATTGGTTTTGGGGTGATTGCACATTTGATTGAAGAAGAAGAAGAAGAAGAAGAAGAAGAAGAAGAAGAAGAAGAAGAAGAAGAAGAAGAAGTTTAAGACACTTACCTATAGTATCCTTCAAAGAGAACCTCTTGAAAAGCTTTGAAGAAGAGGTTGAATACTTGGAGAGAATACTTCTTAGTTGAAAAGGTCTAAAAGAAGAGTCTAGAAAAGAAGTGAGGAAAAGGTCCCTTCCAATGATGGAATGGATGGGTTTTTATAGTTGAAAGAGGACTGTTTTTGGAGCCAAACGGAGTCTCCAAGAAATCTTTCCCGGGCAAAATCATGTATAATGAGCAATGGAGAGATTCTTGGGCAGAATCTGTAACTGACACACCCCAGAAGCGCGCGCATCCCACCTAGGCGGCTGAAGGTGCGCGCGTCCGGCCTCAAGAGGCGGAGGCGCGCGACTCTGAAAAGCGATTTTTGACAGAATGGACTAGAAAGTTAGAACTGTTATTCAGTTTAGTCCCGTGACTTAACGGAGTCCGTCTTGGAACTTAACCAAAGTAACAGAAACTAACAAAAAACACTTAAAAGAGGGAGAAACACAAAATCAAGTGTGCAATCGGGGTGAGCGGTCCAAGGCGGGGGGTGTCTACCGTTGGAAGACATGATTATTTTGGCTTATTTGTCATTGCTTATCACTCCATGTAAGTAACATTTTTAATTATCTTCCATATGTTATACTTCATTTTTCATTTTTTTTCCTTTTAATTTAAATTTGAAATTTGTAGTTCTATCTAATTTACATTTACATTTCTTTTGTTTTTCATTTTTTTTAATTCACATTTTGATACATATTTGAAATTCAAATCTTATTTTCTTTTTTCATTGTGTTTTCTTTCGGGTGAGATTTATTTTTGTTATTTATTTTTACATTCTTTTTTGTTTTATTTATGTTTTTTGATTTCATATTGAATTTAGTTTTGGTCTTCATTTTCATTTACCACTTTCATATTTGGTTTGATTAGATTTATTATTTTTGACATTTTGATTACTTTTGTTTATTGTTTTTTTTTGTTTCGATTAAAATTTGCACCTTCGGATTTCTTAGTACATTTTCTATGCTATGTTTTTTTATTTATATTCTCAGTTAAAATTATACCTTTTTTTGTTTTTATTTCTTATTTATTCTCACGTTCTTTTAACATTCTCTTTCTATATGTATGTACTATATGGTTTTGGTTTCGACTATTTTCTCTCACGTGTTTTTTTTTTTTTTTTAAGTAGGTTTGGGAAGAATTTTCTTGGACAAATTTGGACGAGGAAGAAAACATTATCGACGACCATGGAAGCTATGGAATCCGACATGTTAATGGAGGATCCCACTCTGACTACCTATAGTGGGTATGAAACACGCTCAAATTTACTTTCATTGAAGATTAGTATTTTGGTTGATTGTCAAATTGAGAAAACAAGCTTCTTGATGAGTTTTCTTTGATTTTTTTCTCTTAAATCTACTTTTATATAATATATTTTTTGTCATTATGTTTGTATTAACTAATCATCTCTATTGTCACAAATATGATATTGCATTTTTTTCTTTTTCTTTGATTGCAATATAATTTTCTATATGGTGTTATTATTTTCAAAGTTAAGTATGTTGAGGATGATCAAGAAAAGAAATGTTTGGATATGGGAAGACTGAATTTTATGGATAAAACACTTACAGTTCAATGAGCAGGGATTGCTTGTAATTTGTGAGAGGTAGGAGGTAAGTTTATCATTTCTTAACTTTTACAATTTGCTACTTACATGAAAATTTCAAGAAATCTAATATAAACTTAATACAGTTGAAAGTATTATTTTATAAAAATGGGTTATTAGATTATATGAACTCCACATCTATTTTCTATTAGATCTTCTTCTTTATTTTTAATTTAACTTATGATTTTTTTTATTAAATTGATTATTGTTTAGTGATCCAATTTTCCTGATGGCAATACTTAATTTAATTCATTTGTATTTAAATACTTAAGGGGTTAATTATTCAATATGTTTTAATTAATTTATAAACTTTTGAGTATAAATATCAGATTAGTTGTACAAATTAAATTTTTATAGACACACATGCACTTTCTATCACTCTATATAAACTTTTATCAAAAGCCCTCCATATATTTATAAATTATTAATTGGTCCATTGAAAATAATTACTTAATATTATATATCCCTTCGGATAATATTTTACAAAAAAATATTTTTTATATTTATAATTACCAAATGATGCGTATCTAGACCCCGTGCGAAGCACAGGATTGTATGCTAGTAAAAATAAAAATGCATGCAACTTGGAAGAATTTACAAGGTGAGTCAGGTTCAAGCTTACTTTAATCTTAATTATTATTATTTTTTTAAAGGAGCTGACTCGCTGTGTTTAATGAGACTTTATTTCTTTCAAAAGCATGGCTAAAAAAATGTACAATTACTACTTTTTTATTCTGACACATATACCCTCAGATCTCTAAATTAGAATAACTTAACTAATTAAATACTACTACAAAATGTACATCTCAGACATAATAATCGGAAACCTTTTTCTTAAATAAATATGAAGTGGTCTTCCATGAGAATAAGGGGATCCGTCTCATGCATGAGACGGGTCGACCCATGACCCATGGGGCATGACCCGCCACGTGGCAGCCTCCCAGAGGTCCAATTTTTTTATTTTTTTTTTAGTTTTTATATTATTTTTTCGGCTTTTCAGCCGTTCACCAAAAGTAATAGTTACCATAACTTAATGTAATGACTGTATACATATAAAGTAACATTGTTCATAAGATAACGTAACACCTGTTTTACAAAAACAAAAGCTCGTTTTACCCATTTTTTCAAATGTAATACTAACTATAATTACATGTAACCCAAACAATATCTAAATGTAATTATCATTTATACTGAAATGTAATAATGCTTTTGCAAAAATGTAAAATATTGTGTATTTTGATTTAATTTTTTGAAAGAAAGTAACATTTGAAAAGTAACAACTCATATATGAATGTAATTGTTTGTACAAGTAAATGTAACACTTTAATAAAAGAAATTATAACATATTTCTTTAGATAATGTAATACTTTTACATGTAACACTAATCAAGTGTTTTTAGCTCTAAAAATGTAAATGGTTGAATTATTACTTTTTCTATACATATGTGTTACAATTATGTATAAACATTATTACATATAAGTAACACGTTCGTTACATTTTAGTTGTAATAAGTATTACTTTTGGCAAACGAAGAAAACATAGAAAAAAACACTGTTACTTTTCTGTATATATGTATTAATTTTATGTATACAAACTGTTACTTAATATGAATACAGTCATTACATTAAGTTATAGTAACTATTACTTTTGACAAACCGAAAAAAAACCAGAAAAAAAAAAAAAAAAAAAGGGGCCTATGAGAGGCTGCCACGTGGCAGGTTCGACCCCTGGGTCCTGGAGCCGGTTCGTGGGTCGGGCGGGCGGGTCAAAAACCGACCCGTCTCATGGATGAGACGGATCATGCATGTGTCCACACAAGTTTTTGTCAATAAATAAATACGTACAGTGGAAATATACAAAATCTAGTGAATATTTGGGTAACAAATAAAAAATGGGCAAATTATAACTTAGGGCCTAGTGTCTACGAGGCGGTTGCAGTTTAGGGTCTGACGTCTAAAATTTGGCGATATAGGGCATGACTTGACATTTTCGTTGTAGAATGGGGCTTTTTAATGGTTTTTGTTAGAAAAGTTAGTTAAGTCACATGTGATTTGCACGTGATTGACGAAATGGGTCAATTTGAAATGAGAATTAGTGCTTAAGGGGAAAAAATAAATACTTAAATTTAAAGTCACAAAATATAAGTTTTCAAATTTTAAATTAAAATATTTAAATAAAATATCTAATATATTAAATTTTTGATTTAATTTTTTTTAAAATAAATAATCATTTCCCTTCAAGAATATTTTTTTCAGAGAAAATTGATAATTTTTGTCCATCTAAATTGATGGAGATGGTGGTCAATGGTGTTTTGAGACGAGAGAGATGACGAAAATGGGAGATTGGAAGCGAAGATCTAAATCTGGAAAAAAAAATAAAAATTTCAAAGAAAATTCATAATTTGTTTGTTTCATTTTAAAATTTTATATAAATATTTTTATTTAGATATGGGGAAAAATTGTCAAAAATATTTTGTCAAAAATAATTTATTTATTTATATTTAAAAATAATTAAAATAAAAATTTTAATATATTAGTTTTTTTTTCAAAAATTTAATTTAAAACTTGAAAATTCATATTTTGTGACTTTAAGTTTAAGTATTTATATTTAACCCCTTAAGAACTAATTCTCATTTCATATCGATCCATTTCGTCAATCACATGTGACTTAACCGACTTTTTTAATGAGAACCGTTAAAAACTCCTATTTTGCTAACAAAGTGTCAAGTCAGGCCCTATTTCGCTAAATTTTGCACGTCAGGCCCCAAACTGCAACCGCCTCGTAGACATTAGGCCATAAATTGTAATTTTCCCATTAAAAAATAATTAAATGGAGAGAAATTTAAGCAAAACTAAGCTAAAAGGTTAAAAGGGTAGGGACAAAATGTAGTGGGAATTTGACTATATCCAAGCTGTTGTTATATGACATAATAATTAATTGGAATTCAACTTTGTTATCATTTACTTTACCTAGCTACTTCAATGTTTTTGATTTAGTAATATTTATTATCTGTTGTTTAATTACAAAACCCATAATTATTGACTTTTTTTCAGCTCAAATTTCCACCAAGTTATAAAGATATTCTCGATTTTTTATTTCCCTTTTCCAATTTTAGATGCTTTAATGGGGAGATAGTATATATTTAAGACAAACACTCCCGTGAGACGGTCTCACGGGGTGAGACGGGCCTACCCGCGGGTCGAACCCACCCCGGCTCCAGCGACCCGCCTGCTCCAGTCTCTCCCCCTTTCCCAGATCGCGACACGTGGCGCGTATTTTTTTAAAAAACCCAACAACTTTAAAATGTTATATCTTGAAATTTATAAGTCCGAAAAAAAATCTAAAAATACCGTTGTGTTCGTCTCGACGAGACGAATAAAACTAGATAGGTCATGATATGGTTTGATTTTTTATTTTTTTAAAAAAAACATACTTTTTAACACACACAAAAACTGGACTGCTCGTATCCTGAGATGTAACACTTTGTTCTGATAAAAGTAACAGTTCTGGTATTAAAAAGTAACACTTTATTGTAAGGTGTAACAGCAGTTTCGCAAAAAAATTAAATAGATTTTGTGGTTAGAAAAAGTAATAATTGAAGTGTAACACAATGCATATATGATTGTAATATGCTATATATATGAATGTAACAGTTTTATAGGTTAAATGTTACTTTTTTTTCTTTAAAAAAAGATTTAAAATTCATGTATATAATCGTTTTCTCATTTCAATTGAATGTAAAACCTTAGAAAAGTGTTACAATTGAGAAAAAAAGGATACATTCATTTAATATAAAATGTAACATTAGTTTAGTTGTCAATTTTATGTTATCTTTAATGTATTTCAGCAAAATTGTGGTACATTTTTAGAAAGAAAAAAAAGTGTTACATATGAGAAAAAAGTGTTACATTTCTTTATAAAAAGTGTTACTTTTGCTGGCGAGCAAAAAAAGGCAGGGGAAAAAAGTTGGATGCCAAAAAAAAATTAAAAAAAATGGCTTGGCTCGGCTTGGCGGCTTAGCTCGGCTGGGTGGTGAGCCGTCTCACGCCGTGAGACGGTCTCACAAGAGTACTGCCTATGTCAAATATAAAAGTCGTAAATGATTTGGCAATGTTAATACATAATATTTTTATTTTATTTTATTTTTGAATATAATAAAAAGAAACAGTACTATCTACTATGTTGTATACAATAAATATTTTCAAAAATAAATTAATGAGATTTGTATAGCAAACACAAATTAATTAAAATGATTTGGCAATGTTAATACAAAAATATTCTTATTTAAATTGCATTTCATTTTTTTATTATCTTCATTATGTAAATGTCTCTTCTTTCAAACTCTATCATCTAGTCTCTTTCTTCATACATACGGCTTCCCTTTTATACTCTTCCCCTACATTTTTTTTTTTGCTATTTCTCCATAAGTACTGAATATCTTGTATAAATTTAAGATAAAAACTTGTATGAGAATACTATGATCCGTCTCATAGTAGAGATAGATCATTTTTGACCCATGACCCAGACTCATGACCCGCGGGCAAAAAAAGTTTTTTTTTTTTTTTTTAGTTTTTCTTTTTTTTTTTTTTTTTTTTTTTTTGGTGTTTTTTCGGTTTGACAAAAGTAATAGTTACTATAACTAAATGTAACAAACGTGTTACTTATATGTAACAGTTTGTATGCATAAAAGTAATACATATATACAAAAAAGTAACAGTGTTTTTTTTTTTTTACGTTTTCTTCATTTGCCAAAAGTATTACTTATTATAACTAAAATGTAACGAACGTGTTACTTATATGTAACAGTGTTTATACATAATTGTAACACATATGTATAGAAAAGTAATAATGTAACGACTCGAGCCCGTAGACCCGACCTGCCACATAGGTACCACACACTAACCCACCAAGCATCTCCTCATCCAAAAGTCCAATGGATGATTTGATGCTTAGTAGGAGTGTATGGGCCTTCTATATAGCAGACTCAATTCCCACATATTTCCGATGTGGGATGGGAGATATCACAATCTCCCCCACTCAAACCCTTGCCGTCCCTGGCAAGGTCAATCAATAACCAGATCGTACCCCCGGGCTAGCTCGCAAGCCTTAAGGCCGGGGTTCAGCTCTGATACCATTTGTAACGACCCGAGCCCGTAGACCCGACCCGCCACATAGGTACCACACACTAACCCACCAAGTATCTCCTCAATTGGGTCAAACACAGCCCATCACAGGCCTCCAAAAGTCCAATGGATGATTTGATGCTTAGTAGGAGTGTATGGGCCTTCTATATAGCAGACTCAATTCCCACATATTTTCGATGTGGGATGGGGGATATCACAAATACTTCATCTCATTACACTTTAGAACTAAAAATACTTGTGTCAGTAACATTGTAAAAATAAGAAAGTAACATTTTTTATAAATGAATGTTACATTTTACTTGTATAATCACATTGTAAAACAATTATGTTTACTTGTATAATAGTATATCCATATATTTTCAAATAATAAGTTACAATGAGCTCAATTTATCATGATACATGTAAAAGTATTACATTATCTATAGAAATCTGTTACAATTTCATCTAATAAAGTGTTACATTTACTTGTACAAATAATTACATTCATGTATATAAGTTGTTATTTTTCAAATGTTACTTTCTTTCAAAAAATAAAATCAACATACTCAACAACAAAAAAAAATTGGAAAAACACTATTACATTTCAGTATAACGATAATTACATTTAGTTATTGTTAGTGTTACACGTATTTATAGTTAGTATTACAGTTGAAAGATGAGTAAATGAGCTATTTTTTTGTAAAACTGGTGTTACGTTACTTATAAACAATGTTACTTTATAAGTAACACAATTGTTACATTTAGTTATACTAAGTATTACTTTTGGCAAACGAAAAAAACAGACAAAAAAAATATATAAAAACTAAAAAAAAATGATTATTTTTAGGAAAAAAATAAAAATTTTTGGGCCATGGATCGCTGTCACGTGGCATATTTTGAGTGGATCATGGGTTGTGGGATCCTATGCTTCGCGGAGAATGTTGTACACGGGTCATGGGTCCCCGTCTCTTATATGAGACGGATCTAGGTGTTCTCACAAGAGACCACCTCTAAATTTAATAATAGGCAGCATTTTGAAGCGTAGCTTAAGTTATTGTCTGAATCGTGGTTGGAACCGTTGTCTGTACTATATAATTGAAACGTGATTAAATCAAACCGAATCAATTTGTGTCATTTTGGTTTTGTTTAGTTTAAATTTTATTTTATTTAGTCTAAAATTTAAATTGTTAACCAATAATTCATTTGTAAATTGATTTAAACCGAATCAAACCAAACCATTCAATGTATTTGTTATGTGAACTGTAAGTGGAAGGTGAATTTGGTGATTCTGACTTTGAAACTCTTTTTATTTTTATTTTTATGATCAAGACGATATCAATATAATTACTCACTTTCTCAGAGTAAATGTCCACCCTCCTATTTGTACCGAGATTAAAAAATAGTGGAAGTGATGTAAGTGTAGTGAGTATAAAAATAAAGTATGAGAGAGAATGAGTAGGAGTAATAGTAAAGATTTTTTGTCATTTTAGAAAGTGGACATATACTATGAGTAAACTAAAAAGGAAAAACGTGAATATATACTCTGAGACGGAAGGAGTTATCATGTTATTTAAAAGTAAGGAAAAATTAATATAAATAATTTTTATTTAAGGAATATAAATAATTAAGTAAATAGAAAAGGTAAAAGGAACTTTGGTCATTTCAAAAAAAAAAAAAAAAAAAAAATTGGTGAAAATTGTGGGAGGAAAAGACGCCGGAATTAAGGGAGGCAGACATAAGCATGGGGTATGGTCTGAACATTGAACCATCGACTTTCCTTTAACCAAAATCCCACTTTTCTTTATTACTTGTTGTAGAAGCCAAATGCCTCTCCTCTCCCTCTCCCTCTTTCAAAACAACCAACTTTTTTTCAATATGCATAAATGGCAAAGTACCTAATACATTTATTACTTCTGCTTAAAAAATTAAGGAAAATGTAATGTGTTGTGAGTGTTGATAGTTAGGTAGGAAAGAGAAAGTGAGGTTGAGAAGAGTTAGTGGATAATTATTGTGAGTATGACATGTAAGACCCACTTTCCATTTTAAGATTTTGACTCTTAAAATAGGAAAGAGTACATTCTAAAATAAAATTGTCTTTAATTCCGTCATTTCTCTTATCAACAAACATTACCGATTTCCCATTTCTAAAATTAGGTGGTCGGGTTATTGGAAGAATACCATTAGAAATATGCAAAAAGATCGTGAGAACCGTGAGAACTTGGATACATTAGATACATTACTTGGACACATTAGATAAAAACTAATGTATCTAAATGGTTCACTTGGATACATTAGGTTCTTACCTAATGTATCCAAGTTCTCATGGTTCTCACGATATTTAGGTTCTCGTTTGAGCACCTATATATATACTCCCTCCGTCCCACCGAAAATTGCAAAACTTACCAAAATGGGCGTCCCATAGAAATTGCACATTCCATAAATGGAAAGTTTTTAATATTTTTTAATTAGTGGGTCCCACTTCTCATACTCACATCCACTAACCCACTAACTATTCTCTACCCCACTTTCTCTCTCCCACTCAACTATCAACACTCACAACACATCACTTTTTTCACTTTTCCCTTAATTCTTGTGCCATGATTTTTTTTGCAATTTTCGGCGGGACGGAGGGAGTATATATGTGTGTGTGTGTGTGTGTGCGCGCGCGCGCGCGCTCAAATGAGAACCGTAATTGCGTGAGAACCAAGCATAACCATTATATTAGAATCAAAATTAAGGGTCCAGATTATAGAAACATTGGATACACTTGGATACAATATATAAATTTTGATATTGCACTTGAATACAGTAGCTAAACAAGTACTGTATCCAAGTGTTGCACTTGGATACAGTAGGTTAAAAATTAATATATCCAATTGTATTTTTAAAAATTAGCTACTGTATCCAAGTGTATCAAATATATCTATAATCTGAACCCTTGATTTTGTATTTAATCAAATGGTTATGATTGGTTCTCACGGTTCTCATCCTTCATCCATAAATTTCTTTATTAGTATTTAAAAATATAGATTAAAGAAAAATGTTATAAAATCGGGGGTGAAATATTTGTCTTATGATATGAAAATTGAGGCCGGAGAGATAAAGTGACGTAGAAACACTAAATAGATATTTACTTGTTATTAGTACGGCAAGAGAAGCGCGTTTCATTAATTAAAAAAAAAAAATAAAAAAATTACTAATTATGTCTCATCAAAATGAAGGTTAAAAAAGAATCCAATTTTGCTTTCAACCAATAGCAATTTGTTGTCCACATATAATTCCATATAAAAAATGCATACTCGGTCCGTTTGGTAACAAATGACCTATTTTATTATTTTGAATGCTCCACTGAAAAGTCATATTTATAAAATGTTAAAATGTAAAACTTTTATTACGTCTTTCTTTATTAGACTCACTTATTAAACTCATAACAATTTGGGATGACGAGAGGGGCTATTGCCACTTGTAGACACCCCATTTTGAACATACAATCATGATTACACTACTCTTGTGTCTCGCCTTTTATGTTTGGATGAAAACTCGTTAGTTTCGTCATGTTTTGTTAAGTTTCTGACTGACTTTGTGAGTTATGGGTTTAACCGAATAACGAAACAAACTGAGAGGTAAATAGTCAATCTGGGCTAGATGTCTCGCGCGACTAACTGAATTGGGTTGTTTGAATTGTCCATACTTCTAAAGGGGTTAAAATGACACATTTAAAAATGAGGGGAGGGTAAATAAAAAAAAAGATGAACAATATATCCCTTCACACCCCCACGCTCCCAGACTCCGACCCCAACCCTTCCTCCATATTTTCCGATGTCCCACTCCATTCCCGTCTCCGACCAACACCAACATCTCCGACCGGCCTCCTCTTTTCTTCATTCTCATCACAGTATAGTACGACTGCAATCCCGTATATCACCCCATTTCAATCTTTGATTTTTGATTTGGGTTATGATTTTTTATTTAGGTTTCGATTTGGAAACCCAGATCTGGGTTTGTTCCATTTTGATTTTGATTTTGGTTTTGGCTTTGGTTTTGATTCCGATCTCTGATTTTGATTTCGATTCTGATATGCCCATGAAATTCCGGCCAGACGACGGTGTTGAAGTTGCATCTAGTTTAACATGAGGCGGTATTGGTGCTTCAAGTGAGTGCCCAGATATGCAAAGAACATGAGGCGGTTTTGTTTTTTATTTCGGTTTTGATTTTTGATTTTAGGTTTGTTCCACTCTGTTTTGGCTCAATCGGTGCCGGACGGCGATTTCCGGTGAGAAGAGAGGTGAGGGACTGTTAATGGCTAGAAAGAGCTTTATGGGTATGAATGAATTGAAGGGACTGTCTTCTATAAAAAAAAACATACTTCTTTCTTTCACTTGTGTGTATAATCTGTGTGTGTTCATGTGGCGGTGTTTGGCCGGTGTTTGGCATGGCTCTAGGTGGTGGCGGTGCGGTGGTGTGGTGGCCGGTGGTAGTAATGGTGGAGAGAATCGTGATGATAATTTGGTTGAAATGTAAAATTTGTATTTTGAATTTCATTAACAAATTTGACTGTAATCAAATTTTATATTTGGACTGTTTTTAGGTAAATGATTAGTGCTTAATCATAAATGTTAAATCTCTTAATTCGATTTCATTATCACTTTTCACAATATAATACTATTATTCCTTAATCCCGGTCTCAGGAGAGAAAATCCTAATTCGGATGGGCGGAGGGAGTAATGCTTATACGTACCGGTCTATCAAACGAGCCAAAAAAAAATTAGTTAATAGCTAAATAAAAATTATTTTGGGAAGGAGAGAGTAATTAAGAAGTAATAAAAAGGAAAATAAAACAGTTAATTTTTCATTTTGTCTTGAAAGAAAATAATTATTTATATAAGATAAAATATATAAATAGTGAATGCTCGAAAAGAAAATTTATTGGTTTAACAAAATCAATAAATAGTTTTTTAAAACAAAAAATTTAAAATTTGGTAAGTTTAAAAAATTGATGAAAGTAATGATAATAAAATTATATTGTATGGCTTTATTTAATATTTTGATATTTGTTTTTTGCTCAAATAAAAAATTTTGATAATTGTTTTGATTTCAGCCCTGTTAAGTTTGGAATTTTCATTAAGCCCCTAAATGAAATATCAACTTCAAACTACCCATTTCCGTTAGTCACGTGCATGGCACATGCCTTTTAACTGAGTTTCAAACAAATTCCGTCAAAAAGGCCCTAACTAGCGAAAATGAATTACCCCAAGGTCCGATCTGACGAAAAAAGACATCCGGGGATCGATTGGAAGGGTGGTATTGTACTTTAGGGTCTAAATTGTCATTAACCCAAAAAAAATATTACTGCTTATGTCTCATCAAAATGAAGGTTAAAAAAGATTCCAATTTTGCTTTCAACCAATAGCAATTTGTTGTCCACATATAATTCCATATAAAAAATGCATACTCGGTCCGTTTGGTAACAAATGACCTATTTTATTATTTTGAATGCTCCACTGAAAAGTCATATTTATAAAATGTTAAAATGTAAAACTTTTATTACGTCTTTCTTTATTAGACTAACTTATTAAACTCATAACAATTTGGGATGACGAGAGGGGCTATTGCCACTTGTAGACACCCCATTTTGAACATACAATCATGATTACACTACTCTTGTGTCTCGCCTTTTATGTTTGGATGAAAACTCGTTAGTTTCGACATGTTTTGTTAAGTTTCTGACTGACTTTGTGAGTTATGGGTTTAACCGAATAACGAAACAAACTGAGAGGTAAATAGTCAATCTGGGCTAGATGTCTCGCGCGAGACATCGATGTCTCGCGCGAGACATCTCCGTCAGTCTTCGAGTTTGATTATGTTTTCTTCTCCGTTTCAATCTCTTTCTCCACCATAACTCTAGCAATTCGGGATTTGACCAATATATGGATCCTAGTTACCTAATCAACCTCTCCACAATCAACAACTTTATTCCCATTCCATTTACACTTCCTTTGCTTGATCATTAAGTCATCCTACACCTATAAATATAGGGTTCTTCCTCCTTGAAAACCCTAATGACCCAAATAAAGCTAACGATTTAATTCCCCTCCTGAAGCTCTACCAAAATCTCTCCACAAACTCCATAATCACACAGAACACCAAAATCATTCATACACTTGAAGCTTTTGGATCATCATAGCCTTAACCTAGGCTATCCATCAAAATCACGCGTTCTTCACAAGGGTAATCTTTCCTACACTTTTAATCTCTACTACTAATCTATTCTTTGCTTTAAGAGTAGTGTTATCCCATAAAAAATGATTAGCTTAGAGTCCCTTCAATTCATGGAGGCGATCTCGAAACACATAATCCGACATTCCAATAATTAAGAAATTAATTATTGGTTTTATTTGTTAATTTCTTTAGATCAATAACACCTAAGCAAGATCGATTATGGATCGGGTGGATTTGATGCTCATTGACCTTCTAAATCCATAACTTAACCCCCGAACCCTTGAATATCTAGTTAACTTATATTCTTATTATCATAATAAGTGGCGACTCTAAAATAAATTTAAACGGGGATTTTCTCACATTCTCACACTACTACATTTTTTACTTATCCACTACAATATTTGTAAATTGATATAATTATCCTCCGATATTTAAGGAGTTAATGAAATATATTGGGGAGATAATATATACACCACAAGTTTACTTATCCATTACATACCTAATTAAAATTTTAATTAATCATGATCATGACATTATTTTTCTTCAAGATACTTGCCTTCTTTAACAACGAATTGTTTTTTTTTATCTCACTTTTTCTTTCTTTTATACTCTCAACATTTACTTTAAAAAAAAATATTTTGTTTTTCAAATAAAATGGATTACTCATTCCTATGTCTCACAATAAGGGTCACTTATTTCCTTTAATGGGCTTCATATAACAAATGTTACTATCTCAAATAAAAATTGATAAGTATTTATTTACTCAATCAGACACACTTACCCAAAATCACAACAATAACCTACTTACTATTTTTTACCCCATATTTTTTTTCTATTTAATTTTCATACACACAGCACCTACTCCACTATCAATATTATATTATTATTTTTTACTATTTTATAATTTTAATATTTTAATCTTTTATTATAGGACACAAATATTAGTCGGAGGAAGTATTTGGGCATTGCATGAGGAAGGAGTATTTATTTACTCCCTCCGTCCCAAAATGATCTTCTCATTTCTCACTGTCCTAAAAAGTTCTTCTCATTTCTACAATTTGAGCTTAAAAGTGCATAAACAAAACATGGCTAGTAAACAAGTACTTTATATTTTTTAAAAAATTGAATAGTTAAATGCGAATATCATTTTGGGACGGAAGGAATTTATTTATTTATTTATTGGTGGACAAAGATATTGTAGGATCGGAGGAAGTATTTGGTACTAGTATTTTATGAGGAGGGAGTATTTATTTATTTAAAGTGGAGTTGAAGTGAGGATGTGTCTTGGTCAAAAACCCAATCTCAAGTTTACACACAGTCCTCCCTGTCGGGACGGCCAAACTTCTCTCTCTAGACTGTGCTCAATGCTCATCATCTGTCACTTTCTCTCTCTGTATTTATATGTGTGCAAGTTTGTGTTTGAACAAGTAACTGAAACAACCCACACAAAACAGTAAACAAAATTATCTTCTTATTTTTTTGGTACAAAATTATCTACATTTATGATTTAACACACTTTTCTGTTCTATCTACGCCACAGTTGGCTGCTCTATCTACGCCATAGGAGTACGTAAGTTTGACTAGTAGATTTCATTTAACTATGCAAAGTGTAAACAGTACTGTAGTAAATTTTAATATTTTTCGAAAAATGACTTTCAGGGGATAAATCCGTAAGTTGTTTTACAAAAAAACCTAGCTTATTTTAGTTGACCTTAAAATATTTTACATTGACTTCTTTTTACTTTGGGTTACCAAACACCGGTAAACATGTAAACATTTTTCGTATAACATTTTACGATGAAACGAACGGGGCCGAATTTTGAAATTGAAGAACAACTCCATCCATCTCAAATTCAAAATATTTGAGTATCTAAATAACTAAATGCTTTTACTATAACACGTTTTAATCATAAATGATGATATTATTCATAAATAATGGTAAAGATTCACTACAACAAAAATGGTCTTTTACAACGTTTAAAAAACGTTGTTGTTGAGATTTTACAACGTTTTCAAAAACGTTGTATTATCCACCGTTGTTAAAAGTCCCCTTCTACGACAACGTTTTTAAAATGTTGTAGTGAACGTTGTTACTTCTGATTTTATTTATTTTTAGTACTTTTCAACAACATGACCTAAACGTTGTTATAAATAGGGATGACCAAACCGGCCCGGAACCGGAGCGAACCGGCGAGTTAACCGGAACTGGAGTAACCGGAACCGGTGTAACCAAGGGCCGGTTAAGGTTCACATAAATGGTGAACCGGAACCGGACCAAAACCGGACCGGAACCGGAACCGGAACCGGAACCGGAACCGGACCGGGGTTTCCATTAAAAAAAATAAAAATCCATTGTTTTTCAATAAATTTCAACATGTTTATTCATTATTGTATGATAAATAAATAAAATCCCTTGTTTTCACTAAATTTTAACTCGTTTATTCATTATTGTATGATAAAAAAATAAAAAAAATGTAGTGTGGAACCGTACCAGAACCGGATTGTGATGACCGGAACCGGTGTAACCAAGGGCCGGTTAAGGTTCACATAAATGGCGAACCGGAACCGGCGTTGGTCATCCCTAGTTATAAACTCAACAACGTTTCGTAAAACGTGGTCTAGTTTCCAACGTTTAATATAAACGTTGTAACTAACACCAGAAATTGAAAGTTATGGACAACATAAACTAGGGTATTTTGACTGTAAACTAAAGGGAAAAGAATTTTTTTTTGCCTAGATCTGAGATACGAAGCCGCTGATGATGATAGATCGACCCCTCCCCCTCGTTCAATACAAACACCAATAAATAACTAATATATCAAGCTAATTTAACCGAAACCCAGATGATAAATCGACTTGAACAATGGCACCTACAAAAAAAGAGAATAAGCAGAAATTGGTAGTGGTAAGGGAAGGGAAGGAAGGATACCCAGTGAGTAGATTTGCCAAGAGCAGCAAACGGAAATCCATGGGTAGGGGGTTTGTATATGTACGGAGAAGATAGAGAGATTGAATTTGTGAGGGCTATGGTTTATGGAGAAACGACTAGGGCTAGGGAGGGAGATGATATACCTGTTGTTGTAGCTGTGGAGATGATATGCAGAGTTACCTCCGGCTCCAACGCCACCGCACAACGCACAATCACCAAGTATCGCCGCCATCGATGCCCTGCTATACTTTTGTCTGTTTGACAGCTTTGGCTTTTGTGATTTCGGGGAAAAAATGACTTAACTTGAATTTTTGGGGGACGGGTGGTGCGGGAATTGCAATTTGGAATCCCGCCTCTCCAATTTTGATAGGAGATATTGAGTGAAACAAAAAAAAAAGTTCCTTTCATGAATATTTCTAGTATTTTGTATTCTAATATTATTTGCTTACGAGGAAATCCATTGACTCAATTAAACTTAGTAACACGGTGGTATGTTTTTTATATTCTTTTTAAAATTTATTGTTATTGTGATAATATTTTTAGCAATATATACTCCCTCTGTCCCACCCGAATTAAGATTTTTGGGTTGGGCACGGGGATTAAGGAAAAAGTGTTAGTGGAGTAGGTGTTGTGAGTATGAAAAATAAATAAGATAGAGAAAGTGGGATAGAGAATAATGAGTGGAAAGTTGTTGTGAGTGTGAATGTGCATCTCATTAAATAAAACACTTCTATTTTTGGGTTGTCCTAATTCGAGTGGGATGGGGAGAGTATAAATTAATTTAATTATTCTGATAAAAATTATAAAATTTGATTTTATAACAGTTATATTAGTATATCAATAATAAGCTTTAAATACGGTTCCACGGGTGGAACAGCCGGTTGCGGGTTTTAAAAATGAGGAACCGCAACTGAACCGCATTAAACACTTGTACCGTTCCAACTGGTCACATGTCTTGCATGTCCGGTTCTTACTGGTCAAACCAAGGTCCGGTTCCAAGGGTCGCCACGGATCCGAACACGAGTTGGCCATATATACCTTCATATCACAGTATCAATGAAAAACTATGCAAATTGTTTTGGATAAAATAAATAAAAGTAAGTAAATGTTACTTTTTTGCTTTCAAAATTAAAAATAGTAGTATACTCTCTTGAATTTCAGTATTTCTTAATTTTGTGCCCCATAAAAATAGTAAAGCTTTAAGATGCAATTAAATGTATTTGTTTTTTACAACAATTTTTAAATGTTGTAATAACAGACATTGCAACGTTTTAAAAAAACAACATTATCAAAAGGTTTTAGGTTACAACGTTTACATTATAAACATTGTTAATAGTACAACGTTTCGGACGAAAACGACGTTGTTCCTTGCAACGTTTGTACAAAACGTTGTCATTACTTAGCTTTGACAATGTTTATTAGTAAAACGTTGTAAAAATATCGAAACCATAACGTTTTCTCCACAAAAGTTGTCTGACATTACTTATAACAACGTTTATTTTGAAACGTTTTTAATGAAAATGTTGTAAAAAATTGTGTTTTGTTGTAGTGATTCATACAGATAATAGCAAAAAAATACAAAGAGAAACCCTAACGAAATACAAAGAGAAACCAAAACAAAAAAACCCTAACGAATTTAAGTACGGAGGAGGGTGGGGAAGTTGAGATCAGCAGTGTTGATGTGAGATTTGCAAGATATTCCGCCCACCAGATTTGCTGGAGATTGACGGACCAAAACATACACAATATAAACCGAAAATCTTGAGTGGTCTGGAAGATGGTGTAGGTCGACGATGGGGCTGTTATATGGGGGCTTGGTCGTATCTGAGAGAGAAATAGATGGAGAGGGGAGGGGATGGAAGATGATAAAGGATAAAGGGGCGGAGACTTACCGAAGAAGAACGCTGGCTAGAAATTGGATGGTGATTGGCAATTGGGGGTAGGAGAAAGGATGAGGTGAAAGGATTGGGAGGCAATTGGAGCATATGGAGAAAGGAGGGGGTTGACCGAAGATGGTGGAAGGGCGCGCAGAGGAGCAGAGAGATGGGAGCTGACCAGCGATGGGGAAAGGGACGGGAAAGAGAGCGTAAATGGGGGGGGTGTAGGAAAGAGAGAGGTTATTTGGGTTTTTGTTTTGGGCCAATTTATAATTCAAACCCTACATATAAAAAATTTAACCCTACAGTTTGGATTTTCACTATTTAGATTGGATTACCTAAAATACCCTTCAAATTTGGTCATATGAGCTGCACATGACCAATTAACTGAAAAAAATTCACGGCGTTAGTGTCAGTGATTATGGATGCAAAAATAAATAAGTTGGATGTGTTCTATGCAACGAAAATAAATTGAGTGATTAAATCCACAAAAAATGCATAGTTGAGTGGTTTTTCTGGGCATTTTTACCTAAAATAAAAGACTACTACATGTACCATTACCACTCTTGACAAGCCATTTAATTATGGTAATAGTTTTGAATTATACTTAAGGAAATCTAATTGATTCCTTAAACTTTTATTCAACTACTTTCCACATTTTTCCTCCTAAAACTTTGTCTTCCCATCAGGCCATTACAATCACTTTTCACTTTTCTTTGCCTTCCATTTTTCATTACACAATTAATATATCCAACCAATTTCCCTCCTAATAATCCCTCCCCATTTTTCTTTTATAAATACTTATTCATTATACATTTTTTAAGGATTCTATTTTTATTAATGAAAAATTATGTTGTATTTATATAGGAAATCGGGTTGTCACCCAGAAGTAGAACTAGTGTAAAAAGTGAGACTGGATTTTTGGGAGGGAGATTGGTTGGAAAGATTAATTGTGTAATTAAAAAAATTGGGAGGCAAAATGCGAAAATGTTAAAGTGTAATGGGAATGAAAATATTATGAGAGAATAAAAAGTTGGAAAGTATGATAGAAGTTTGCAAGATCCAACTGGATTTTCCTAGTGTGTTTTTTTTTTTTTTTTTAACCAATTGGATTTTTCTAGATAAGAATTTAACATTATTATCATTATTTAATGGCTTATGCGTGGACATAGTGAAAATCTCGTAAAAAACTTGTATTACGCTCGCTTTAGTGGCTTATGCGTGGACATAGTGAAAATCTCGTAAAAAACTTGTATTACATAGAGGGTACCCCTTATGTAGGGGAGTTTGTGTCAACAGGTGATCATTCAGATGGCGCGGGACGTCTACGGCAAGGAGGCTACCAGATGGCGCATAGTGACCTTTTTTGTAAATAAATAAAACTTTCTCAAAATCGTTGCATTTTTGTAAATAATCAGAGCTTAAAAAAACTCATTGGCACTTTTTGACACTATAACTTGTACTTTTTAATGATATAACCGACATTTTTTAACAGTAGGACTGTCACTATTTTAACCATTCCGTCGGCACTATTGAAAATTCCAATCGGCAATCCTTAACACTATAGCCGGCACTATTGAACAATACACCGGGCAATCATCAACATAATAACCGACACTCTTTTAGCAAATGTCAAAAGTGTCAGTTTGAATGTTTATAAGTGTCATTTTGAAATCTGACATTTTATTATATTAGAATCGCCACTTTATAATATTAGAAGTAATATTTATAGAAAACCCGTTCTTCATCTCTTAGTGCAAAACTTTTTTTTTTTAATAAGATTGACTCGCGTTAATAAGTTAAAAAACCATAATTAAATGATGGGTTAATGATAATTAAGACCCTAAAGTGATGTACCACCCTCCCAAACGGACCCTGTTATTTTTTTTCGCCAGACCAGACCTTGATGTGAAAAATAGTCGCCAGTTAAGGCCTTTTTGACGGAATTCGTTAAAAACTCAGTTAAAAAGCATGTGCTTGGCACGTGATTAACAGAATTGAGTAATTTGAATTGCTATTAAGTTTGAAGGGGTTGTAAATGACAAATTCTAAAAAGGAGGGGTGGAAAAAAAAATTATATCCTACTTCATCTTCCTCCCGTCACACACACACACACACACACGCATGCACACACTCTCCCCTATTTGTCTCTATCTCAGACGGATCATCGGTAATCTCCGGCGGACACTGGCTCTTCCCTGCCCGCCCTTCCTCTCTTTAACTCACCAATTCTCTTCCCTCTTGCCCACACAGATCTATCTCCCCCTTCCTTGCCTCCCACCCTCTCATCTTCTAGATCTGTTCATTATTTTCTGTCTCCATCGCTGCCGGTTGTCATCGTCGCCGTCGCTAACCGTCATAGCCGTCGTGTCGGCCGTCCCTGTCTTCCACCACTGACAACCATTGACTAGAACCTTTCCCCCGTCTCTCTCCTAACCATTAACGAATCTTTGAGCATGTTTTGTTCATATTTTATGAATTTTGCAGATCCGAGTACAACCCTTTCAGATGTGCACTCTTCACAATTTGGGTTTCGAAGATGGGTTTCGATTCGCCCATTTAGAAGTACACAAGATTTGGGTTTCTTGAAAAGTTTTATTGAAGAAATCCATTCAAAATTCTGGTTTTGATTTGATTTTATGTTTTGATTTTGATTTTATTGAAGAAGCCCATTTCATCTTCTTTGCTTCTGGGAATGATGAAGACATTCCATTCTTATTGAGTTTAATGGAGAAAAGAAGTATGAGTCTTGCTCAACCTCATGAGAATCGGATTTACTGTCGCTGTTTATCTCAATATAAGTGTTTATCTTACCGAATTGATTTGGTAATCTAGAACTAAAAACGTAAACCAACCACCAGCCTCCTCCGTCGACGGCGTCGGCGTGTGCGTTCGTGTGTGTGTTTGGTTCCTTGTTTTCTAGGTCTTCTTTTTAATCGGTAAACAATGGTAACAATAGTGGTAAGCGGCGATGATGGTGGTGATTTGCAGTGGTTGTATTGGAAGAATAGAGGTTGATTTATAATTTAATTGAGAATGTATGTATTTTAACATTTGTAATTGATGATTTTGACATTTTTAATATACATTGTTTTTTAATTTTATGGTACATTTTTCCTTTCGAAAAAAATATATGGTACATTCTTCCGTTTTAAAATAAATATCACACTCTTCCGTTTTAAAATAAATGTCACTTTTGACTTATTTTTTTTGAAATTATGATAGTATTTTTTTATAAGAAAAAAATTAATTCTATCATTTGGAAAAGAAAATTACATTTTCTCTGCCTTTTTTAATAACAAAACTTGGTGAATTAAAAAAGAAATTATTTTTTAATTTCCTTTTTTTAAATATAGAATAAAATAGACGATAACTTTTTATTTTGTGTTAAAATTTTATTTAAAAATTTAATATTTATATTTGAAATGATATTATTTTAATTTTCAGCCCTACTAAGTTTAGAATTTCCATTAAGCCCCCTAAAAGAAACATTAACTTCAAACAACCCAATTCAGTTAGTCACGTGCCAAGCACATGCTTTTTAAATGATTTTTTAACGAATTCTGTCAAAAAGGGCTTAACTGGCGACTATTTTTCACATCAATCAAGGTCTGATCTGGCCGGAAAAAAAACATCAAGGTCCGTTTGGGAGGGTGGTATATCACTTTAGGGTCTAAATTATTCTTATCATTAACCCTTAAATGATAGATGGTTTTCCTTTTTGAAAGGTTAAAAGAGTAATTGTATTTACATGTTATACCATCACCTTATTGGCTTATTCACCTACTAGAACTTAACTGAATTATTAAACTTCTTATATTATAAAAGGAGTATATGTCCTTCAAAAAATGACTCAGTGAGAAAAATCGAGCTCCACAATTTGTAAAGTTTAGGATTTAATCTCTCTTTTTGCTTTTTGCCCAAGACATTGTTAAAAAATTAATCTTTTAACTTATACAGTAATTCACTAAAGAAAATGAAGTAGATGTAAAAATTGTATGGCCAAATTACTTGCATGCCATGAGGTATTGAAGGGCACCAACATCAATAAAAATAAAAATTACCTTTACTTAATAATTAATCTATGATTTTTTTTCTATTTACATAATCAAATATTACCTTTTTCACTCTTTTATAATTTCACCTAAAGTAACATAGATAAATGAAAATAAAATAAATATAGTACTGTAGATTGCAGAGAGAGACAGAATTGGTAAAGTTATGTAGAATCTAATTAAAAAAAAGTAAAAAAAAAAAAAAAAATAAATAAATGTTTAAGAGAGAGAAAGATTAAAGAGAGTGATGGCAAGAGGGAGGTAGGTTTATTATTTGTTTGAAAATTGTAAAAAATATAATTGTAAAGCAATGTCACAAGATTCTCATCAGGAGGAGATAAAGAAGACAGAGCAGTGGAAATGGTCTGAAATTCAAGGCCTTGAACTTGTTTCAGACTCCAAGACCAACAATATTTCTTCACCCTCCCCCTCCCCCTCCCCCTCCCCCTCTTCCTCCTCCTTTAAATCCAACCATCTCAAAACACACACTCACACACCAGAAACAGAGGAGGGTAGAATGGAGGTTGTTTCTGAAGGAAAAAAGGATGAAATTAGTGAGAATGGAGGAGAAAAGCCTAATTCTTTACCTCCTACAACTGGATTTAGTGAGTTGTTTAGATTTGCTGACAGATTAGACTATGTTTTAATGGGTATTGGCACTGTTGGTGCCTTTGTTCATGGCTGTTCTTTACCTCTCTTCTTGAGATTCTTTGCTGATCTTGTTAATTCTTTTGGCTCAAATGCCAATAACATTGATAAAATGACTCAAGAAGTCTTAAAGGTACAATCTTTGATCATTTCAAACCAAACCCAATTCAATTAGAATCAGTTTTCTGCCATTGGGTTTGATAAACTGACATCTGATTTTGATTTTGGGTTTTTTGTAGTATGCATTTTATTTTCTTGTAGTTGGAGCTGCAATATGGGCATCTTCATGGGCAGGTGGGTTTCATTTGTTTGTACTGTACAGCTAGTTTAACACCAAGTTTAGCTTTTCCAAATTGGGTTTTCCATTTTTTTTACTGAAAATGGGCTGAAATTTGAACTGGGTTTTTGCAGAGATATCTTGTTGGATGTGGACAGGAGAGAGGCAAACCACTAAAATGAGGATCAAGTATTTGGAAGCAGCTTTGAACCAAGATATTCAATACTTTGATACAGAAGTTAGAACTTCTGATGTTGTTTCTGCCATTAACACTGATGCAGTCCTAGTTCAAGATGCCATTAGTGAAAAGGTGAGCAAGAAAATGAAAAATGATGGAATTTTTTTATTTTATTATTCTCAAATTTATCCACAATTTTGATGTGTGTGTGTGTGTGTGTTTTGGCAGTTGGGGAATTTCATACACTACATGGCAACATTTGTGTCTGGATTTGTAGTGGGTTTCACTGCAGTTTGGCAACTGGCTTTGGTCACACTGGCTGTGGTTCCTCTCATTGCCATAATTGGGGCCATTCACATGACTACATTGGCCAAACTCTCTACCAAGAGCCAAGAAGCTCTTTCACAAGCTGGAAATATTGCTGAGCAGGTGAGATTAATCTGAAGAAAACTCAGATATTTTACAAATTTACTATAATTAGTAATGATCTATTATAAACACTTCTGTTTCTTTAATCTGAATTTTACCAATTTTCTCTGTTTCATACAAGGAAACAGCATAAATTTCCCCTTTTTCTTCTTTCTTGGTAATTTTGAATTTGAAGTAGAGTAAGAAAAGTAGCAATTTTCACTACTTTTACCATTTGGGTCTTTCTCAAATTTACTCCAAATTGCAGACAATTGTTCAAATTCGGACTGTTTTAGCATATGTTGGTGAATCAAAAGCACTAAAAGCCTACTCATCCGCATTAAGAATCTCCCAAAGGCTCGGTTACAAGACTGGATTTGCGAAAGGATCAGGATTAGGGGCAACATATTTTACAGTCTTTTGTTGCTATGCATTACTTTTATGGTATGGTGGTTATCTTGTTCGACATCACTACACTAATGGAGGACTCGCCATTGCCACCATGTTCTCTGTTATGCTCGGTGGACTGTAAGAACTCTGTTTCCATTTTCCATTGCAACATATTTTACAGTCTTTTTTTTTTATTATTATTTATTTTTTTGGCTTAAATTTCTATTTTATTTGGCAGTGCATTAGGCCAATCTGCCCCAAGCATGAGTGCATTTGCGAAAGCAAGAGTTGCAGCTGCAAAAATCTTCCAATTAATCGATCACGAACCAAGTGTCGATAGAAATAGCGAATCGGGTTTGGAGTTAGACTCGGTCACAGGTCAAATTGACCTGAAAAATGTTGACTTTTCATACCCTTCAAGGCCAGAAGTTAAAATTTTAAGCAATTTCTCATTGAGTGTTCCTGCTGGCAAAACCATAGCTTTGGTTGGAAGTAGTGGCTCTGGGAAAAGCACAGTGGTTTCCCTCATTGAAAGATTTTATGATCCTACCTCAGGTAAAATTGTTAAGCACTCATTTGACTATGTTTGACCAAAGCATGACCTTTGAGAAACACCTATAATTTTTAATGTATGTTATTTTTGTTTATTTTTTCGTCATTTTTGTGATTTTTTGAAGGGTCAAAACATAGTTATACCTCTGACAAACAAATTTCCCCTTGCGTGAGGGCAGCGGTAGTAAATGGGACATTTTCTAGTAGACAAATTTAATGAAGTTAATGCTGATCTTGGGTTGATGCAGTTCTTGTGTCTGAAGAAGATTTCTTGAGTAATTGGAATGAAAATCTCTGTTAATAAATAGTGTTATTTTTTGCAGGGAAAGTTCTTTTAGATGGGCATGACATAAAGGCATTAAAGTTGAGATGGTTGAGACAACAAATAGGACTAGTGAGCCAAGAACCTGCACTATTTGCTACCACTATTAAAGAAAACATGCTCTTGGGCAGGCCTGATGCCACCTTAGTCCAGATTGAAGAAGCTGCCCGGGTCGCCAATGCTCACTCTTTCATTATCAAGTTACCCGATGGCTACGACACTCAGGTCAGTACAAGTTTTATAGCACACGGTACAACCATTTTAACCAAAAAATAAATAAATAAAAGAACTTTGTAATCGTGTGTGTAGTAAAACCATCTATGCACATGCGGGGTAACAGGTTCTGAGGCCTGTCTAATCGGACTGCACATTTCGTCCAATAGATTACTTCATTAAGGGTACGGTCGTCTTTTTGACCTCCCACTTCCACCAATAAGGACACCCGTCGATGGAAGATGGGATATGGCCATAAGTGTGGGTGCAGTCCAATTGCACAGGCCCCAATTCATGGGGTAACTTGGGGTTTTACTTATGGGACCCACATTTGGTGAATTCACAAACAAACCTAACTTTGTTGTTTAAAGTCAATGTAAGAAGTGTTGGTTATGCATTTATAGAAAGGGTACAACATGGTTCGAGTCAACAGTGCATGTGCAGATCTTAAATGGGGTACTTGTTTATGCATACAGAAAACAGAGACTTGTAATGGAAGTAGCAAGGGATGGGGATGGCTGACCCGAAAGCATTGCATTATATAAATGAATAGAAAGCACGGAGCATGTTGTTTTCACTACCATTAATAAACATAAATAATGAAACCACCATATCGCAATTTAGAAAAGAATCCCCACATAATTAAAAATTACGCGAGATTTGGTTTGACTGGCAAGAGGTTGAATGATCCGTTTTGATATTCACATGGAAAATAATCAATTCTAAAGGCAAGTTGGAGACCAACAGCTGCGTAAAATATTGCTTATATACATTAGACTTGATACCCAAGTTTAGTTATGTCGTTATTTAACAACATATTTAAAAAAAGAAAGACAGAAATTGAGATTGGAATATTTGAGTCATTGTGCTTCGAGGACCAAAATTATGCCGTTTGACTGTAATTAATCCTTGAAGATTAATATGATATTCGGTTCTTGGCATAATAATATTGAGTTTTATATGATTAAAAAAAATGAATTATTAATTAAAAAAATAAAATTAATTTTGAAATATTGGCAGGTTGGAGAGAGAGGATTACAACTTTCGGGTGGACAGAAGCAAAGAGTAGCTATAGCAAGGGCGATGCTTAAAAACCCTGCAATCTTGCTCTTAGACGAGGCAACAAGTGCATTGGACTCTGAATCTGAAAAGCTCGTGCAAGAGGCTCTTGATCGGTTCATGATCGGACGGACGACATTGGTCATAGCCCACCGCCTTTCCACCATCCGTAAGGCAGACTTAGTTGCGGTATTGCAGCAAGGAAGTGTATCCGAGGTTGGGGCCCACGACGATCTTATGGCCAAAGGTGATAATAGTCTTTATGCCAAGCTCATCAAAATGCAGGAAATAGCTCACGAGACTGCATTGAATAATGCTAGAAAGAGCAGCGCTAGGTAAATGGACGAAACTACCCCTTTTTATCATAAATCTTGGATAATATTCTCTGTCCCAGTAAGTTTGTTCTATTTTGACTTTTTATGGTCAATATAAATGGAGTTTGACTAAACACTGATGTAGATATAAACATTCCAGTGAAATTAAAAATTGTTATCAATGATCACTTGTGATTTATCGATAACAATTTTTACAATGTCATTGTGATCATTAGATTGACACCAATGTTTGGTCAAGGTTCATTTACATTTACCACCAAAAGTCAAAATGGGACAAACTTTCTGGGACGGAGGGAATAAACGGGAATTAGCCTTATTTTTCTGATTGGTTGCTCTTTTTGCAGGCCTTCTAGTGCAAGAAACTCGGTGAGTTCGCCTATAATTACGCGAAACTCATCGTATGGTCGATCACCATACTCCAGGCGCCTATCCGACTTTTCTAATTCCGATTTTAGCCTTTCCCTTGATGCATCATACGCTTATAACTATCGTCAAGAAAAACTCGCATTCAAAGATCAAGCTAGTTCCTTCTTGCGTCTTGCAAAGATGAATTCCCCCGAATGGACTTACGCTTTAATCGGGTCTGTCGGTTCAGTCATTTGTGGGTCTCTCAGTGCCTTTTTCGCCTACGTACTAAGTGCAGTCATGAGCGTTTACTACAGCCAAGATCACGATTACATGATCAAACAAATCGGGAAATACTGCTATCTTTTGATCGGGGTTTCGTCCGCTGCCCTCATTTTCAATACGTTGCAGCACTTTTTCTGGGACGTTGTGGGGGAGAATTTGACCAAAAGGGTGAGGGAGAAAATGTTAGATGCTGTTTTGAAAAATGAAATGGCGTGGTTTGATCAAGAAGAAAATGAGAGTTCTCGAGTTGCTGCGAGGCTAGCTCTTGATGCTAATAATGTCCGCTCCGCCATTGGAGATAGAATTTCAGTTATTATGCAGAACTCTGCTCTCATGTTAGTTGCCTGCACTGCAGGATTTGTTCTTCAATGGCGCCTTGCCCTTGTCCTCATCGCTGTTTTTCCTGTTGTCGTTGCAGCCACCGTTTTGCAGGTACATTTCCTAAAATTTCAATTTTTTTCTTTTATATATACTCCCTCCGTCCCTAAATGATGTTCCCACTTTTTTCGCCGTTACCACGATGAACTTTGAGCAATAATTTTAAGTTAGTTTATTTATCCTAATGAAAATCTTAAACTTGATATCGATAGTATTGTTGATGGTGTGTTGATAGCAAGTTTTAAATTTTCATTAGGATTACATTAACCTAAAAATATTGCTCAAAGTTCATTCGTGATAAGGACAAAAAAAAGTGGGAACATCATTTTGGGACTGATGGAGTATATACATTTTGCAATCTGATTTTGTTTTGTTATTTATGAACAGAAAATGTTCATGCAAGGATTCTCCGGTGACTTAGAAGGGGCACACGCGAAAGCTACACAACTGGCCGGAGAAGCAGTGGCGAACATGAGAACCGTCGCCGCCTTCAACTCAGAGGCTAAAATTGTCAATCTTTTCACTTCCAACCTCCAAACCCCGCTTCGCAGATGCTTCTGGAAGGGACAGATTGCGGGAAGTGGATATGGAATAGCGCAATTTTTACTATATGCCTCATATGCCCTCGGGCTATGGTACGCCTCGTGGCTTGTGAAACACGGGATCTCTGATTTTTCAAAAACCATCCGAGTTTTCATGGTCCTGATGGTCTCAGCCAACGGTGCTGCTGAAACACTGACCTTAGCCCCTGATTTCATCAAGGGCGGGCGGGCAATGAAGTCGGTCTTTGACCTCCTTGACCGAAAAACTGAAATCGACCCGGACGATCCCGACTCCGTCCCCGTCCCGGACCGACTCCGAGGAGAAGTGGAACTCAAGCACATTGACTTTTCTTACCCCTCCCGTCCCGATGTTCCCATCTTTCACGACCTCAGTCTCCGTGCCAGAGCAGGTAAAACCCTAGCCCTAGTCGGTCCGAGCGGGTGTGGTAAAAGCTCCGTCATTTCATTAATTCAAAGATTCTACGAGCCATCATCGGGACGAGTAGTGATCGATGGAAAAGACATACGTAAGTACAACCTCAAATCATTACGAGCCCACATAGCGGTCGTCCCTCAAGAACCGTGCCTATTCGCCACCACGATCTACGAAAACATATCGTACGGTCACGAATCCGCTACGGAATCCGAGATCATCGAAGCCGCAACTTTAGCAAACGCGCACAAGTTCATATCATCATTACCCGATGGATACAAAACATTTGTTGGAGAAAGGGGAGTTCAATTATCGGGAGGGCAAAAGCAAAGAGTTGCAATCGCTCGAGCTTTCTTGAGAAAAGCGGAGCTGATGTTGCTAGATGAAGCTACTAGTGCACTCGATGCAGAATCAGAAAGGTGCGTGCAAGAGGCTTTGGAGCGTATTTGTGCAGGTAAAACCACCATTGTCGTGGCTCATAGGCTGTCGACTATAAGAAATGCGCATGTGATTGCTGTTATAGAAGAGGGGAAAGTGGCTGAACAAGGGTCGCATTCGCACTTACTGAAAAACTACCCTGACGGGTGTTATGCGAGGATGATACAGTTGCAAAGGTTCTCGACCGGGCAGGCTGTGACCATGGCTGTGGGTTCAAGTTCTTCGACGGGACGGACGAAAGGGGATGAGGATTGAGAAGGGTAGTATGGTAAAAAAAAAAAAAAAAAAAAAGATACTAGTAAAGGAGTAATATCTCTTATACCCTCCTTGATGATTTTTGCATAATCTTGTTTTTGGTTTGTGTATTTGGGTATAGTATAGTGTAATGTAATGTGTATTAATTATCTAAAAAATCAACCATAATATATGCTCTTTTACTTGGATCATCTTCTGGCCTTTGGCCACTCTTTTCCTTTTTTTCCTCGTAGCCTACATGTTAGCAAATCAGCTGCAGTATTCAGTATAGATGAAAGAAAATACAAGTAAAAATAAATAAATACATACTTCCTCCGTCGCACAGTTTAAGGTTCTTACTTTCTTTATTAGTATGCCCCAATTTAAAGTTCTTAGTTGCTTTATTCCTTAAATGGCAAATGATGAATAGTGTTTTGGACATTTTTGTCCTCATAAAGTTTATATATTACAAAAAAAAAACCATCACTTACCCATCTACTTTTCATACACTTGCATTATGAATGGACAATTATATATTAGAGTTATACAAGATCCGGAAGCTTCTCAAATTAACTTGCACACAAAGTCTTAGTCTTATTCTTATTTTAGAGTTTGTTTTCTATTCAAAGTCATGATCTAGTTACCTAGTTAAATAGTCTATTATTTGTATAAATAGGGGTACTCATTAATATCAATATACAAGGAATCGAGATTCCCAGAATTACTGGCTATGCTTCTTTCATATCATAATTTCAATATGGTATCAAGAGCATTAAAGATCCAAACCTAAAGATCCCATTTTTTTCCCGGCAGCCTCTTCTCCAACAATTCCCTATGGCCGAATACTCACAACTCTCAAATCCCGATGAACCAACCAAACCCCTTATCATTGTCTCCCTATCTCATATCCTAAAGCTCACCCCGACCAATTATATCGCATGGAAAACCCAAGTAGAAGCCTCCTTGCTTGGTTATGCCCTCTATTCCTATCTTGACGGAAGTTTACCTACCCCACCCGAAACTCTCACCACCACCACGACCGTTCCCACCACCACCCCTGCGGACGAAACACCTAAACTCGCTACCCACCAAACAACCACCAAAAACCCAGCCTACACAACCTGGTTCCGTCAAGACAAATTAATCCTCAGTGCTCTTGCAGGTTCTCTCAGCGCCCCTCTTGTTCCCCTGATATCTCAGTGCCCCACCACCTGTGACGCCTGGAAAACCCTAGCCAAAACCTATGCCAATCCATCCAAAGGGCACCTCAAACAAATCAAAGACCATCTTCGCAACATCACAAAAGGGTCCCGCTCCATAACCGAGTATATGCATGATCTCAAGATATGTGCCGATCAACTTATCTCCTTGGGTCGCCCTCTTGATCCAGATGATCTCACTGACAAAGTCCTTGAACAACTTCACGATCCGGATTATGACAGTGTTGTCAACGCCGTTCAAAGCCGTGATACACCCATCTCATTCGATGAGCTCCATGAAAAGTTAATCACCAAGGAACTCTCCCTCAAACACCGACCCAACACCAATCCTACTTTTCCAGCTTCTGTTGCCTATGCGGCCAAACCCCAAACCCGCAACTCCTCTCCTCGGCAGCCACCCTATACTCCGGCACCTCCCTTCCACCCAAACCACAATCCAAACCCTAACCGACCACGTTCACAATATAAGGGTAAATGTCAATGGTGTCGAATAGAGGGTCACTTTCTAAACCAATGTACTGCCTTCAAACAATTATACCCTCAAGTCAACTTTCCCAACCTCAACCCTAACCCATCACCTACCCCTTTTACCAACAGTCCGCGGCCTCCCCCTTATCGTGGGCCATCATCCTCCCAACCTACAGCATATGCAGCCACTACCCACTCTTCCACGTCTCCTGCATGGCTTATGGACAGTGGTGCAACTCACCATGCCACCAATGATCTTCGCAATCTCTCGCTTCATTCACCCTATGATGGCACGGAGGAACTTTTAATTGGGGATGGCTCTGGTCTTCCAATCTCCAACATTGGTTCTACTTCTATTCTTACTCCCACCTCTAAATTACATCTTGATCATGTTTTGCATGTCCCATCTATCTCTCGCAATATTTTGTCCATTCATAAATTCTGTCTAGATAACAATGCCTCTATTACATTCTCATCTGATTCTTTTCATGTAAAGGACAATCGTACGGGCCTCATTCTCTTCCAAGGCAAACCTAACTCTGGCGTTTATGAATGGCATCCTTGCACTCCCGTTGTTCATGTTAGTTCTTCACATCCATCCCTCAACTGGCATCATCGTCTGGGGCATCCTTCTTCTCAAATTCTTAGGCATCTTAGTTCTAGTTTTAGTTTAAATATCCCTAGTCTTTCTTCATTCAATTGTAATTCTTGTGATTGCAATAAAAGTCATAAATTACCCTTTTTTGATAATACTGTCACTTCCCAAGGACCCCTTGATGTTCTTTATAGTGATGTGTGGACCTCATCTTTGTTTTCCTTTGATGGTTATAAATATTATATTATCTTTGTTGACCACTTCTCCAAGTACACGTGGCTTTACCCACTCAAACACAAAAATGATGCCACATCTGTCTTCAAAAATTTCAAAAATCATGTTGAAAAATTCTTTAACCGTCCCATCATCACTATCTTCAGTGACAATGGTGGCGAATACATAGGTCTCCGTCCCCTCCTCACCTCTTTTGGCATCACACATCTCACGTCTCCTCCTTATACTCCTGAACACAATGGGTACTCTGAGAGACGTCATAGGCATATTGTTGAAACAGGCCTCACTCTTCTTACTCACTCTAATATGCCTCGCTCTTTTTGGCCTCTTGCGTTTGTCACGGCGTGCTACTTAATTAACCGCATGCCTACTCCCACTCTAAAACTTCATTCTCCATACTCCACTCTCTTCAACAAACCACCCAACTATCAAAAACTTTGGAGCTTCGGTTGTTTATGCTACCCTTGGCTCAAACCATATACAACTCACAAACTCGACCCCAAGTCCTCTCCGTGTGTCTTTGTTGGGTACTCCCCAACGTAAAGCGAGTATTATTGTCTCAACCCCTCTACAAATAAGATCTATGTCTCCCGTCATGTTAAGTTTGTAGAGCATGAGTTCCCCTTCTCCAAACTAACCTCTGATATCCCATCCTCTTTGCCGGATGAATGGCACACTTTTCGGGTACCTATTATCAACTCCACTCCACCATCTCCTTTACCTACTCCTCCCCAACCAACCACACCCGATCCTTCCCTTCTTTCAACCCCCCAACAACCTCCTACTCTGACTTCCCCAATTAGTCCGGCCGTGTCCCCTGGCAGTTCGGTCGGACCACATGATAGTCCGGACGGTTTCACAACCAGCCCAGGTGGATCCCAAACTACTTCATCCACATCAGGATCGGTTGGACCTGCTACTAGTTCAGCCGCCCCATCTGAATCAGCCTCCTCTGGCTCCTCCGCTGCTCCACCAGCTCTCCCACCCCCAACTGGTCCTCTTACTCGTCTACGCAACAACATCCGAAAGCCCATTCAAAAACTCAACTTGCATGCCTCACTCCACAACCCCTCAACTGACCCAACAACCTACACTCAAGCCCTCAAACTGCCACTTTGGCGTGCAGCTATGCAGCAAGAATACAATGCCCTCATTCACAATCGCACCTGGGAACTTGTACCCTCTTCGCTTGATCACCGGCCTATTGGGTGTAAGTGGATTTTTCGCACCAAGTTCAACCCAGATGGGTCCATTGATCGCCATACGGCACGCTTGGTAGCCAAAGGTTTTCATCAACGAGAAGGTATAGATTACTCTGAAACATTTAGTCCGGTGGTGAAACCCGCTACTGTCCGCACTGTTTTATCTTTAGCTGTTACCAATGGATGGGTTCTTCGGCAAATTGACATTAATAATGCATTTCTCCAAGGTTCGCTGCATGAAGATGTGTATATGATTCAGCCTCCTGGCTTCGTTGACCCGTCTCATCCCACTCACGTGTGTAAACTCCGGCAAGCGATTTATGGGTTGAAGCAAGCTCCGAGGGCTTGGTACAATGAACTCAAGAATTATCTCTTGTCAGTTGGGTTCCACAATTCTGTTTCAGATCAGTCCTTATTTACCTATAGTCCTTATATCCTCCACCCACTACTATTTTTTACTCTAAGTTTGCCTTGATTCCTTAATAAGCGTGCAAAGTCAAACTAAGAGCCTTAAACCGAGACTGAGGGAGTAATTGTTTAGTAAATTGACTAAGCACTGTCAATTTACGATTTTTAGTTTTACTGTAATTGTATTTCTAGCTGTACAATTATGATGAAAATATGAGGATTATATACCCAAACCCTACACTACACTTACCAAGCATGCACATGACATTCACTTTCCTACACTGATTGCAAGTGACTCTAGTTAATTAGGACCACACGTACGTCGAGTTATCCGACAACAATATACATATACTACCAATCTCTGCATAATTCTCATCTAACGGCGACATACAATGAAACCAAACGCTATGTGACACCAAGTTGATTTGTTTCTCAACTACGTCATCCAAGTGTCGCACTTTCCTTTTCTTTTTTTCTGTCCCAAAATATGTGTCGCAATCACGACTATTGCAGAAACTAACAAAACAACTGCGATATTTATTATGAGACGATTTTTTTTTTTTTTTTTTTTGACATTGGAAAGGGAAGTGATAATGGCAATGTAAAAGAAGGGGAACAAAATTATTGGGTTGGATATCACATGGGCACTAGAAAGATTGATAGCAACAATTGAGGAGTGGGGATTTGTGATGAACCATATATGTGAAGAAAGAGGGGATAATATGAAGATGGAATATGTTGATATTATTAGCAATATTGGATGGATAGAAGGGGGCCTACTCGCTTATCTAAGCGTGTGTTCTTAAGAATATGATGAAGACGTGAATGGCAAAGAATGATTTGTTCTTTACATGCTTTGATGTGATAGTTTGAGGGTCATAAATTGTGCATTGTAAAATTTTTTTATTAATTGTTTTACTACACTACCTTTAACAACAGATCTTAACTTATCACTAATTTGGCTTTGTGATAATTTGTAAAATACACATGTGACGTTGTTTTCTGACTGGAAGGCCTCGAGCTACCTATCGAAACTTTGGACTATCCGGGAAATTGGAAACTGATATTAAAAAGAAACGTTTGCGAGAAAAAGAAACCGGATTAGTGACTACTTTCCAAGAAAAGGGAGCAATGGAGTAGACTATTTTGGTACGAGTAAAATTTCAATCAAATTTCAGGTTAGAAAATAATTAGTCAAAATTTAAAATAAGTTAGATCCTAAAAATTAATGTGAGACGAGTATTATTCCAAACAGAAGTACTAAATAAATAAGTTGTTACCCGAAGAGACTTAGCATATCACAATGCATAAATAGACAAATAGGGGGCCATAGGGGGCCGTAAATGAGCTGAATGAATCGAGACGAGTTCGAGCCGAATATAAACAAACATTCAAGTGTAAAGAAGCTTATCAAGTCGTCCTCAAGCTTTTTTAATGAGCCAAATGAGTCAAACATGTTCGACTCAACAGGCTTGAGTTGAGTTACAAATGAGCTAGATTTTTAACGGCCCTATAGAAAACCCCCACCACCTAGGGTCAACCCAACACTCACACCTAACAAATGCCATATAGAAAAGCCCCACCACCATCCAGGCTCAGCCCATAACAGACACACATACAATTTTCAAAGTAAACTTATGAAATGATAATACTCCCTCCGTCCGGTCCAAAAATGATCTTCTTATTTGACTATTCTCGTTGTCCCAAAAAGTTCTTCTCATTTCAACGATTTAGGCTTAGAAGTGCTCAAACAAAACATGACTAGTGAATCAAATGTTCATATCTTTAAAAAGTTTGAATAGTCAAATGCGAAGATCATTTTGGGAGTATTTGATACTTTAACGGATTACATTACTAAAAAGAAGAGAATAAATATTACACCACGCACAACCCATAGAGAACCTAAAACTGGCTTTACTGAACAAACGAGACAAGAAGATTAATTCCTACATTCCTATAATAAATAAAACACTTTGAAGAGTCAAACAAAAGTCAACGCTATCCACATCACATTGACATTAGTTTGGGACCATTATCAGGCATGCCCATTCCAGCTGCTATATCAGCATCCAATTGAGTGTGAGGTGCAGGCCCCATCATTATCTTCACCCTGCACCAACCATTGTGAATAAAACCAATTACTATGTGTAAAACCGAGTTGGGAGTCTTACTCATCAACATATTTTCTGTTTTTAAAACAGATGCGTGTTTTAACAGGACCGACCACGATTAATCACAAGAGCTTGAGCTATTCACACACCAACTATAAATCCTACTCCCTTCGTCAAAAAATGGTTTTTTGACGTTAGTACGAGATCTCACTATGAGTAATACAAATACAACAACAACAACAAAGCCTTAGTCCCATAACAATTTGGGGTCTGCAATAATGAACAAAAATGGAAGGAAAGAAAGAAAGAAGAAGAAAAGAACCGGAAAATCAAACCCCAAAACTCAGGCTGACTGATTGCTTATTGGCATACTAAAGATAAGGGATAAACTGCAGAAGAAGCTAGCCCCGGATACAGAATCACGTTACGGCTGCAACGCATTGTACCACAATTACTGTGGCTAGGCTATTAGATCGTTGCATTGGGGCACAGTAATGAAGAGTCTACCCCTTCATTACAAAAGAGGCTGCAACTACATTACCTTGAGGTGTAACTTTCTTAGTTATCTTATTTTCTCTATACCACCCCCTGACAATATTCAGGCTATCTCCCTTTCTAATTAGAGCACCCCTAAACCCCATCACCACAATACATCTATAAGATGAAGTATTGTAGAGAAGTGGAAACCTTAGCACAACCTAAGCAGCAAAGAGCTACTCCATCCGTCCCAAAATGAATGTCCGAAAATTTTTCAAGAGTAAATTTAGAAAATGTTCGGACATTCACTTGGAGATGGAGGGAGTAAAAATAACCAACATCCACTTTGTTTCATCACAAGTGGCGAAGTAGGGAAATTTTCTACAGAGACGCAAGGTTAGATTTGTGATTTATGATCAAAGTAATGCATTCTCATATCACTATTATGAAAGCAAACTTCAAGAGCACTGAGGTGGGTTAGCGAAAAACCCCTTTATATCAATACTCTCCTAACGCGAAGATAGTATTCCCTCAATTCCAAACTCAATGTCCTAATTTGTTTTGGCGCGATGATTAAGGGATATTTAACTTAAGAAATCTCTCTCTTAATCGATGTACAACTGAAGGTAGATGGAGAATTGTAGCTGCGGGATATGGAACTATGTAGTTAGGGGTGATGAAGAGTTGTGGGTATAATTGGAAAAGCCTGACAAAAGGACTCACTCGGTCATACACCCTCCGTCCCAAAATTTATAGTCCCTCTTTCCATTTATGTTTGTCCGAAAAAGATAGTCCTATTTTTAAAATTGGTGGACTAAAATGATTGAACTTCATTACGGGTAGTAATGAAAATGCAGCTATGTGGTTAATATGTTATAATAGTCAAATGGGACTATCATTATGGGACGGGGGGAGTATTAAGCAAAGGAGTTGACAACTGATTCCATACTCTATATTCCTCCTCCAAATATATGATTCAAACTAGGCGGCCCAAAAAGGAAAATAGCTCTTCCAATGGGACGGAGGGAGAATTAGGAAAGCCAGTTGACAACTGATTTCATACTTTATATTCCTCCGCCAAATATATGAACTGAAACTAGGCGGCCCAAAAAGGAAAATTGCTCTTCCAATGGGACGGCCTAAAAGGGAATACACGCCACTTCAAATGGGATGGAGGAAGTATTATATATAGGAAAATGGCAAAAAATTTGGGACATCGCTATAAGAAAATTAAGACGTTTAATTAGGACAAGGGAGTATTAAATAACACCGGAATCGATCTTTCTGTGCAACTACTATAACTCTAAATATGAACAGTGTACAAAATCATGGTGAACCTCCAAAACCATTCTGCATTTCCATCATGTTCCCTTCAATTACTTTTCTCCACAATAAATCCTCACAACTGACTTTTCTTGATACTCACACAAATCCCTTAAATAATGGCTGCCACTATAGCAAGCAGTTTCTGCTTCTGTAATGTAATGCAGTATGGGACTAATACTCACCACATGCATAAGAAGATGCATCTTTACAAACCATAAAATACACAAAGAAACTGAAAAGAACTTTAGATACATAAGTTAATCCACAGTGCAACCAGGTTTCCATTGCTATAAATAAAGCATGTGTCAAGGGTCGCCCCTCTCCAATTCTCAAATATTTGGAAAAAAAATATTTTAATGTGTGAAAAGAGTTAAATACTCTTTTAGTCCCTAACCTATTCAACTTTTTACCTTTTCGTCCTCAAGCTATTTTTTTTTTCGATTTCATCCTAAAGGTATGAATTCGTAGGACCATGTGGTCCTATCATCAATTAGTCCGTTAAATGTGTTGATGTGGCACATGACATCACCAATTATGCCTAGGTGGAACTTTTTAGTGCAGAATTTGCTAATATTGAATTGAAAGGGGGGAAAGTGTAATTATTATATATAAATATAACTTGAAAATGCTAAAAAAAACTCTAAAATGGAAAAAGAATGAGAGAACAGTAAAAATCTGCATTCAACTAATATACTGTACTCCATACTCTATACGTACTTAATTATTTATTTTTATAATAGTTAAAAATAATAAGGTTTTTTTTATTAAGGATATTACTTATGTTTTCTTCAATCAAACAACAAAATATTACTATTGCTAAAAAACTTACAGAAGCAGAAAAAAGAAAATTAAAAAAAAACTAATTAATTGCTTTTATAATTTGAATAAATATTACAACATCCACCTCCATCTCATCCCCATCTAACATTAAAACCACCACCACCACCACCACCACCCAACCACCTCCGTCAACACAAGCAACAGTCACCCACCACCGTCAACCTAAACAACACAAAACACAACCATCATCAACAATATGACCACCCACCAAAACAACCATCAACCAATCTCCCAAAAACACAAACACAAACACCGCACACAGAGACGCGAGGGAGACATCCTACACAATCATACACAGATTTCGCTCAAATCAATCCCAGAAAACCGGATTTCGATCAAATCAAACTCAGAAACCAGATTCGCTCAAATCGAAGCAAGAGTTCTCTCAAATAGAAGCAAGAAACTCAAAAACGCCAAATTCAGGTATGGACTTTAAATCGGCGATGTTGATAGACGATTTTGTGAAGCAAATCGCATTTCATTATCATCTTCAGTGAATCTAAACATCGGCATTTATAAAAAAAAATGGGTTTCAATGTTTTAGATCTGAAGGGGAAATTATGGATGAAGGAGGAATGGGAAGGGGAAATTTCGGGGAGAAAGAGTGAGAGGGGAGAGAAATTTCAGGGAGAAGCGTGGATGCTCAATCTGAGCTTCAATCTGGGAAGGCTGGGTTGCGGTGTCGGACGTGAGGAGACGTTAATCTGGTTGTTGTGTATTTGAGGGTGAAGAAAGGGAAGAGTGGGATGGGAGGGTGGGATTGTTTTTCATTTAGTCCCTTGTAAATTAGTATTATGCACTTTCATCCTTTTTTTCCTTCAAATGTCAACATCAGAAATTTTATCAATGTAGGGTGCCAGATAATCAAAAAAGGTGATGTCATTGTGCCACGTCAACACATTTAACAGATAAATTAACGGTCCACTGACGGAAGGACCACATGGTCCTACGAATTCATACGTTAAGGACGAAATCGGAAAAAAAAATAGCTTGAGGAAGAAAAGGTAAAAAGTTGAATAGGTTAGGGACTAAAAGAGTATTTAACTCTGTGAAAATATGAGGTGAAGTAATATTGCTTTGCTGATCTTGAAAGCCTTCAACAAAGTTTACACAAATTTAGCTGTCATAATGTTGACAAATACACTCTTACCAACTGGTGAATTAAAAGCTCCATGTTGTATAACTGTGAATTGGAGCACTGAACGATCAACGTTGTATGTTCGTAGTCCGAACCTCTTCACTGATTTTCTGTCATTTTATCTCCTATTCAAGTAACTCCTACTTCATGACTTTAATCATTACCAATTCTATCTATCCTAGAGTTGCCATATATCGGTGTTAATATCCACACTTCAGTTTAATAAGCTCATATTGTTAACATCTCTTGTTAGCCAACCCCAAATCATTTTGAGACTAATTTGTTGTTGTTGATGTTGTTAACATCTCTTCTTACTAAGCACCATAGTTGTCAAATATCGCGATACAATACGCGATACACATAGTTTCGATACATATCGTACAGCTGTATCGATTTGTCCCTGCATATCGCATGTATTCTGATGTATCAATTTTGTCAATTCAGGGTCCAAAGTTAACAACGTTAGTCAATTAAGGGTTTTTGGACTAAGTTGCAAAGAAAATCCGGTTAAGCAACAGAAGAACTTAACTGGAGTTTGTTTTTGATGTTTGCCTGGGCTTGTGTCATTTCACACACCCCTTACAAAGGGCCCTAAATTTTATTTTACCCTTATTATATTTTCGAATAATTTTAATTAAATCAAATATACTACTAAATAAAAAAATAAGCAAACAAAAAATTAAAGTGGTATTTTTTTTTTTTGACACCGCAAAAAATGAAGTTATAAACAAGGGAAATTAATAATAAAAATTAAAAATAATTTTATGAAGAAAATAAAATAATTAGAATACTAATATTAATAATGAAACAATACTAACCACCACCACAAAAAAAAAAAAGAATTGTCCAAATTCCCACTTTCTAATAAAGTGGATTTTGTTTTTGGAATATAATTTTTTAAAACTTTTTCCTTTTTAAAAATTATACTTTTTATTTTATAGTGGTTCAAAATGAAAAAAAAAAATTTCTTGAAAAAATATTTTCGGTAAATGACGTCTTAATTATTAGTTAATTTAATATAAGAAAGTAAAATTTAATATTCCAAATTTTTTATTTATTTTCTTGGTCTGAAATGACGATATGCCCATGCAAACAATCAAAACAAACTCCAGTTAAGTCCCCGTGCAAAACACGTGTGACTTAACTGGATTCCGTTAACAGAATCGTTAAAATACCCTAACATGCACAACTTTTGTAACTTTGGACCCTAAATTGACACATCAGACCCCTATTGGCACACACCCCTCAAACCCTAAATTGTCATTTCCCCTGATTTAAATTAGGTTTAAAAGCAAAAAAAATTGGCTCTGGAGAGAAGCCAGACTTCGACAGAGAGGAGAGAGCGAGACTGCGACAGAGGTTGAAGAGTTACCTGCGCCGAAACCCAGCGACGGCGACCCTTAACCTTCTCTTGAAATCGTATGTCTCTGTTTGTGTCAGTCTTTTCCCTCTTTAAACCCTAATTTATATGTATGTATAAAAATTTTACACTGTAAATTGGAAGCATGTAATTGATTTTTCTTCTTGATACTAAAGATACATACATACACTCAGAAGTGCTATAGAACCCCAAAAATCTGTTTTGTATCCATAAAATTGATTTTTCTTCTATTTACAGTGTAAATGGAAGCATAATTTTTATACACTTCTGAGGCCTTTCTATGCATTGATTTTTCTTCTTTTTTTATATATATTTAGGTTCTTGAAAAATGGGAAAAAGAAAAGAAGATATTGCTTACCAACATTGTGAGAAAGTTGATGGAAATAGGATGCATTTGTCATGTAATCATTGTGGTAAAAAAAATTGGGGTGGAGTTACTCGTATTTTTCCATCATTTCCGATGGAGCCAAAGACTCACTATTTTTTTGGCTTGGGAATATGATGGAATAAAGCAAAATGGGTCACTAAACTGTCTGCGCTTCTTTGTGATGAAGCAGCAGTCGGTCCATGCAATTTTCGACGCAATTTTCATCATGGGTCATCTGGAAACAGCGTCTCTGTGCTTTAATACAGGGGCAAGGCTGCGTACATCCGACCCCCCTTACCCCACCATAGGTGGGAGCCTTTGCGACACTGGGGTAATGTTGTTGTTGTTGTTGGAGTTGCTCGTATGAAACATCATCTTGCCGGCTCACATAATAATGTGAGTAAATGTTTAGGGTGTCTCGATGAGGTTAGAAAACTTTTTTTGAAGGAGAGGGGTTTAGATGAGGAGCATGATGTTGATGTTATTGAAGGAGATGGGGAATGTTTATGAGAAAGAAGATGTGAATGCGAGAGATAAGCGAAAAATGGATTATTACGTTGAGAAAAACAATGGTGGGGAAAGTAAGGCAAAACACAATGAATGAAATGGTTAAGAAGAGGGATCCCGTAGTTAGATCTATTAGTAGGATGCTTTACAAAAATGCTCTGTCTTTTAATTTGGTGAAGTATCCATTATGGAAAGAGATGCTAGAAAAGGTTGGGGAGTATGGAAGAGGATTGAAAGGTCCTAGTTATCATGAGGCTAGGGTGACTGACTTGAAAAAAAAGATTGAGCATGTGCATGGAGACTTAGCTAAGTATAAAAAAGCGTGGAAGAAGACGGGTTGCACACTTATGTCCGATGGGTGGACGGATGGAAAGTCAAGACACTTGACAAACTTTCTTGTTAATAGTCCAAGTGGAACGTTTTCCTCAAGTCTATTGATACTTCATCTACTATTAAGGATGGGCAAAAGTTGTTTGAGATGCTTGACTCAGTAATATTATCAAGCATATAGAATTTTTAATGATACTTTAATTTTATTTTTAATAGGACCAAGGAAAACCGTTCCACTTAGACTAATAGATCTAACCACGGGATCCCTCTTCTTAACCATTTCATTCATTGTTTTTGCCTTACTTTCCCCCACCCTTGTTTTTCTCAACATAATAATCCATTTTTCGCTTATCTCTCGCATTCACATCTTCTTTCTCATCAAAACATTCCTCATCTCCATCAATAACAACAACATCATGCTCCTCATCTAAACCCCTCTCCTTCAAAAAAAGTTTTCTAACCTCATCGGGACACCCTAAACATTTACTCACATTACTATGTGAGCCGGCAAGATGATGTTTCATACGAGTAACTCCACCCCAATTTTTTTTACCACAATGATTACATGACAAATGCATCCTATTTCCATCAACTTTCTCACAATGTTGGTAAGCAATATCTTCTTTCCTTTTTCCTATTTTTCAAGAACCTAAATATATATTTAAAAAAAAGAAGAAGAAAAATCAATGCATAGAAAAGCCTCAGAAGTGTATAAAAATTATGCTTCCATTTACACTGTAAATAGAAGAAAAATCAATTTTATTGATACAAAACAGATTTTTGGGGTTCTATAGCACTTCTGAGTGTATGTATGTATCTTTAGTATCAAGAAGAAAAATCAATTTCATGCTTCCAATTTACAGTGTAAAATTTTTATACATACATATAAATTAGGGTTTAAAGAGGGAAAAGACTGACACAAACAGAGAGACATACGATTTCAAGAGAAGATTAAGGGTCGCTCGCTGGTCGCCGTCGCTGGGTTTCGGCGCAGGTAACTCTTCAACCTCTGTCGCAGTCTCGCTCTCTCTCTCTCTGTCGAAGTCTCGCTTCTCTCCAGGGCCAATTTTTTTTTGCTTTTAAACGTAATTTAAATTAATTGACCCGACCCAGACCCTAAACCCGACCCAAACCCGACCCAAACCCTGTTTTAATTGTATCGTCCGTATCGGCGATACGCACGATACGTACGATACATGCGATACGCAGGGACAAATCGATACAGCTGTACGATACGTATCAAAACTATGTGTATTGTGTATCGTATCACCGATACGTATCGCGTATCGTGGTATTTGACAACTATGTACGTAACTTATAGTAGTTCAGCTCCAAACAAAGTCACCTCTATTGTCATATTTGACTACTCCCTCTGTCCCAAAAAGATAAAGTGGCACTACTTTCTGGGCCGAAGGTAGTATTAATCTTCTCCGAAGACCAAAATAAATACCACAACAATCTTCAAAATTTGGAGTGTGAAGTTAGTTTGACTTTGCCATAGTCTAAGAATATATTTCAGTAAGTAAATGGGGATATTGGCAATTCAAACTATAATTATCTGAAATAGCAATATTCCCGGATGCGCAAACCCCTATCTTACCTCCGGTGAGGTACTCAATTCCATAAAAAAGGTTAAAAACTAGACGACTAGCACATCATCTAAAGGTTTGTCGAGCATGTACGCATATTTGCACGCATATTTGCAGCACTCCCATCATAAAATCCTATATGATTAACCCTATGAAACAAGAAAACTTGTGCCATAAACTCTCGATGTTAACGAACTGATGCATATGTTGCACAATTAGACATAACGAAAACGCTAATTATAAAGATATGAAATTCGTAATTGAGCATAACATCAACGGTCACATTGCATCACTATAAGAACTATTTCGAACACAAATTGCATAAGTAAAAACTGAATCATACCGCTTCCTGTGACGTTTCGTTTTGAAATGTTCATCCCTCACTGTCACATTCGCAAAGTACCGACTGAAACAGGAAAAAACTGATAAGTAGAAGACAATTAAAATCAAAATCATAGAACTCTCCTAACTGCTAAGTAGTATTATTAAGTGCCCCAAAAATAATCATCCGTATATCCTTAAATGATATGTCAAATGATCTTTCGCATTACTAGAAGTAAAACAGTTTGGTGCATGACACTAAACATCTTACAAATCAGTTGCCATTCAAATTCATAGGACTACTATGAATTACTCGTACATAGCAATACATAGTCAAAATACTACTCCGTCCCTCCCAAAATGAATATCTGAATATTCTCTTCATCAAAACTATGAATTACACGTACATAGCAATACATACTACTCCCTCCGTCCCAAATTGAATGTCCAAATTTGCTCTTCCAAATTTTCTCTTGATCAAGAGCGAATTCGGACATTCACTTTGGGACAGAGGTAGTAATTGGCAAACATGAAAATCTCTCAAGAAAATAATAAAAATCCAAACTGCTCCATAAACACAGCAAGCCCTGCAATTAGGGTTTGGCTGCACATAAATCGCAAATGCATGCTACAAAAAACGCATGTAAATATGAAGGATCGTTATCAAGGGTTTTTCTTGACCTCAAAAAGAATGGCAATTGGGCGATTCAGAAGTAGTTGTATAGTATACCATCCCATTTCTGCAATTTTTCGCCTACCCCGAATTTGTCCCATTCACACGGATAGTAAATTTTGTCCCCACGTCCATTCTCCAATGGCAATGGAGGAACTCAGGGAGGGTGTAGGTGTATATAATTAAATGCTTTATAATATACATTCTCAAGAACAAAATTGATTTAATTTATTACTATAACTATATACAAAATAGAGATTTACAACTTGTTAAAATGATATACACCATAACTGACCGGTGAAGATGGATCATTGATTATTGTATAAAAGATCCTATCTGGTTGAGGCTTGATCATGCACTACAAGGGTGCAATTATAGTTGAATATGTTAAGGTGCATACCGGTAGGGTATTTAGGAAATTACCATTACGTAATTAGAGAAATACATGCGAGAATGCAACTATAAACTCCCTCCGTCCTAAAATGATCTTCACATTTGACTATTCAAACTTTTTAAGAATATGAATACTTGCTACACTAGTCATGGTGTGTTTATGGACTTTTAAGCCTAAATTGTAGAGATAGGAAGAACTTTTTGGGACAATGAAAAAAGGCAAATAGGAAGATCATTTTTGGGACGGAGGGAGCATTAAAATATTCGGGGATGGGGCGAGAATTAGTCAGAATGGGGGTTGGGGATATTTTTTCCGCGCATTTTCCGTTCCACACTTTCAACTTCGGGGACTCCCCACCCCATATATAGTCAAATTGTTTATAAACCGCCAACTTTGATTCAGTTAAGTTTGGTTCCCCCACGGTTCGACATCCCTACTCAACTCGTCTATAGTACAACTCCTGAAGTAACCAACTGAGCTTCAACAATGTTTTTAGTTCGATCAAATAACGAGTCATCTTGCCTGCTCAAATAAGTATATTTTAGCCAAATATACCAAAATTAATATGCATAGTATCGATTCCACTTTTATCTCAACATATACTATCTACTAATACGCTGTGAATGCGTATGTTGCTGAGCTCAAATCAAGGGTAAATTCAGCTCAATCCAGTCTAGTGATTCAATTGAAAACTTCAAAACTCAAATAAACTCCGACGCAATTACATTGGCACACATTAACACACAAACTAGAAATTAGAACATACTCGCAGTGTAAGCAATAGTATTGGCCCATCCCTGGGAGGTCTTCGTCAACAGGCAATACAATCGCCTCACCCTCTGGTTTCTGCAACTGATCGTAAACCATATCGTCGCGTGAAATCGACCAAACAGTCAAGAAAAAGCACAACAAATTCTCATAATAATTTAACAGTTAATAAAAAAAAAAAAAAAAAAAAAGAATTCAAGCTAAAACATTGGTTAAATCGGCAAGTAAGAGAAAGGATATCTTTAACGAGGAATTTGGAACGGCGAAAAGTTTTGTGAGAGTATCTTCGATGTTTGACTCGCCGGTGCGGACATTTTCCTCCCATTTTTTCCTCCTTCCTTCTTTGCAAAATTGGGGGTTTCCGTCAGTTTCAGCAGAACCCTAATTCAGCAGGAAAGGAGACAGAAATCTTTTATTTTATTCAGGTCAGCGGTTGGGCCCAAATAATCGGTTACTGCAGGTCCAGTAAACCGTGGGCTACGGCCTATAAGCCTACAGGTATAGTAAGTCTCCAATTCAAATAAATACATTTAACATTTTTGAATTATTCAAGTTGTTTCATTATCTTTGAAATTACAATTGCAACATTAAATGAAGAGATAATGTAAATATTTGTTGATTTATAGTGTGAGTTTGGCAATGCATTTTGGAGGTTTATCACTTTTAGAGATCGAAAACCACTTTTGTGGCGTTTGGATGTCAAAATTAATTCTGATTTTAAGGTATCAAAACGTAAAAAAACTACGCTTGTATGACCCAGCTTTTTGTATGAGTTTGGTAGTGCGCTTTGGAGGCTAATAATGACTTCTAGAGATTGAAAATCACTTTCGTAGCGTTTGGATGTCAAAACTAGGGTGTAAATGGTTCGGTTTGGTTCGGTTTTGGGGAATTTACGAACCGAAACACTAGTCATCGGTTTGGGATAATCCCAAGCCGAACCGAACCATGAAAAAATTCAAACCGAACCAAACCGAAGAGAGAGAATGAGTGGGGTTGAAACATTTCCATTTTGGACAGTCTCATTTTAACGGGGCGTTCCAAAAGGGAAAGAAGTCTCACTTTTGTTGAGACGGAGGGAGTATTCCATAACCCCTTCAAACTTAATAACAATTGAAATTAACCAATTCCGTCAGTCAAGTGCATGACACATGTTTTTTAACTGACTTTTTAACGAATTCCGTCAAAAAGGCCTAAACTGACGGGTATTTTACACATCAAGGTCTAATTTGGCGAAAAAAAATATCAGAGTTCGTTTAGAAGGGTGGTATACCACTTTAGGGTATAAATTGTCATTAACCCTTGATTTAATTATATGGTTTATTTTTTAGTTTTGTAATAAATAGCTGAGAAGTGGGAGAAATAAATCGATACAAAACAAATACCAAGTGAGAGCAAAAGAAAAAAAAGTCACAAAAATATCTTGAAACCAAGAACTGAAGAGCTTCACAGATTGAGCTTCCATCCAAAATCGAGTACAGTATTATAACATTATTCTAGGAACAATCCAAATATTGTGGTCCTAAAAGCTTAGTAAGTGTGACCGTTGGGCACTCAAATGACCCGCGACAAACACACGCTAGGGCATTATATTTCTGAACAACCAAAATTTGTGGACGTACACAAGACCGGGTGTGTGGTTTGTATGCAGTTCGGTTACACAAAAAAAAAAAGAAATTTATATGTTATTATAATATATAACTCATAATATAATAGTAAGAATGTGATCAATTTTCACTTTCCCCAATAAAAAATAACGCACAAATTATAAAATATAACTCATCTACTATATCAAAATTTAGTAGATGAGTGAACTCCGGCCGTTCCAATTCCGATTAAAAGTGAACCAGTGGTTGTCCTAAAATTGCATACCAATAGGCTTAACCGTGGGTTTATATACTAAATGCCTGATTACTTTTTTATAACCTCACTTTTCATTCATTTGATATAATTAAACAGCTTTGTCTATTAGCACGACCGAGGTAAACAGTCGTTCGGGGCCTTAAATTTTGAGGGGCCACATTTTTAATTGTTATCACACACTAGTACTATTATATTTGGGTTACTTCTGGTTCCGGATACATTCAATAACAAGCTACTACGGTTGTTCGAAAGTCAAGTAGTCCAGGACTTTTTTATCTCTTTTTTTTTTTTGGTAGTTTTGAACGCGGAGTCCGATCATAGGAATAAATTTGTAGTTGCATAGCCTCAAAATAATTTTGCAAACCTTCCGTTTAATTGTTCTCTTGGAGTAGTCGGTCTGGCCTTGAAGCTACGTGCCTATGACTTCATTTCTCAAGAAATTCGTGCCGAATTCGAGACTTTTTATTCTATCATCAGTCTATAAAGAGTAAAGTTTCTCCATAAGTTATAAAAAGTCCTGTTTTTATAGGAGTTAAAGTTTAGGTTCTACTATTATATTTGAGTTACTTCCGATTCAATTAGAAAATAAACATTCCACACATACATGGGTCTTTCAGTCCAATTAAAAAGAAATGATCCATAGATTTCAGTCTAATTATATACTCCCTCTGTCCCTAAGTGAGTGTCCAAATTTCATTTTAAGGGACACTGAAAATCTCAACTTTTTGAACAATTTGGTAACAACGATTCATATATAATCTTGTAATCTCTTTTCTAAACCTTTAGTTTTGCACGTATAAAGAAACCGGTGAAAAAAATTTCGAAAAAAAACGTTTATGGAGAAAGTTATGTTAAAAAAAGACACTCATTTAGGGACAAAGATTTCTTGAAAATGGACACTCATTTAGGGACAGAGGGAGTACAATAATAATCCATAGTTTTAGTCCAATTATACAATAAATAGCCCATATGTACACCATTGAGCCTTGTTATGAAACCTTTGATCAATGATTTATTTAAAAAAGTGTCGGACAGACGATAGTTCTCAAATAGTTTGATAATAGTTTGTGATATACATATTTAGTACTTTATTTATTAAAAGAATAATTTGTTTTTTAGTTTTAATAAGAGATGGTCTCTTGTGAGAACACCTAGATCCGTCTCATAGAAGAGACGGGTCGATCCATGACCCGTGTACAACATTCTCCACGAAGTGTAGGATCTCAACCCATGCTCCACTCAAAATCTGCCACGTGACAGCGACTCATTGACCCAATTTTTTTTTCTTTCCAGGGAAAAAAAAATATTTTGTTTTTTAATATTTTTTTTGACTGTTTTTTCGGTTGCCAAAAGTAATACTTAGTATAATTAAATGTAACAATTGTGTTACTTATAAAGTAAAATTGTTTATAAGTAAACGTAACACCAGTTTTACAAAAATAAAATTACTCATTTTACTCATCTTTCAACTGTAATACTAATTATAAATACTTGTAACACTAACAATAACTAAATGTAATTATCGTTGTACTGAAATGTAATAGCGTTTTTCCAGAATATTTTTTATTTTTTGAAAGAAAGTAACATTTGAAAAATAACAACTTATATACATGAATGTAATTATTTGTACATGTAAATGTAACACTTTAGTAGATGAAATTGTAACAGATTTCTATAGATAATGTAATACTTTTACATATATCATGATAAATTGAACCCATTGTAACTTTTTATTTGAAAACATATGGATATACTATTATACAAGTGAACATAACCGTTTTACAATGTTATTAATTATACAAGTAAAATATAACATTCGTTTATAAAAATTGTTAGTTTTTTATTTTTACGATGTTACTAACACAAGTGTTTTTAGTTCTAAAGTGTAAATGGTTGAATTATTACTTTTCTATACATATGTGTTACAATTATGTATAAACACTGTTACATATAAGTAACACGTTCATTACATTTTAATTATAATAAGTATTACTTTTGGCAAATGAAGAAAACATAAAAAAAAACACTGTTATTTTTCTGTATATATGTATTACTTTTATGTATACAAACTGTTACATATAAGTAACACGTTTGTTACATTTAGTTATAGTAACTATTACTTTTGGTAAACTGAAAAAATAAATAATATAAAAAAAAATATTAACACTAAAAAAAAAGCAAAAAAAAAAAAAAAAACTTTTTTTTTGCCTGCGGATCATAGGTCCGGGTTGTGGGTCAAAAGTGACCCATCTCTACTATGAGACGGGTCATGGTGTTTTCATCAGTGGCGGATCTAGGATTTTTTGACAGCCGGTGCACATTTTACACTACAAAACTTCAAACCAGATTTTACACTACAAAGTGGACTAGTTAAATAAACTTGTAGTAGAAAATGAGAGAGAATAAAAGTACTCTCTCCGTCTCGGTTTAAAGTTCTTAGTTTAATTCTGCACGCTTATTAAAAAATCAAGTGAAAAACAAAGAAAAATGGACCAACAAAAGTAGAGAGGTGGAGATATAATTGTCCTAAACACTATAAATCAAATGAGTGAAAAGGAAGTTAGGCAAGTATTGGTTTTGTAATAAATGAAATTTTTGAGTGCAAGATTTTCTAAAGCACTATTTAAATTTTTCCATTTATGGAATAAAGCAATTAAAAATTTTAAACTGGGGCAGACAAAAAAAAAAGTAAGAAGCTTAAAACGAGGGAGTAGTAGAAAATGAGAGAGAATAATAAATATAGTAGTTATATTTGAAATTATTATAGGAAACCCAAAGTGGCTTTGTTAAATTGTACTAGTAGAAAATGAGAGAGAAGGAAAAAAATTCTGGCTAGCGTTAGAGTCGAACCTGGGTAGCCTGTAATGTAATATGAAGTTTTTTAAGACACTCCATTACCACCAGAACACATGGTTACTTATATATCTTATCAGGGTGTTATATATTTATCCATTGTGCGGGTGCACTTAATAAACAAGGTTTAAGAAAAAATTTAAATTTTAACTACAAATTTCAGTTGACCGGGTGCACGTGTACCCCTGCTAGAACATAAGATCCGCCCATGGTTCTCATCATACAAGTTTTTGTGTTTTAATAATTAAAATTTAGACTTAAATTTAAACAGAGCTCTTAAAATTATAAGACATGTAGGACCAGCCAGAGACTGAAGATAATTCATTGGATTTTTGGATTCCCTTTCAATCCGGACATTAACAACAAAAATCTAGATCCTTGTCTTACTAGTAGTAAGTTTGTGGTCAAAGTAAAAGAAAAAAGACCACGTAATCCAGGTGGATTATATTGTTGTTTTTGCTTAAGACTAGTAGTAACCCGTGCTTTGCACGGGAAACTAATTTGTCAGTTTTTTTCTATTTTGTTTTTTTGTTATTTTTATTTAATAAAGAAACATAATATTTTTGGGTATATAAGTATATTGTATATGAATTAAAACATTTTCATACAAATTTAGGACAATTATGTTATTTCTTTTTTAGCTTTTATTGCATATAATTTGTATTTATTATGATAATTGAACTTGAAATTAAAGATGATTTATTATTATTATGAATTAACTTTTAATTCTATACATGATTAACTTAATAATATTAGCTATTGTCCAATAAATTATTTTTTATTATATATACACATTATAATTAGTAAATATAAAAGTCTATAGTGTACATATAATGTGTTAGTAGAATAATAAATTAATAAACTAATAATATTAATAGTAATAATTTTTATATCTAGTAACTGTTATGATTAATTAATACTCCTTTTTTTTAGAGTAAGAGTCCTACTTTGCTTATGCACACTTATTAAAAAATAATAGAAAATGGGTAAACATTGCAGGTGGACTGATAATATAGATGTCCAAACACAATTCATAGTGCAAGTGGACAATATATAAGTTAGTAAGTTTGGTCTTTTTGTAATTATAGAAGCATTAGAAAGAAAATATAGTCCAAAACACTATTCATCTTTTCTTATAATTTGTCAATTTGAGAAAGACTCTCTGGAATATATTAAAAGAGAAAGTGGAACTCTAACTCTTAGACGGAGTGAGTACTTCTAATACTAAATATTAGCATATACTCCCTCCGTCTTTTTAGTCTGTTCACTTTTGATCAACGGGAGTAAACTTTGACCAAACATTTAATGTCAATCTAATCATCCTAATGAAATTCTAAAAATTGTAATTGATAAATAATCATTCTAATTTATCAATAATAAATTTTAAAATTTCACTAGGATTGTTCGATTGACCTTAAATGTTTGGTCAAAGTTTACTCCCGTTGACCAAAAGTGAACAGACTAAAAGACAGAGTTGTATAATTATTAACTGATACTATTAATAATAGTTAATTTATATAACAATTATGGTTAACTAATACTATTATTAATAGCAACAATTAATATATATATATATATATATATATATATATGATAAAAATTATGATTAACTAATACTATTAATTAATAATAATTTTTAATTATTTAATAATTAACTCTAATTAAAAATATATAAAATATAATAATTGTTACTATTAATAATTAATTATTAATTTTTTAATATTAATATTAGCTAATACTATTAATTACTACATAAGGTAACTACTATAGTTAACTATTGTTAACTATTATAGTTAACTATTATTAATAATAGTAAGAGTTACCTTTAATAGTTAACTATTATAATAATTACTACTATTATTAGTAATAGTTAACTATTACTAATAATAGTAATAGTTACTATAATAGTTACCCTATATAGTAACTAATGGTATTAGCTAAGAAAAAGAATTTGAAAAGTCACATATTTATGTTGGTAGGATTGATGTGGCATCACCATATGCAAGCTTTTTTATAATTTTTCCACATGTCAACACTATTACTCTCCTCACCAACTTTAATATATATATATATATAGATTTCATTAACAAACTTGAAAGTTTTACGAGTCTAGTAGTATAAGCATAATAATGACATTATGAGTGATTAAACTAAGCTAACAATTGTTAGTCAGTGATTTCCTAACATGAATAATAACTACTCCTATTTCATGTCCATGACATCAAATAAAAAATCTTATGACAAAATGCTTCCTCTGTTTCATGTTGAAGCCTCATATACTCACATCAACTTGGAGAGTAAAATTAATGAACTATATAGATTGGCTAACCTCACCCCTTAACAAGGCCTTTTAAGGGGATGAGGACCCAATTCTAATATGGTATCAGAGCCGGCCCAAGTTGATGATGGGTTTGAGTTAACCCGTATTGGGTTTGAATTGACCTGTGGTGGGCTCATAGAATCGGTCTACACGTGAGGGGGTGTGTTGAAGCCTGATGAACTATATAGATTACGTCCCAAACTAGCAAGTTTATACTATTCTTATATTCAATGAGACTTACTTGTCATACTCGCAACAACAATTCCCTTACTATTTCTCCCACTCATTCTCTCTGCTATTTTACTTTTCATACTCACAACACCTCTTCCATTCAAAGCTTGTTTGGTAGAGTGGTGTGTTTAAAATGGATTGGAAAAGAATCACCTTTTTGCTAATTAAGTGCATCAATAAAGAGTTTTTAAGTCAAGTTTTTTTTTTTTTTTTTTTTTTTTTTTTTTTAAATTTAGGCTTTTTTAGCCGCTCTAAATAGTAGCATCCAAAAAGAAGCTTCGTTTTGAAAAATCTTCGTTTTTAAAACTGTGCACCAGACAAGCCCTTATTCTCTTTCCTCTTATTACAGTAGTATTTTTTACTCACATGTCGAGAGAAAATGGAGGGAATATATAAAATTTCTACCCAACCTGACTACTTGCTGTTAGGAAAATTATAACAATAACAAAAGGTTTTCTTGAACTTAACGGAATGACAAATATTATAATGAACCAAAATAAATTTAACGGGGCAGGAAGTTATGATAAACTAGAAATGCGGGAATTAAATCAAATCAGACAAAAAATGAAGTCGAGTCTTGTGTTGGACACAATCTCCGCAAGAAGCACTTCAAATTAACGATTTCGGCGAACATAACTGTGTTTGACACTTCCAAACTTCAAAGAAGACTTATGCAATAAGATGATCTATTTTCTAATAGATGTTTTGAGAATTCACATGAATTCTAAGAATACTTCACATAATTCCATTGAATTATGTTTCTAAAATGTGAATGGGATGATGAATGGCAAACAAGGAGTGTCTATTTATAATGTTCCAAGAGGTATAGTGTCGTTTATATGAATAAACATATTTCCTAGATACATTGAATTTGAGCGATTCAATTAAATCTCTTCATACAAATTCATCATCTTTGTGAAAGTATTTACATACATTGAATTTGTCCATACCTCTTAAAAAAAAAGTTGCATACTTTCATCATTAATTCTCATTCTTATTCATTTAAAATGATTTTGAAAAAATAAAATAGTTGCAACTTGTGTACATTTACATAAAATGACACCAAATTAGATTTTGATCAAAAATTGGCCAACACCAATTTCTCAAAATAAAATTTCCAACAGTTGCAAATTGTCTTCTTAAGTACCTTCCCAATAAAGTTTTGATGCAAGTGCAAACTGTGCATGCAATACATTAATTTGCATATATCAAAGTAATGAAAAATAAATATTTCAAAATAAATATAAACATCAAATCTCTTATACTTACCATGATACATATTCTTCACGATCCAAGATGTCACTTTAACTGCATCAACACCTGCACCTTTCTCTCTGGTAACTGTGAAAAACGCCGTCATAGCAGATTATACAAGACTTACTCGCAACAATCACACACAGAAACTCTTTATCATCGATGAACTGCCCGAAAGCGAGTAAGAGAGAGTAAGGTGCAGGTGCAAATGCAGGTAAAAGTGGACACCTTGATAACACCCAAGTAACAAAGCTAGCTATCATATTTTGATTGAATTGCTTTCAAACAATCACTTTAACACTCTTTTTAAACACAATACAAGAGAGAGAGAGAGAGAGAGAGGTGAGGTAAGTTTGCAAGTGCTACAGATTTTTTTTGTTTGTAGGCCTAGCTGGATAGTCAAGGTACAAATTGATCACGTGATAGGAGATGGATTAGCACGTGGGCTCAGATGTTGTAAACCACTCAGAGGCGACATGAAGTGGACAGGTCCAAAGAGCTTTCAGGCCTCTTTAGCATTTATGCCAATCGGACATGGTCCCTTCATTTTGGGGGCCCAATATATTTCACGCGGAAAGGGTGGGGGAGCCTAGTTTTACACTTTAAAACAAGTTTTTCTCAAGATTTTCACATTTTTTTTGGCTCGTGATACATTATGACCTTGTCTGAAATAAAAATTAATTTCTTTTTTGCCCGTTAGAAGAAAAAAACTCCATATGTTTTAAAATGATGTTTTCTCGTACATAACATCTTAACGTCAAATTTTGAATGTCATTAGTTTGAGTGACCGCTCATGTAATATAGTTTAATAATCAAATACACACAAGATACATAGTTGGGTGATTGTTAATACATTTTTTCTTTAGTTTTATTATGTTAATGAAAATTAAAAACTTATTACTATAATTAATTATATATCACAAACGCAATCAAAAAATTTATTAGTATACTTAAATTAATATAAAATTGTTAAAAATTCATTTAGCTTATAGTAATAACAACAAACAAGTAAGAATATTAATTTGTTTTATGATGGAGAGAGCAATATGAAAGTACAAGCCAACAACATTGCACTCTCTTTGGTCAGATTTATCGAACTCCTTTTTTTCTTCCATTCGCCTGAAATATGTAGCACCTTATAACTAAAATTATTTAAATATTCAAATTAACTTTACATAAAACTTTATGCATTCGTTAGTTAATCCTATTTGGGTGAAGTAAATGTCTCAAAGAAAGAGAGACAATAATCCCATCTCTTAGAAATTGTGAAAAATAAAAATAATTAGTTAAAGTTGAATAGGGGGAGTGCTTGTGAATTACTCCCCAAAATGAAAGTAAAAAAAATATTAAATTTATTTTTAATCAATAATATTTTTTTTATATATAACATACATTTTGAGGCCGCAGAACTAGTATAACGTTACACCTACAAACAATAAAAACAATGAAACACCATTCTTCAATAGCTAATCAAGTCAAACAAATATTAAACCTCCCGGCTCCCCCCTACTCCCATCTTATACTTCAAAAACTTTTATCTCAAGTATCTCACTATACTTACAAAAATTCAAAAAGCAAAGTTTATAGGTCTGACTGTACACGTACTCCCAAGTCCCAACAAGGACACAAGACTACTCCAGCGAGCTCTCCCTGAAACGCTCCATCGAGCAAGTCGTTTATGTCGCTCGCCTACTACACAGCACACGGTTGAGATTAATTCAGTAAATATGGGTCCTACTTATATTCAAACTCATCTTGTTCGTCAAGCAAGCAAAATGAGTGAGGTGGTCAAATCGGCACCGTTCTCGCAACAACTATTTACTAACTATTTTGTACCTACATTTTCTCCCTTCCATCCATTTTCTACACTCACAACAACCTACGCCACTTTCTATACTTTAAATAAAAACATCATTCCTTTAGTTCTTGTGTCCATTTCTTGAAAAAGTTTAACCACCTTCTATACTTTAAATAAAAACATCTTTCGCATTAGTTTTGTGACCATTTCTTGTAAAAGTTTAAGCAGGTGGGGAATTATTCATTTTGGAATAATGTTGTTACATTACTACTTCCATTAAAAAAAAAATGCTCAAGAAAATAAATTTAGATTTTTTTTTTAGTATAAATGGAGTGAGTAATATGTTTTTTGATATTTTTTTAATTTTTATTTTATTTTTGTTTGCCAGTTTTTTTTTTTTTATCCTTTCCACCATATCTTGGTGATAGTTATATTTAATATTAGGACGAATAAATTTGGAGTATGCAATTTTAGTAGGATAAACTAGACGTTGACAATTGATTGTTACTTGCGAAATTTTTGATATTTTGCCATGCATTTATTTGTCACTTGTTTTGATGTGGTTTTAGTCTAGAGTTCAGCCCGTGCCTATAGTTTAGTCCCTCCGTGTCAATTATTTTTGTCATATTTCACTTTTTGGATGTTTTAAAGATTTTGTTCATATTAGTTCAAAAAAGAAAAACAAAAACAAAATTGTTCACATTCATCAACTAACGAAGACTAAGAAAGATATTTTTCTCACTCTAATAATCATTCGTTTCTAACCATAATAATTTGGAGAAAATTTCAATTTAGTAACCACACATAATTGCATTACGCCACCTAAGAGTTAAAACCTGCAAATTTATGTCATAAGTTTGTATACCAATCCGGTATAAAAAATAACGAAGCATGTACCATTCATATTACTTTTTAAAGAGTAATTTCTTCATTTATAATTAATTTCAATACAATCATCAATCTCACCCCACCACCCAGAACCATCTTACTAGCATCGTACCCAGTGACGGATCCATGGGTTTTGCAGATTGGGTGCACAATACTACAATTAAAAAAATAATTAGGTAGCTGTGCGACTTGAACCCTAGACTTTATGGTTAAAGTCCTATCACTTTACCACTAAGTTAGAAAGATCACTTGTTGTATGGGTGCATATGTATATAAATATAACTAAACTGTGTATAAATATTTTTAAAAAATATCTTTTCTAATAAAATTGAGAATTGATTGGGTGCACCGCCACCCATACTCTATAAGGTGGATCCACATCTGATCGTACCATCGTCTACCACTGAAATTGTACTCCCTCCGTCCCAAAACGATTTTCTCATTTGTCATTTGTCATTTCTCATTGTCCCAAAAAGTTCTTCACATATCTACATTTCAGGCTTAAACAAAGCATGGCTAGTGAAGCAAGTGTTCATATCCTTAAAAGTTTGAATAGTCAAACGCGAAGATCATTTTGAGACGGAGGGAGTATAAGACAAAATGGTAAACCAGATCAATTTGGCGGGGGGGGGGGGGGGGGGGAAAGAGATGACACAATTGGCATTTGGTTATCATGATTACTTCTCCCCTAAATTCAATTATACTCCCTCCGGTTTCATGTGAATTGAGACCAAAATTTTTGGAACATAAACCAAGGAAAAGTAAGAGAGAGAAATAAGGGGAAGAGGTGTTTGTGAGTGTGAAAAATTAAATAGGAGAGAGAATGAGTGGGAGAGATAGTAAGTTGATTGGTGTATGTGAGTGTAAAAGTAAAGTATGAGAGAGAATGAGTGGGAGAAATAGTAAAGATTCTTTGCTATTTTGGACAGTCTCAATTGATGTGGAACGGACGAAAAATGAAATAAGTCTCAATTTACATGAAACGGAAAGAGAGTACACCCGAATTTCCCCTACAACATTCACAATTGAATCAAGCGGGAACAAGCATTTTCAACCCTACCTTCACCTTCAGGTACGTTTTATTTAACTTTACTCCCTCCATGTTCAACAAATGGCATACTCAGTCCTTCACCTTCACGTACGTTTTATTTAACTTTAAACCGATTCAATATTCATCTTACCCAACAAGGGGTCACAGGAAGCCATGTGATCTTCACATGTTAATGCAACCCAAAGTTGGAAATCTTGTATTACCTCAGTCCTTAAAAAAAAGTGTCTCATTTTGACTTTTTTTTTTTAGTGAACACATGTTAACTTTAACCATTTATTGGTGTCAATCTAGTGATCACAATGAAATTATAAAAATTGTTATTGGTAAATCACTTAATGATTTATCAATTAAAATTTTTAAAATTTCACTAAGATGATTTGATCGACACTTGATCATAAATAGTCAAAATGAGACAAACTTCCATAGACAAAGAAAGTATAAAGTTGGGACACATGCCTAGCAAGCATTGTATCCAATAAATTTCTCATTTTGAGCAGAAATTAGGATCGTCTTTTCGTCAGCCACTAACAAGGACCGTCCATTTGAAGGTCGTGCATCTAAAAGTATAATGGATTTGGGTTGTTATTCCAGCCCTACCCTACCCTACCCAGTTCGACTGCACCCACTTCAGACGGCCCATCCATTTAAAGTATACGATCCGGGCGGTTGCTACAGCTGGACCCACCCCAAATCCATACGTTGAATCATCAATTTTAAAAGCAACCATTTCCAACTCCATAACAACATAATACATTAGAGAATTGAAGATATCAAACAACAGCAATGGCATACTTCTTCAAATGAGTTCAAGGTTCCGTTACGCAGTAAAAAAAAACATCAAAAATCTAATACAAATGAACATCTCTCCTATCATATCCAGGGACCAAAAAAATAAAGTTTAACTTCTAGAACAAATACAGTTGCCGTCACGGATAATTCAAGTGGGGAGTTTATATGCAAAACCCTCAAAAGTTTCAAACATCTCCTTCCACGCCTTCAACTGGGGATTTTTTTCTATCAAGGTGAAGATGACTGCAGGGGATCGGTCCGGCGACTTGCATCAGAATATTTTACACAATATACAGATGTGAAACTACCAAATTACCCATGGTAAATCAAGCTTGTTAGAGTTTAGTGACTAATGCTGCTCATGCTTAACGCGTGCCTTCAATATTCCGGGAAGGGGAGGTGAAGGCGAGCTAGGTGGTCGTACATGTAGGCTTGGCCTTGAAGGAAGAGTGATTAGAGGCTGAAACGTGCCTGGCATACTAGATCCTTCACCTCTGTCTTCATATAAAGTGATGGCTGAATTATCATTTTGCGGTCGATTACTCAAATTCATTGCCTTGAGGACATAATTATCGTCATGTAGCTCAAAGGGGGTGCTACATTTAGTTATCCAAGAAAAATGAACAGTCAGAAATGCTAGTGACATCTAGTGACAAACTAAATACACCCTCCGTCCATAAAGATGTCCCCATTTGACTTTTCAAACAATTTAGTCATGTACTCCCTCCATCCCAAAATGAATGTAGAAAATTTTCAAATTTACTCTCAAGAGCGAATTTGATTTTTTTTTTTTTTGGACATTAGGGACGGAAGTACTTTCTTCCATGACTATCCCCTAATGAACATAAAAATCACATAAAGGACTAGTAATCAAAAAAATCATCCACATCCATTTCATTCAAATTTTGGAAATCTACTTATTTTAATCATTCAAATTTAGAAATGAGGCTTTCTTTTTGGGACAAAGAAAAATGGAAAGCGGGAACATCTCTATGGGTGCATGCTCTTTCCATAACACATAAAGTAATCCCAGAAAAAAAAAAAAAAAAAGAGCAGGGGCAAAAACTAGAAATAAGAAGAGTGACCTCTTACCTACTGAAATCGAAATGAACCAGTTGCATATCTTCTGATATTTCTACCTCAACAGTTGCATGAGGACGGGTCTATAGATCAACAATGCGAGAAAAGAAAATGAGATCAGCCACCATATAACAAGTAGGGAATATATGAAGTTCTGACACCATGCAAGGAAAGTGTAAACAAATGATACACTAGATAGGCCGCTTGGAAATGGAAAACAGCAACATTGAAGCCTTCATGGTAGCCAATTATACCCTAAATCTATCAAGTGAACTGAATACACTCGGAGGGGGGGGGGGGGGTATTGAATACGTTGCAATTAAGTCTTGCTTGACTTTTTTTGTCAACTTGATCAGATTTTGACAAAATTTATTTACATCAACTTAGTTGTTACTATAAAGTTATAGAAAATGCAATCTGAATAAAATATTCCTAGCAACTAATAGATGAGACTTGGTTTCCTAAATCATAATAAAGGCGTGTTGGTTTTGATGCATCCCAATAACCAAACTATGGAAATCCTGGAACATGGTATTCTCGGCCATTAGAATTTGTTGATCGAGTGACTTCACAATTAAACGATACTCTACAATCCTTCTTTAAATTGTTTCCCTCTTCCGTATGTTCTTAACCGCAAATTCTTATAAGAATAGTTTAGGTGTAAGGTATGTACGGACATAGATAAAAATCTATATTTTAATTTTACTATACTTGAATATACTCAAATTCACCTTTGACTTCCAAACGCCCAAATTAATTTTTATTTTCTTTCGATTTTCAGAAACTACTAATACATGATTTAACACTATTGATACATATAAAAGTAGGAAGCTTTTCCTAAATGATTGTAGTACATGGAAAGTAAATCTAACATACTTAGTACTACCTCTGTACCATAATAAATGTAGCACTTTTTTGTACGTTAGTACGAAAGAACTTTGAGCAATAATTTTAGGTTAATTTAGTTATCCTAGTAAAATTACAAAACTCGTTATTGATACATCATTATAAATACTATCAATAACAACTTTTAAATTTTCATTAGGGTAATTAAATTAACCTAAATTAATGCTCATAGTTCCTTCGTACTAACATGCGAAAAAGTGTAACATTTATTCTGGGACGGACAATAGAAGTGCATAGGAAGATTAAGGAAAGTTCTCCCTGTCATGTACTCCTGTTTCAAGCTAGACGGGCTTTATTGGACAATATTGCTACAGACCTATGGTAAACACTGCCACCCTACTGATGGTGTTCCTTAAAAAGCCCAGGTTCAAAATTTCAGGGAATTTACATTCATACTCTAGTTCGTTTTTTCTCTTATAACCTATTTTGTAGATTGACTTCAACGCGGCAGACTTTGTATTTGTTATCCACTAATAAAGATAATTACTGCTCTGTCTGACTGAATTCAAAGTTCACTATCTTTTTATTAGTGTTTTAGTATTCTTTATCTTTTTTTTTGGTAATAAGGTTGTGAACTCATTTAACTTTGTATTTAGGGATGCTAAAGCTATTTCCTGAATAAAGTTGGGAGCCATGGGGGCACAGGGCGTTGTATGCAACTCAAGAGATGCTTAATTCCTCCTCATACATCTGAAATCGAGAGAAGATAAAATCATAAAATATGAACTTGATTTCATTTCAAACTTGAATCCCATCCAAACCCTGTTAACAAAGAAAAGATGCAGTTATACTTGGGATGAAGATAATTACTTTCTCCAAGTTTCCCAAATGGTAGTTTTTTTTGTACTCAAAAATACCTTTTGTGTTACTCCCTCCGTCCCAAAATGATAGCCCTATTTGACTTTTCAAACATTTTAAGTTTTGGGTTTTCAATGATTTTGAAGCCTTCATTTTGAAAATAGGACCAATTTTTTGGGACAAAAAAAAGGGGGAAATGGGACTATCATTATAGGACTGAGGGAGTATGTAATTATCTTTTTTTTTTTTTTAAAAAAAAAAGAGGGGTGGGGGGTGGGTGGGTTGTTATAACACCACATCAACAAGAAAACAAGCCAATTTTTTTTTATAACAAATCTCTCCAATAAAGTTTACCTGCACCAGAATGAAAGGTAAAGCAACTCCACCACTTGGAGCATTTCCGGAGCTGTATAACTGCTCATTCCGTTGTATAAGGTTCTGAAGACCTACATGCTAGGTTAGATAAATGATAAAGTCACAAAATCATGATATGATTAGACAGAATAATATACCCCATTTTCAAAGTACAAGTCATATGAACAGTGGTCTAATATTGTCATCACTTACTTGGTCCTCGAGTTCATGCAAATAGGCTGCTTTCTTTTCAATCCTATTCCTCAGTGCAAGACGTTCACTCTGAGATTAAAAACAAGAAAAATGGCTAATTATGTTCCAGCAGGAAAAGTGTCCACTATTACATTTTGGAGCGTCCCAAAGAAGTGTCCCCTTTCCCTTTTCAAATAGCTTTTTAAAACCATCCATCACGCCCTTCTAAGTGTGAGTTAGAAAAGCAAATGTACCTTACTGATTTGAGCCCACTGAAACTAACTTGATGGTATAAAATAAATGCACTTGAAGTCGTGCACTTATTAAAAACCCGTATCAAGTCATTAGGAGACCCTTGCATTGGGATGGATGGGGTACAAGATTACAAAAAAACCGACAGAGATTTATTTATTAAGATCCTCCCTATGCAAATAATTGACCACTTTGTAAACACTAAACAGTAAGCCTATTGAGGCCTTTTAAGCCACCCCCAGTATAATGTTTTCCTACTTCAACTTTTCCTAGTTGAAGCTCGATAATTCCACTATTTAGTCGTGAAAATAACAACAACAACAAAAAAGGTTTAGGTGGACAATAGCCTGCCTCAATACACAACCTTCCAGCAGGGCAGTTAATTAGTATAAACTCAAGAGGGGGGGGGGGGGGGGGGGAGAGCAAGAAAGAGAGAGAGACCTTTAGCTCTTCAATATCATTAAAGCTAGTTCTAGGCAGGCCCTTCCACTGTATTTCTTTTTTGTCTTTGGAAATTATGTCCATAGCCATGAGAACATTCAGCGCATCATATACCCTTCGACGAATATTCTTTTCATCATATTGTTGCTGTGATAAAATATCAAAAATAATAAGCCATCAATCAGTCCTTCAACAAACTTTTTAAACATAAACATGACACTGAACAACATTTCAAGAGCCTGACTGAAATGCGTGTACCTGATCAGGGGCTCCAACACCATTAATAGGTTCTGCAAATTCTGCCACAAGTTCATCTGCAACCTGAAACGTTGCATGGATTTTCAGTTTTCAGTTTGAGAGCAACTAATAGCAAAGATGTTTAAGGCTCATGCAGCATGGCGGCTATGTGAACAGAGGATAACTGCACAAATTAAATAATCTTGAGCTGCGGGACTTCAAATGTAATCATAATGATGCAAGATACTACCTATATCCCAAAATGAATGACCAAATTTGCTCTTGATCAAGACCAAATTTGGTCATTTATTTTGGGAGGGAGTAGTTAATAGAATAAAGCACCATCATAGAAAAGGCACTGCCATCTCCCTTTCTAAGTTTCATTTATCCACTTAGCAAAGGTTTATAGACTTCCGGTGGGATATGGTTTAATACTGGTTAGCATAAAGTTGCATCTTATGGGGGTAGCAATACATCAGCAAAAGAGAAGAGCAACTAGTAATCACTTTTTCTTCAGAATCTGCTAAAATATTAAAGCTGGCGTATTTAATCTAGTACTCATCAAACTAAGATTAACTCTGAGCCCATTTCTTTCAGAAAATGAAAGTAAAAAATCATTTAGCAAGTGTGATTAAATTTCAGGTTTTACACCTCCTTGAGGGGTTTCTTAATGGGGGTACAAGATTTTAGATTTAGGTTTTGATCCTGCTTTGGGGAATGAGAATGGGAATGGGTTTAAGGAATTGATTTGAGGTGGAGCGTGGGGCTGCAATTTGACTTTGTTGCCTTTTTCCAGCAAGGCCTATCAACGAATGATACGATCCAAGATAAAATCGGTAATCAAGTTTGATGATGAAATTGTTGGTGGCGTAATCAAGTTTGATACGACGATGGTCAGTTGGTAAATAGGAAGTGAAATTTTCAATTCCAATGTTCAAGCACAATTTGCTGATTCGTGATATTTTCATTCCATTTACATTGTTTTATTTTTCTTGTACCAAACATGAAATTACCTTCTAATGTAGTGTACGTTCATTCCATTCCATTTTAAAGAAACATATGGTTTGACCAATTTCATTCCAATCCAATTCCATGGACTCCATCCAGTAGACCATCCATTCTCACAAGTCTCACTCCGGGAATCAAATGCCACCTTTAGGTTTCTAAGACCATTCCTTGTTCCGTTAATTGTGCAAGGTTCATCACAAACTCTGGTGTAGAAGACGGTTCATTGGTCCTTGTAACCCTAGTAACAAACCAAGGTCTCTAATATCAGTTGCTCCACTTCCACTTTTACATAAAGGCCGTATAGCTCTATCTCTTTTTGCCTCAGGCAAGGATGAGTGGTGTATTGGTTTCTGACATTGACAACGAAGAAAGGATTAAAGAGAAGTTTTACTCTCATTCTACTGAGTTATCATTCTCGATTTTCCTCGCCTTTCTTTAATTCAGGGCAATTTCTATTGCTCCTTTCCAGAAAGAACAGGAGAGAACAGCAAATCATGAAGTTATATTCACTTAATAGTGTATGCTTAATAATAATGACGGTAGAATAGACGACAAAATATAACCAATTACATCTCCACGCTCCCTATCACCAAATATTCATGTAAATAGATCAACAGCGCGATTTTCAGATCAGATTGTCTCAGTCTTGTTAAAGATATTCATGTCCATGTATGCCCTTCCAATGATACACTCCCTCTGTCCCAGAAAGATAGTCTCGTTTTGACTTTTTATAGTCAACAAAAATGAACTTTGATCAACTATTGGTGACTATCTAACCATTCTAGTGAAATTTTAAAATTTGTAATTGATAAATCATTAAGTGATTTATCAATAACAATTTTTAAAATTTCATTGTAATCATTAAATTGACACCAATGTTTGGTCAAAGTTTATTTTTGTTGACCATAAAAAGTCAAAATGCGATTATCTTTCTGGGACAGAGGGAGTATAACTTAGAGGCAAAATGGTAAAATCTCATGGATGGCCAGCCAAAACATAGATAAGCATTATGCTTTTCAACACAACAAAGGACGAATTATATTATAAAAATTCACAAAACGAGAGCATATACATGAGTGTGTATCTGTGTGTGTGTGTGTGTGTGTGTGTGTGTGTGTGCAAGTGTAGAATAACGTCCTTTCGTTCATGCTTTTCTGTATGTCAACTGTTCCAATTCTGGTAAGAACTTCAGATCTGATTCTAGGCGACCTACAAGATTAGCCAAGAGAAGATACACAATTTAATTTGGGCCGTCTTATAAAATTACGATTACTTTCCTCGAAATATTACTCACATCCGTCATTAATTAGCGCTATAGAGTGAACATAAAGAGATCTACTAATATCTGACCATTTACATCAACAATGGCAAACAGAAACTCAATCATAGCTAACAACACACCTTAAATGTATTAGTCACAAAAGAATGGTGATAATGATTCTTGTGAATGATAAATGTACTTAAACCGACTAACCTCGTTATAAGTGGTTCTTCCCTTGCTTTCCACTTTTTCGCACACTAGACATAATAATAATAGCAGGCAGCATATATTAGGTAATACAAAACCATAGTGAAAGTGTCAGTTCGAAAACAAACAATTATATATATATAAACACAAACACACGTGTGTGTGTGTCTGTGTGTGTTTCTGAACAAAAAAACTGAAATCAAGTTATGAAATTGACACTGATATACCTTTCATGCTAAACTGTCGGAGTCCTCTACCGTTTTTATCCCCTCCAGCCGCACGTTGACCTCTTTTTTTCTTTCTGTTACTGCGTAAAACTTTTAACCCAGTAAGTATTATGAACAGTGAGCACTAAATGAGAAACAATATTGACCAAAAAAGACACTGAAATGATATTTTGTAGGAACGCGACAAAATTGTTGAAGTAGCAGAACAATCAACAACTTACTACAAACCCACAAAGCAAGAGCACTTTCAACTTTAAGCCATACAGAGGTTTAGTAAACGCTCCTTAGTCAATCTGATCCCGTGAAGAGAGAAATGCTTGCTAGAGCAACCCCCAAGAACTCGCAAAGGCAAGCAAGATATGATATTACATCGTTTAAGCTAAGTGAGCTCTATATCTATGTTTTTGAAGAATTGAACTGTTTGTATGCTCATCTAGGCATGTCTTTTCCATCCATATAAGTCCATGATTTGCTTAAAGACAAACTACATGATATACTGCTCACATTTACAACAATAAATTACTAGCGCAAAGTAGTACAAAAATACAACATCCTAAGCAAAAGAGCTTGATATGTATAAGTACATTAACTTCAAAGCAAGCCACTGTTCTAATTACCAAGTTGAATACTGCATTATAAAGTTATTATTGCTCCTCATGAACATTATTAAGCTAAAGCCGACGGAAACAGCCTCAATCTGAATCGCCAACCACCACCACCCCCCCCCCCCCCCCGGGGCCTGATTGTTCAAATTCATCAGAAAATGGAAAACAAAATTAAATATGGCTTCACTGTCATGTCTAAGACCATCCACAACCCCACATTCTTATATCTCAGACATTACTACTCAAACTCATAGCAATATCAACAATTCACAAGTCAACCAGTCAGAATCACAATTCATAGGGTTTTATATGCGCCAAACCAGTAACTGTAAAACAAATTCAGCACTACAATTACAATAACGCATATTCAAAATCAACAAAATTATCTCACCCAACAGCCCCTTGAGATCCAGCATCATCAGCGTGAATATCAAGATGATTCAGCCTCAAAAAAGTGTTATCACTAGCCGGTGTAACAGCCACAGTCGCCTCACTCCGGCTAGACGGAGACCCCACGCTCCCACTAGTAGACACCGATTGGCCGGAAGCCGTCGTACCCCACGACCTAGTAACTCCTCCTCCTCCTCCTTTAGCAATTGCTGGCGAATTTTTCTCCCCATCTTCTAAATTACTCGCACCGTTCACCATTATCAAACCCACCAAATATCATCAACCGTCGACAAATTCGAGACAGACCCAGATGTAAACCCACCACAAAGATTCTGGGTCTTCACACAAACAAGTATCGGGATTGAAAATTTCGCAGGAGTTCGATTGAGTCCAGAAAAAAAAAAAAAATCTCTCTCAGCTCAATTTCTCTCTCTAAAAGGTGAAACTTGACTGTTTATGGCGTGTCGCCGGTGGTTGGCGGTGGCCGGTAGTGGTGGCGGTAAAAAGGGGGGGCAACGTGTTGATCTATGTGAAGTGGGCAGAGAATATGTGTAGGTGAGGTAACGGGAGAAGGAGGGAAACGCACTGAGGGTTTGTATACATTTTTCTCTTTCATTTTCCTCTTTTATTAATTTACCATACACCCCCTTATCTATTTGTATTTTCCATATTACCCCCTTATTAATTATTTTCCTTCGTACTTTGTTCTCATTTTCCCTCCCTATTTTAATTTTTGCAGGAAAAGCCGTTGGTTTGGTGCTATTAAGTCTATGATATTTTGTTAACCTAATAGTTGACTTGGCTAGATTCCTAGTGGGACAAGGTTAGGTATTATTCTCATGAATATTTGTCAACACAAAACAAATATTAAGGTCAATTTAACTTTTTAGTTAAAATTTAATTATTTTTATTACTAAGTGCTTTAACGATAAAATAATTATAATTTCATTACGATATTAGATTGACGTTTATATTTAGTCAAAGTTTACTTATGTTAACCATTGAAAATCAAACCGACCAAACAAAATGAAACGGGTGAAGTATTTATAAGAAATTTGATAAATGTTCACACGATTTATTCATTTATTGTTGAGTTGGTTTTGGGGGAAACTAGTTCCTCCATAAGTTATAAAAAGTCATGTTTTTCAACCCTTCTTAAACCCTAAAAGGCCTAAACCCTAAACTTTAACCCCTGTAAAAACAGAACTTTTTATAACTTATGGAGAAACTAGTTTCTCTCAAAATTTTCTCTTTATTGTTTACTAGATTTCAATTGAAGAGGTATGTTTTTCAATACTTTTGTGTCTTTTGTCATATTGACTAATTTACAGATAAATGTGCGAATATTGCTATTTGGAAGTAACACTTTTAACAATAAAAGCCTTATCCTTTGCTAAAAAAAAAAAAAAAAAGTCTTATCCTTTCGAGAATAATTTTTTTTTTTTTTTTTTTGTAAAATTAAAATTTCGCATTAATAAATAAAAATATAAGTGTAATACAGTTTTATCATGGACTCATGGTACAACAGTCGCACTAATAACTAAAATACAATCTTTAAAAACTCTCCACTGTTTTCTTCTGCAAAATTTCTTCATTGCTTTCAACTTTAACCTTTGATTGTATTTTTTTATTTATTGTGAATTTCGTAATTTAAACATTAATGATCGATAATTCATTAATTATCAATGATTAATGTTTAAATTACAAGAGATGTTTTGTTTTTCGATAATAAATCGATTGGTTCGGCCAGCAACGTTCATGGAGGAGAGATTTGTTCCTTGCATTCTCAATTTTCGGCAACGTTCAAGCGTCAATCAACGTCCATTCGCTACAAAAATGATTTATCATTTTTCAGATCTTACAATTGCCTTCCTTCTGGTATTATTTGATTTATCTCCTTTGTCGAGAGCCTTTGTCTTCTCCCCTTTGTCGGGAGCCTTTGCCTTCCCTCCCTGTTGAGAGCCTTTGTATATTGTTTGTATTTGTTCTTGGTTCAATATTTGCGATGCTTGGTTTGACACTTATTGCCTACCCAAATGTGTTATTTTATGAAGTTTTCATAGTCAAAATCTTACCGTCGGAGGTTTTTTCTGAAGGCTGATGATAGGCCGTGTCCAAATTTTGCTTGGAAAGACATTTGGGCGTCGCGTGTCATTGTTCGTAAGTGCATTCGTTGTTGGAGATTTGGTTTGAGGATAGACATTGTTGTTCCAGATGCATTAGGCTATTTTAGGGTGGCAGACAGTTTGTTCACAATTGTACGTAGTTGTATAAATTGTCATTTTTTTGGTGAGCCTCCGACTGTTGTGGAAGGCCATCGTCAACAGATTTATTAATGTAATCGATATGTTGTTTGCTTAAAAAAAAAAAAAGCTTGACAAGTTAATTATAACATTTATTATAAAACAGTTTCAATTTCATAATAGATATCCCAATTGACTTATCATCGTGAGACGTCATTGCTTGTACCATATTAAAATGGTACCAAAAATGTTTTTTTATTTATTTAAAAACACGACACTTATTTTGTGACATATCAAAATTAAAAGCCCAACTTTTATTATAAGATGGAAAGAGTAAAATTACTAAATTAATGTGTATATGTGCTTTTTTATATCCCCACAATATAATTATGAGTCGTTCTTGTGAAAAACGCGTTTTACACTAGTCTTAGTGTAAAACGTGTTTTCCACATAGAAGGGTTTTGGGCAGGCACTTTTCGACAATGTAGGAAGCACTTTTCAATATTTTTATAGCAGACACTTTTTTTGGGACTTTCACAGCAGGCACTTTTTTTACCTTAGAGAAGGCACTTTTTTTGGCACTTGAAAAAAAAAACCCAACAGGCATGTTTTAAAACTCAAGCAGGCATTTTTTTTTTTGCACTTGAAAAAATAAATCAGCAGGCATGTTTTAAAACTCAAGCAGACACTTTTTTACCTTAGAAAAGTCACTTTTTTTGGCACTTGAAAAAAAAAAAACAGCAGGCACTTTTTTTACCTTAGAGAAGACATTTTTTTTGGCACTTGAAAAAAAAAAACCCCAGTAGGTATGTTTTAAAACTCAAGCAGGCATTTTTTTACCTTAGAGAAGGCACTTTTTTTTGCACTTGAAAAAAAAAAAAAAACCCAGCAGGCATGTCAAAACATGTGCTTGCTCTAGTGTTAAAATCTGAATGCTGTAATATTGAAAAATGCCTCCTACAGTTTCGAAAAGTGCCCGGTGAGTTTTCATAAGTTCCAGTTATTTACATCAATGTCACCGCGCCTTTCACAGCGTTCTCCGCTTTTTGCGCAAGCTAATATTTACAAGTTTGCCACCGGCTTAAAAACACGTTTTACACTAAGTTAGTGTAAAACAGGTTTTTCCCAAGATTTTGTCTATAATTATTGGTCCCCTGCATCTGCTAGATTTTTGGATCCTGCTCGAAGATGTGCAGTGTCTCTGAGAATAAGAATGCGAAACTATCAACTAATCTAACTTAAATTAATCATCCGTCCGTTTTAAACGTTTTAACATAAGTATTTTTATTTAAGGCACATCTTAAAAAAATAATAAGAGCCATATTTTTGAAATAGCAAACGAAAAATAGTGATGTAAGAGCCACATTCTCGAAATGGCAAAAGATAAATAATATTTTGAATAATATTATCCTTCTAATTTTTTGTATAATTAAAAAATACATTAATACTTTACTAATCTATTTTTACTCACTTTAATGGTAAATAATATTTTAAATAATTATGTCCCCAACACACATAAAATATTTATCAGTTTTTTATAATAAACTTGGAAAATCAAAGTAAATACAAAAACATAATCCAAGACTGAAGACGAAAATCAAAACGGAAACAAATCAAAGCAAAATTAAATATAAAAAAGCATAAGGAAATCTTAAAATAAAACAAGGATGAATTTTGAATCCAAAACGGAAACCTAATCTAAGTAAACATTAGTTTATAGGGCAAATTGCAATTTGGTTCCTGACATTTACAAACTTTTGCAATTTGGTTCCCAACAGTTTTTTTTCGCCGATTGGTTCCCAACATTTACATTTTTTTGCAATGTGGCTATAAAAGTAACTGGGCGTTTGTTTTCTAACGATTTTATGTCATGTGACTAGCACATGACGTTTTAAATGACGTTTTAAAATATTCGTAAAGCTACACATATCTGATTAATATGATTCTTTTTTTATATTGAAGCTAATATTTAAATCTACAACATAATTTATTTTTTTTGGAAATTTTTTGGGTACCCTAAATTATTTTTACATTTAATCTTAATTTTAAATATTAAAAAAATAAAAACACGTGAAATATAATCTAAAAAAGGTATTAGCCCAAGTATGTTTCATATGAAGTAATTTCTATATGTATGTTTCCTATAGTTTATTTTTCTCCACCCCTCTGCCACTTTCCCGCAACACTCATTCCACATACACTCTTCCCTCGATTCATCGTCCTCTTCTTATTCCTTTTTTTTCTATCAAAGATTTTTACGAACTGATAATCTACATATAGAATTTACTTCATATGGAACATATTTGGGCTAATATCTTTTTTAGATTATATTTTACGTGTTTTCTATTTTTTTAATATTTAAAATTAAGATTAAATGTAAAAATAATCCAACTACCCAATAAATTTCCAAAAAAAATATATATTGTAGATTTAAATATTAGCTTCAATTTAAAAGAAGAATCATATTATTCGGATATGTGTAGCTTTAAGAATATCTTAAAACGCCATGTGCTAGTCACATGACATAAAATCTGTTAGAAAACTAACGCCCAGTTACTTTAATAGCCACATTGCAAAAAAATGTAAATGTTGGGAACCAATTGGCGAAAAAAAACTTTTGGGAACTAAATTGCAAAAGTTTGTAAATGTCAGGAACCAAATTGCAATTTACCCTAGTTTATATGCACTTACTTCATCAGAAGGGAATCCTAGTACATGTAGGCAATATAAAGCTATCGACACTGATCGAACCAAAAGTGGGATCAATAGTGCCGGATCCGAGGTTGGATATCTGGAACACCTTGTTTAGCTTGAAAAAAGATGAACAAACGTGAACTGGGCCGTGGCTTCACCGGCGAAGGCCCTCCGGCGTGAGAATAAGATGGATGTTCTTGAGAGAATAAACTGGGAAAGAAAGAGAGCTAGGAGAGAGAAGTTAACCTTTCCAAATGAGGTTGAGGTGCCTATTTATACCACCAAATAGATGCCTCATCACCTGGATTCCCTTCCTCAAATCTAGGGATTTGGATCTATCTATAAGAGTGAGTCACCTTGTCCGTACTAGGGCAACAGTTCTAGAAGCCGTTAATGGGCGTTTGTGACAGATTGGGCCAGGCCTCTGATCTCTATATTCATAACGAAGATTGTCCCCAGTTTGACTCATTTATACCGAGTAGAGGTACGCCGAGGTCCGACCTGCGAAGTGAGGCGTGCTCGTGAGGACAAGCTAAAGAGCCTTCGGCATTGGTGATCATGGCCCCCACGAGTTCAGCTCGGTAGAACGGGCTGAGCTCGTTCAAGGAACCGCTGGGAGAGCATGGCAATGTGTGGAACACGACTTAATGATTGCTCGGCTCCCAGATGACGTTTCTAACTCGGCTACTAGTTGATACCGAGCTGAGTATGAAGGGGAGCGACCAGCCGGTCCAACCCAATCAGACTTTGATGGATCGAGCGGTGTACCCGTACGTCCCAAGTCGGTTTATTCCTTTCAATGGCCCCATGATTCCGAGTTGAGAGTAGCGAAAGTGGGGATCATAGGTTCAGTTTTGTGCTCAGAGATGGTGTTGGTGTCCTCGTTAGCTTAGATAGGAACGAGTTGCTGAGGGGACACATGGCGGCTTGCGTACTGAGGGTGGAGTGCAGCTGTCATGCATTGAAAGGGTAATGGGGTGATGGGACCGTTCCGGTTCCCCAGAACCGTCAGACGCTTCGTCACCCACAATGATGAAAGGGGGCAGTCATGCGTCTGGAGAAGGTACAGATCATTAATTACGACCCGTTTTTGGGGTGATGGATAGCGGGTTGGATCGGGGCGACCCGCAAAAATTTTGAATTGAAGGGGGGGGGGTTATAAAACCCTTATTCCTCTTATCCCTCTCCTTTACACCTTCTTTCATCTTCCAGAGAGCTTTTCAATCGATTGCGCCGCCGCCAAAATTCTGACGAGTCTTCAAATCTTCTCATTTTCTCGTTCAAATCTTCAAATTCAGGTATATTCTCGTTGTTTACTTTCATTCTATCGGTTTATTTTCTTTAGTTTACGCTTTCTGGTCTCAAATCTGGGTTTTGGCTTCGCCGATGAGTTTGAATTTTCCGGCGGACGGTGGGTATACTTTGAGTGTTCTTCATCCATTCTCCAGAAATGACGCCAGAGTTCCTAAAAGTGGTAAGGAATCTTTCGTTCTGCTTCCACGATAGCACCAACTTGATCTATCATAGTGTTCCCGGCGGTTGGAAAAAACTGAACTTGGAAGAGATTAAGAAAATTTTGAATGCTTATGGATTTAATGGGCGTTTGAGGTGGCCGTACATTGGTAGTGAAGATTTCATACAGACTGAGCATCCCAGTGCTATGCCTTTTGAGTTTTATAACGAACTGATCAATCATGTAATCAATTACTATATGGTGGGGAAGAAACCTCCCCTTTCGTGTGTAGAGTCCGGAGCTCAAATAGGTGGTGGGCCCGGACTTCTGACGAGCTCTAGCTCGGTTTCTAACTTGGGGTCTGGCCCCCATGTCATTCTTGCAGATATGGCCCGAAGTGATGAAGGTTCTGATTCCCAGAATGATCATCTATCCGGTGACGACCTGGGGTATGATGTCGAGCAGGGTAGTGATCCTTTATCGGGGGACAACCTGATATACAATGTAAATCATGTTTCAGTTCGATATAGGGAGGATGCAATGTCTTCGAGGCCATCACTTCCTCTTGAAGAACCTTTAGATTCCCGCGAAGATGATGGGGCTGAGATCATTGGAGAAGAGGAAGACGCTTTCATTTTCGAGAATATACAGTGAGAATTACTCTGCGTCGCACCTCCAACCAGTGCTCGTTCCTTAGGTTTGGAGAGCTCCCTTGAGAATCAAGGCTTAGTTCTGCCACTTCCTTCCCCTTCTCAGGCATAAATTGTAAATGATATGTACGATAAATATAACATAAGCAGAGACATCTTCTGGATCTCCTATGTCCCCCAGGGCAGTATCTCGGTCGCTGAGTTGATGCAAAACAGGGAGAGGGTGGCTTTCTATATCAGCCAGTTCGATCTGGGCCTTCGCCTTCCCTTGGACCCTTTTATAAACCATTTTTTGGAGGATACTTGTTCCGTTCCTCTCCAGTTAGTGGCGAATACGATGAGTACGGTGAACAGTTTTTTGGTCGTTTGCCGCCATCTCGGTTATGAGCCAACCGTCCATGTATTTAAGAAATTCTTTAGGATATCTCGTACCAAGAATCAGTTTGGTAAACCACCGTACAGTACCTTTAGTGTGGGAGCTAATCCCAACGCTCCTCATCTTCTTCGATCCTTCCCTAGTAAGATAAACACTTTTGCAAATCATATCGTGCTCGTTAAGAGCAGGGAAGGTTGGGAGTTCCCGTGTTCCCGAGGAGAACTTTCTCGTTTGTCGAGGCTGTGGGAATCGGAATGGACGGACGACTTGGAGAAAGCGCTTAGGAATCTCTTTGCTCCAAGAAAAGAAAAAGAGTGGGTGGTGAATTAGGATAGGTTGGAAAAGAATCCCCGTTATTTTGCTAGGGCCGGTATCTATGGCTTCTCTTTAGAGGGTGTGGAGCCGTTGGTATCAATCACCCCAGGCCGATGTTTCCCCGAGTGGGCGAGAACTGCTCGTTCGAGATTGACTGTCTCGCTTGTTCGAGCTCATCGGAGCCTTGTCGCTCTTTTGAGCATTTTGGGGGTGATTACTTGTTTTAAACCTACTGTCGTTCCTTCTTCATATTCTCATTCTAACTATGCTCGTTTTCTTTGCAGCTATGAGTTCACACGGGGAGGAACATCTGGCAGAAGCTGCGGCTAAGAAAAAGAAACCCTCTTTCAGGCAGCTGAAAAACCTAAACTTATCGACTTCCTCGGCCGTGGCTAAAGCTCAAACTCGAGTTCGCCAGGCCAAGCTGGAGAAAGGGAATCCTTCTTCCATCACTCTTTTCTCCACCGACGGGGAGAAGGAAAGGAATGTTGGGGAAGTTCTCAAGGCTCCTTCAGAGAAGAGAACGGGTTCATCTTCCGCCATGCCGCCCCTCTTCTATGGAGAGGTCTGATGTGCCACCCCGGCCAAGCTCTGATGCTGCCAAGAAGAGGGGGCGCCTGGAAGAAACGGCTGAACATGCCCCTCTCTCCAAACGAGCTGCCCCTCGAGCTCAAATTAATCGCTCTGACATAGAGGGTGTCAAATGCATTGATGAGGTGGACGAGATGGCTGATCGGCTTGGGAACGTGACCTTGTTTAGGGGTCTGAATCTGCATGCCCGTAAAGGGTATAAAGTTAGATTCGGTCGCGCTGTGCTTCGCCGAGCAGCCGATTTTGATCAACTTGAGGGGTATATACAGGAGAATCCTTCCTCGTCCCATTGTGGGGACCGGCTCGGCTTACTCTTTAGCGAGGTATGTGTTTTGACTTAGCCCCTGGTCTGGTCGTTTTAGTTTGATTTATGTGACGGTTTTAATTTTTATAGATGGCGTCCCTCGGTCTCTTCCTCTCTCGGAATGGCGAGGAACTTGAAGCTCTAGCTCGAGAAAAGGCGAATGCCTTGGCGGAAAAAGAGAAAGAGCTCATTGCTCGTCTTGATGAGCTGGCTTCATCTCGTTCCAAGTGAACTGATCTGGAACGGTCTGTCTCTGAGAAGGATAAGGAGATAGGAGAAATTCGATCCGAGTTGGAGAAGACTCGATTCAGGGTCACTTCGCTCGAGGAACAATGCGGAGCGCAATATGGAAGTCCAAGGTCGTCTCCGTTAGGCTGAGGAGGAGATTGAGAAGCTTAAGGCTGAGGTCGAAGCAGCTAAGTCGGCTTCTGTGGACGAGCAGTCCATATCAATCGTTATGAGCTGACCGAGCCCTTTGATGCCAAAGTGCTTGTTAGGCCTAAACGAAGGCTTAGTTATAAAATACCGTAAGTGAACGGTGTAGTTATAGTATAGAAAACGGAAAATGCTGGTCGATCCCACAAGGACAGGGTTTACTTTATAAAACGTTTGCTTTAAGAAAGATAGTAAAAAGAAAGATTGATTGGGGGTATAAATGTTTGTTACTAACAAAAAATAATTCGTAAATACTCTAACTTTAAATAAAAACACTTATGCTTAAGGAATTCTCGGGATTGAGACTCAAACAATCACATGTTCATCATTTAATCATGCTATTTTTAGAATAAAGTTTCATTTTAAAACAAGGGTGGTACATTAGGCCTATACTACTTCTCACGATCAAGCAAGTAGTATTTGTATTCTCATACTAATTATGCCCTATCTCTTGATGGCCCATAATTAGTAAGAATCCATTAATGTTTATGAAAATCCACGTACTTTCCATTCAAGGAGCAACCCTAGGCCATTAATCTACTCTCGTGATTAATAGAAACCCAGTCGCTTTATATGGTTCCGTTAATCGAGATTCTCCGCTAGGTACATCTCTCGATTAACTAAGATTCATACAAAACATGGAGCTCATCATGGTTGTAGGCGTTTTAGTACAATATGAAGAGATTGTTTAAGATGAAGAGAATGAAAAGAAGAGCATGAATTACTTTGAAGAACACATTATTGCTAAGTTTCCAACCCCAAGAAAATGGAGAATTACTCACAAGCCATTATTATAGCACAATAAACAAGATATAAGAATGGAACATAAAGATAAGGGAAGAAAGAAACTTAATCTTGCAATGATAAGAGCAATAATGGCTGAAAATAACTTTATAAGAACTTGTATCACTTTTCCTCAAGAACCTCTCAAAATGATGTAAAATAATGATAATGTGAGACTATAATTTCCTAGAGTAACTTTACAACAATTTCTCGATATCTTCTAAGACTGAAATGGTCTTCTTATATAGGCCTTGGGGCCAAAAGAAGTGTTGATTCCCGGATGACTTCTTGAAAAGGCACCTTTTGGAAAAATCTGGAAACAGGGGGTGCTTGACCGAGTCAAGGAAGGTGCTCGGCCGAGCAAGCCTTTGAAAATTTATTTTGCCTTTCTGATTCCCATGCTCGGCCGAGTCAAGGGTGGTGCTGGGCTGAGCACCTTCTGGTCAACTTAGAATCTTCAAATTTCTTGAGGTGGTCCGACCGGGTGTTTAGGATGGTCCGACCGGATCTTGGCTTCTGGCACGGTCGAGCGTATAAAATGGAGCGGTCGTGCGGAATTGAATTTTGGCTACTTTTTGTCGACATAAATAGCACGGCCGTGCTGCTTTGCAAGCACGGTCGTGCTTAACCAAAATCTGATTTTTCAATCCTTTTTCTTCTCAGTTTGTTCCGCCTTCAACTCCTTTGCTCCGGTTCATTATTTAAGCCATATTTTGACCCGAAAAGATCATAAAAAACATGTTTCAACCATAAAGTGATACCAAGCATAAAATCCACATGAAAGATGTAAATGAAGATAAAAATGACTAAATATATTGAATAAAGCTAGGAATTGAAATAAAATGATAGGTAGAATATATTATAAATGACTATAAAATAGTCATTTATCAACTCCCCCACACTTAAACCTTGCTTATCCCTAAGCAAGTAAGAATTTGGAAATAGGGAGGAGAAGAATAAATTACCATAAAAAGAAAAAGTAAAGAAGAAATAATCAAAAAGCTCTCCTTAGAATAATGTATTTGCTTTAATAAAAATTCTTCAAACCTATTTTTCCGTCCCTTTTATAATTCAAGAATTTTGCGAAATGGAACCTAGGATTATATTGGAGAATAGATAGAGAATTATAACTTTAATATAGCAAGAATAAAATTCATTAAGTAAAAGCATATTGAAATAGCCAAATGAACTTTTGGATCATTAGTATGGTTTTGAAATAATTTCACTCTTTAGAGTGCTTTGTGAAAAATTGCTCCATGCTTGGTATTCATCAATTAACAATGACTTTTATTACTTTGCTAAGATACTCATAATTTGTTATGCACCTTGAATCACAAAAATGGAGGCGGATGATGGTAGTGGAAAAATGCTAGAGATTATTATATTTGAACGTGGCAATTGAGTTTCTTGATTTAAATTGTCACACTCTATAATGATTTATTCATTTAGATATTCGAGTGGACAATTCACAAGATATTTAAGTTGATTAATAGCCTTGAAAGTGGAAATGGAAAGATGGTTTTAAGTGAAGGTTTTGTGATTCAATAAATGCATAACAACCATTCATGTCTTAAAAAGGAGTAAAAATAAAGGCTTTTGTGATGTACAAACAAGAATGTTTACAAATTTTTCACAAGTAAATATAACCTAACTTAAATGACTCAAAATTCATTAATAAAAGTAATGCTTGTACTTAATAAAGTTTATAAATTTTATACTTATACTTAGAATTTTTTTATTCATTCCCAATATATTCCTAACTTCTCTTTATCAAAATTCTTTAAAGGATAAAAGTTTATAAAGAAATAGATAGGAAAAAGTTTTATAAAGACAATTTGATAATGATAATAAGAGAGTTTTTTTTTTAAAAAAATAAAATAAAGAGATTCTACCCCCCCACACTTAAATCAAACATTGTCCTCAATGTTTTAAAATATGACAATTTTAAGAAAAATTGGGGTTTGATAGAGAGAAAAAAAGTGAGAGTAGAAGAAGAAAGAGTAAGATGAATAAAACATAATAAAACAAAAATAAATAAATAGGGTTTGAAATAATCCATCGGTTACCATCCCGATGATGCTTGTTTAAGGTCATTAGCTCGACCCCTTTCTTATAACTGGAATGGGCAAGGAACGGTATTGTAATGGCCTATTGTTCTTGACAATCCGCCATTCCATGCCCATTGGAATGATTGAGCTTCTGCGATCTAGGGACGTATGCCATCCCGGTTTGCTTGGCCCTTTTGGTACCTTACTCTTTGGCACAGATTTTTTAACCTTTTTATCTTTAGTAAGGTACTCATTTTTAACGTCACCCTCCTTACTCAAAGATTCAAGCATGTTAACTCCGGAGCAAGGGTTCTTAAGATTTGGATTTTTTATCAATTTAAAATCCACTTTCTTATTCCCTACGTTTAATGAGAGGCTACCATTTTTAACATCAATAATTGCCCATGCGGTGGCAAGAAATGGTCTACCTAGGATAACGGGAATGTTATTGTCTTCTTCCATCTCAAGAACTAAAAATTCGACCGGGATGATTAATTTCCCGATTCGACAAGGGATGTCTTCCATAATACCCACCAGTTTTTTAATAGAACGGTCTGCTAATTCCAAAGATATGGTAGTGGGTTTGAGTTCCCCCACACCTATTTTACGACTAACCGATAGCAGAATGAGGCTTACGCTTGCCCCAAGATCTAACATGGCATTATCGACGCTAAAATTACCTATGTTGCAAGGGATAGAGAAAGTGCCGGGATCTTTCAATTTTAGAGGTAATTCTCTTTGTAAAATGGCACTTACCCCTTCCGTTAGTGCAACAGTCTCAAACTCCTCTAATCTCCTCTTATTTGAAAGAATTTCTTTTAAAATTTTTGTGTAAGAGGGCATTTGTTTTAAAACATCAATAAAAATAACATTGATGTAAATAGATTTTAAAACTTCTAAAATTTTTGAAAATTGTTTGTCAGGATTAGCTCTCGCCAACCTTTGAGGGTAAGGTATTGGCGGATCAAAATTCCTAGATGATATTGGGGATTCCGTCCCCTTCTCAACTTCCTTATTAGTTTTAAAAGTTCGAGGAGTTGGACTATGGTTCTTTTCGCTAAGGCTTTCTACTTTCCCACTAGCATTATTTATTACATTAGCATGCTAGTTAGGCCTTTGCGTTTGACCGGGAAGACTCCCTTGTTGTCTACACGAAGCATTGGCTTGTTGAGCTATTTGGTTCTCTAGCATTTTACTATGGGCGGCTAGATTATCGAACCTACTATTTAATGCCTTAAGACTTTTCATAACCTCATTGTTGATCTTATCTTGAGCATTTTTATTTTCGACCATAAAGTCCATAATAAGATCTAATTTAGATTTAGGGGGAGGGAAAGCATTATTATTGTTGAAATTTTATGTCAACCCTGGTGGTTGCGTAGAAGGTTGAGGGTTCAAAACATTATTGCTCTTATAAGAAAAATTGGGGTGATTTTTCCATTCGGGATTATATGTGTTTGAATACATACCCCCGTTTTTCCCATAAGAGTTTACAAAATTTGCTTGCTCACTAGGAGTAGTGTCAAGAAAATCACAACATTTGGTACTATGTAAGTTAGACCCACATAGTTCTGTAAGATACCCGTGGGAAAAATGGAAAGGTTTCCCCTCGAGAATCAAACACGGTGTAATTCCAAAAGATAACGGAGTCGCCACATTTGTTAACTTTTAACCCAACAAATGAAAATTGTTAGAGATTTATGAGTTCGGAGGTCAGGTTACGGCTTGGGAAGAGTTTCACGTCACCCAATCCGCCTCGGACAAAGCCGAGTCTCCCTAAGTTTGTTAACGAAAAGTGCATATGTGTGTGTGTGTGTGTTTAGAAAATGGGAGAAACTGACTTTAACAGAAAACGGTTAGGATTTTAACAGAAAAGGGGGTTCTTTTGTAAACATTCTGGATTAAAGGGGAACTGGACTGAAACATGCCCCTGGACAAAGTAGCCGTACGGATAAAGGGGGTCTTCCTGGGAATTTTAACAAATTCCCAGGAATCACTCCATTTCCATACAGAAACAGAGCATTCTGTCTGAAACTGGATTGTTTGATCATTTCCAGCCATTCTTTTGTAACAAAACACAAATTAAATCATCCCTATGTCATTAATCACTAGATTAGACACCAAAACAAGAATTTTGGATGTGATTAAGACAATCATTGGGGAGTTATTAAGAAAAGTTGATGAAAGTGGCCTTTGAGCCAAGATAGCCATTTTGATGAGTAAAGATTCAAACTTTACCATCAAAATGGGATCTTTATACAAGATTAAACCTTTAGGGACAACAAAATGACATAAAGATTGAATCTTTATGACCCAAATGTGGGATTTTAGGCTAAATCAAGGTTGGGATGATAAATATTGGAACTTTATCACCCAACATCATCATCATGGCCAAATACAACATAAAGATACATGCTTTCACCATGAAAATGGATCATCAAGCTATTTAAAGGCAAGAAATTAACAAATCATGATCTTCTTTAGGTTTTATCCTTTTTTACATACTTGGATGTGAGGGCACCTTGAATTATTTCATGATTTGGTTCCAAGATACATAACAAGAGTATAAGGTGCTTGAAAGGACAAGACTTGCAATATAAAAGTGCTTGATAAGGGCAAGACTTGCAATACAAAAGTTCTTGACAAGGGCAAGGCTTAAAATGCAAGTAAATGAACAACATAAACAAGAACAAAAAAGTTTAAGATGAAGAGAAGATGGGGAAGAAGGAGGCTTCACCTATGGTGGTTATGGCCTATCTTCTTCTCTTTTCACTCAAGTGTTTGGTGGTGTTTCACTTAGGCTAGATTTCTGCAGAGTTTCACCTACAAAACTATATTTCTCCCCCCTGAAATGATCAGCAAGGGTCTCAATTTATAGGGACTGAAGGTGCCTAAACCAGCCGTACGGCTAGGCCCTTCCCACGTCCAAACCATCCATACGGCTCAGCCTGGCGAGCTTCTGGATTTTTCCAAGTTTAATTCCAAAGCAGTCCTGGAACTTTTAGTTTATCCTAGTGAGGTCCCAGCCTATCAGTTTATCCCTGAATGGTGCTAAGAGTTCCTCTAAGGTTGGTTGATTTCAGATTGGGGTACTTACAAGTTCACAAAAAACGTTTACATTGTCCACGGGATTCACATTAAAATTTTCAATTTTTTTTAGAATCATGTCAACCTTAGATGAGAGGAGAGTAACATTATCTACGTTGCACTTACCTGGAGTTCCTTGTTGTTGCTCCCTTTTATTTGACCATTGGTAGTGGTTCAAGGCAATGTTCTCTATCAAGTCGAATGCCTCATCCACCCCCTTGTTCATAAGTGCTCCTCCAGCGGCGGCATCTATGGTCTCCCTTGTTCTGAATGTGAGACCGTTGTAAAATGTGTGGATGATCAACCACCTCTCAAGCCCGTGGTGTGGGCACATCCTTAAAAGTTCCTTGTACCGCTCCTATACATCGTAGAGCGACTAATCTCCTCTTTGACTAAAATTTGTAATCTTAGTCCGAATTTGAGCGGTCTTGGATGGTGGGAAAAAGCATCCAAGGAAGGACTCTTGAACTTGGTCCCACGTTGTTAATGAGTTGTGAGTGACCGAGTTCAACCACTGCTTCGCCTTATCCCTAAGTAAAAAAGGGAAAAGGCGCATTCTTATGGCCTCTGGTGTGACATCTAGGATTCGGGTGGTGTCACAGTACTCCAAAAAGGATTGTATGTGAAGGTGGGGATCTTCAAGTGCCGAGCCCCCGAATTGGTTGTTCATAACCATGTGTAGAAGTTGAGGTTTTATCTCAAAATGGGTTGCGTCGGCGTTTGGTATTGTAACGACCCCAAAATCCGTATTTAATTATTTTATATTTTAAGAAATCTAATTTAAATTTATGAGTTCATTTTATGTGTTGCATCATATTATATGAGTTGCACATTTTATTTGATTATTTGTGTTAGTTAAAATGTTAGTAGTAAAGTTTATTTGGGGAGTTAAGTTGTTAGTGGGGAATTATGGGGGGCCTTTGTAGAATTGTTGGTTAGGGGCTTAAGTGTTAAGTCTAGAACATGAGTGATTTAATTGAGAAATTGGGTAAAGACTTGTTGATCATTTAACACCTCTCCTTCCCCTCTCCCTCTCATGCGCCAGTTTACCCTCACCATTCACTTTACCTTTTCAAAAACCTCCATTGTTGATGAAAGAAACGCTAGGTAAGGGTTTAGAGATTTTTCATTTTATTTCTTTTAATTTACAACTCCATTTTCAAATCTAATTATATATAAATGCTCAGGGAGTTGATTAGATCTTATCTACCGAACAATATAATTTTCTTGACTCGTTTCCGAAAAATAGGTAAGTTACTAATCCCCCCTTTAAGTGTTAAAATGGTCATAATCATGCTATATATGATTAATATGTGGTGAAATGATGTTTTGGTATACTTTTATTATACTTGTAAATTTGGGACGGAGGGAGTAGTAAATACTTTTATTATACTTGTAAATTTGGGACGGAGGGAGTAGTAATAACTTTTATATATACTTGTAAAATTGGGACGGAGGGAGTAGTAATAACTTTTATTATACTTGTAAATTTGGGACGGAGGGAGTAGTAAATACTTTTAGTATACTTGTAAATTTGGGACGGAGGGAGTAGTAATAACTTTTATTATTATGGGTATATGCTAGATGAGGTTGGTATGGTAGTGTTGTGAAGTTATAATGATGTTGTTGTGCTTTAGGATTGGGTAACAACTTGGTAATGAAAGTGAACTTTGTTAGATTTTTCCTGGGAATTGGCCATTCTGCAGTGGAGCGGCCGAGTCAGTAAATTAGAGCGGCCGATCCCCTTATTGTCAAATGTTGAGTTCTAGGAGAGCGGCCGATCAAAGTAAAGGACTCGACCGATCCGCTCGGCCGAGTCAAGTAAGTAGAGCGGCCGAGCAGTCTGAGTTTTAACAACTTGTTCGTTTTTCGTTAAGTATTGGGCTAGGTCTTAGGCGATGTCCTAGGATGCCTAGATAATTGTTATGAGGTATCAAAATGATAGAATTGGTCCTTTGTGATCGGGTTTGACTTAATGTGGTTGTGTAGATGGATTGTGTGGTGACTTAATGTCAAGATTGTGCACATTATTGTGAAAACGTGTTTACTTCTCTATGATGAGCTTGTGTGGTTTCCTTCTATGGAATCATGCCCTGGTTGTTGTTTTAGCAAGTATTTATTACTGTGCTCTTTGTTGAAAGTCCAGCTGGTTTTGTGTGTTATCGAGTGGAGGTGGAAAGCATTATAGTGGCACACTAGCCAAGTTCACTATAAGGCTTTTCCACTGGTCCTATTTCCCAGGTTTGGGATGTTATCGAGTGGAGGTGGAAGGCATTGTAGTGGCATCATTTAAGTGCACTATAAGGCTTTTCCACTGGACCTATTTCCTCAGTCCAGATTGGCCTTGGATGGGATGAACTCGCTCCCTCGCATGAGCATTTAGGGGTATAACTTTGTGTCATTTTCTCCCACTATTGTTGTTATGTTATATGGTTCCGGAACCTGTTTCAGCTATTGATGCCGCCCGTTGTTACTTTGGCTCTGTTGGATATGGTTTGGTTTTCGGGATCCCGGCCTCAGCTATTTATGCTGCTCAGATGGTTTCAGACAGATGGTCTTCTCAGATGGTTATTCAGATGGTTTTCTCAGATGGTTTTCTCTGATGATTATGTTATTTTGGTAAGCCTTGGCTTGGTATCCTCGTAGGAGTGTTTACTCCTACACTATGTGTTGTATGATGAGTTGGTCGTTATTTCCAACCGGTATGGGACGGTTGGCGATAGGGAGCCTCTCATATTATGTGCTATATGCTATATGATCATTTGTGACATTTTCCTTTATGTTTATCATATAAGCATGTAATGTAGTTGCATTTTAGTAACTTACTGAGATTTATTCTTACCCCTTATTTGTTTACCGTTTTAGATAAGGAGCCCAGGGGATGGTTCACACACAGGGAGGACGTCGGGAAGAGGATCTTTAGTAAGACTTTTGGGAAGTGGTGTGTATGTTAAAGGATACATTATGTAAATGTAACACCTTTTGGGTAGTGTACCCGTGACTTAGTTTTGTATCATCTCTTTTAGTAGATGTCGGTGTTGTATATTTGTAAGTAAAGTTGTGGCCAAGTGGCTCAGTACTCGTTGTCAAAGTTGGTTTGTTTTATGACTTCAAGTCAAGTTTCAAGTAGTTGTGTTGGTCGTGTGATCCTTTTTATGAAAGTATATTTCGAAAAATTTCTTTTAAATTGTTTTATGACGTCTTCCGTGCGTGTCCCGGATGTGGGGCCAAGTAGGACCACGGGTCGGGGCGCGATAGTTGTATCAGAGCTAGGTTGTACATGGTCTAGAATGACTAACTGACCTAGGAGGGTAGTTGAGTATGGAGTGAGTAACGTTGAGTGTTTTATGCAGGTACTCAGTAAAAATGGTTGGAACTGAGGGTGAACAGTCGGGTACCGCCGGCCAGGGTAATGTAAGAGAAGAAGCTCGAGCTATGTATCAAGGAATGTTCGAGGCAGCTATGAAAACTATACATGATCAGAGGCAAGGAGGAGAACATGCACCTCCGAGGTATGGTCTGGAACAGTTTTTAAAGATGAAACCAACCGGCTATGATGGAGAACCGGATGTGACCAAGGTTGAGAGGTGGATTGAATCGATGGAAAAAATATTTGATGTTCTCAGATGTACTGATGAAGAACAAGTCAGGTTTGCTACTTATAAGTTGAGTGGAGCTGCTGAGCACTGGTGGAAAAGTTTGAAAATTAACTGGGATGAGAATCATATACCATATACTTGGGAGAACTTTCTGAAGAAATTTAAGGAACATTTCATTCCTCGGGTAAATCAAGACAAGAAGGAAATGGAGTTTCTTAACTTGGAGCAGAATATTATGTCTGTGGCTCAGTATACATCCAAATTCACGGAGTTATCCAGGTACTGTACCCACTTAGTGGCAACTGAGGAGAGGAAGGCTATGCGATTTGTAAAGGGATTGAGAACTGCGATTAGAACTCAACTAGTATCCCACAAGTTGCAAGATTTTCAAGATGCAGTTGATCGAGCCTACCAGGTGGAGAATGATATTGAGGAACACAAGAAGAAAATGGAATTGTTAGGTGCAGGGAGGCAAGGTAGGCAACAACAACAACGTGAGGATAATAAAGGGAATCAAGGTGGATCTTCACAATCAAAAGGGTCTTCTCAAGGGCAGACAGGTAATAGAAATCAGGGTAACACTTTAGGGTATCAAAATAAGAAGGTTTGTAACTATTGTCAAAAAGAAGGGCATTCTGAAGAAAAATGTTGGAAGAAACAAGGTAGATGTATGAATTGCGGTCAGTTGGGTCATTTCCAGAGGCATTATCCCAGGTTCACTAATCAGTCTTTGGGAAGAGTAGTTGGGTCTTCACAGGGCCAGAAGAGGGATTCTTCAGGAAGGCCTAAAGTGCAGGGTCGTGTCTTTGCCATTACTCAACAGCAAATTTCGGATCCTTCTAATGTGACTGAAGGTATAATTTCTATGTCTAGTCTGAGAGCACATACACTTATAGACCCTGGCTCTTCGCATACTTGTGTGTTTGTGCATTTTGTCACTTGATTACCTGTGTCTCCTGAGTCTCTACCTTATGTGTTAGATGTGTCTACTCTTAAGGGGAAGTGTTTGGTGATTGATAGAGTGTTGCGCACTTGTGATGTGCAAAGTTGTGAGCATGTTTTACTTGCTGGTTTAGCTATATTGTTATAGCAAGATTTTGATAGTGTTATGGTGGAATTTTATATGCTAATGTGTTTTAGTTAAGCATGGTAGATATATGTGTTTAGCCTTCATGCTATTTATGCATTAAACATTTGTAAATTGTTGTCACGAGTGCCTGGTAGTTGGTTTATGGAGTTAGTAGTGAAATATTTGCATTTAAATTAGAAGATATCCTTTCCTTGTGAGATTTTAAGTGTATTTCCCCTTGAGTGGTACTTGTTTCTTGAGGAGAACCTTGGGTTATTTTGAGTGGTTGAGATTGGTATATTATTAGAGATTCATTGATGGATTCTCAGGTAGTTGCCGTGTTAACTATTCGGCATAGAAAGATACTTTCTCGATGGATTGGTAAGAGTGGAACGAGTTTAATTGTTGCGAGTTAATTGTTGAAACGAGAGCTGATGACAACTTCAGTATTGGTATTGCTTAATGGATTTGACTAGTATTATCGTTATCTAGAGGATATGATCTGTGTTATTATATTCTAGTGGATATGTCGAGTTTTACCATTATAGTGGATTTAATAATTCATTATTCATTGAGATGCCTTAAAGAGTGATTGAGATGTTTATTGTTTCAGAATGGAACGGTAACAATGTGTGCTTTGAGAAGATTGATTCTTTATGAACAAAAATTATCCTACCCATAAATTGAGATTTATTGCGATTATACATCCATTGCATTAGTGAATGACTTTGATGGAGTTATATTTGAAGTGTTTACTATGTTATATCATCGGAGAAAGGTAATGTGTTAGAGGATATCTTGACTTATAGTTCATGTTTGATAAAACTAACTGGAGAATGTTAGAGGAATTAACATTTTGAAATCTTTGTGAGTTGAGATATGGGGTGATTCTGCGATTGTGAAAACTTTAAGTTCTACTTTATTGAAGGATTTCAACTATAGAAAATTTCTAGTGGAATGAACGAGGATAGACAACCCGATTTTGTGCGTTGCTAGTGATGGAACTTTAACTTTTGTGGTAGAGTATGTGGTCAACACTTAGTGGAACCAACATGTATAACGGAATTCAACTATAGATACTTAAAGAGATACACAAGACCAATTTAATTATGAACCCAAGTAAATGTAGAGTATTGAGATAAATTTGAAGAGTTACCTTTGATTTGTTGACCCGCGAAATTCTAAGCATTCAACTAAGTCCTTGAGCTGCGAATAATCTGGAAGTAGAATATCAGTGATCAGTTAGTTTGTGACAAGCCTTGAGATTTCTGAGTTGATATGAATTTATTGCGAAAAGTTTCATTGAAGGGGCTGCACTGAATAGATGGAATAAATGATGTTGACTGATAGCGGATTGGTTACCAAGTTTTCTCACCTTTTCTATTTTGAGAGTATAAATATTAATTCCAGTTGTTACTCATTTGTTCAGAAGATAGTTCGATTGCATGGGATGTTTATGATTCTTCTCTTGTGTGTCTAAAGTTTTAGAGGATATTGAACTCAGTATGAAGCTTCGAGATTGGAATAAAAGTAAGTATCTTTGGTTGTTTGAGGGATTGAGGTAAGCAATCCTAAAATTCGGGTCGAATTTTCTTTAAGGGGGAGTGAGTGTAACGACCCCAAAATCCGTATTTATTTATTTTATATTTTAAGAAATCTAATTTAAATTTATGAGTGCATTTTATGTGTTGCATCATATTATATGAGTTGCACATTTTATTTGATTATTTGTGTTAGTTAAAATGTTAGTAGTAAAGTTTATTTTGGGAGTTAAGTTGTTAGTGGGGAATTATGGGGGCCTTTGTAGAATTGTTGGTTAGGGGCTTAAGTGTTAAGTCTAGAACATGAGTGATTTAATTGAGAAATTGGGTAAAGACTTGTTGATCATTTAACACCTCTCCTTCCCCTCTCCCTCTCATGCGCCAGTTTACCCTCACCATTCACTTTACCTTTTCAAAAACCTCCATTGTTGATGAAAGAAACGCTAGGTAAGGGTTTTGAGCTTTTTCATTTTATTTCTTTTAATTTACAACTCCATTTTCAAATCTAATTATATATAAATGTTCAGGGAGTTGATTAGATCTTATCTACCGAACAATATAATTTTCTTGACTCGTTTCCGAAAAATAGGTAAGTTACTAATCCCCCCTTTAAGTGTTAAAATGGTCATAATCATGCTATATATGCTTAATATGTGGTGAAATGATGTGTTGGTATACTTTTATTATACTTGTAAATTTGGGACGGAGGGAGTAGTAAATACTTTTATTATACTTGTAAATTTGGGAGGGAGGGAGTAGTAATAACTTTTATTATTATGGGTATATGCTAGATGAGGTTGGTATGGTAGTGTTGTGAAGTTATAATGATGTTGTTGTGCTTTAGGATTGGGTAACAACTTGGTAATGAAAGTGAACTTTGTTAGATTTTTCCTGGGAATTGACTATTCTGCAGTGGAGCGGCCGAGTCAGTAAATTAGAACGGCCGATCCCCTTATTGTCAAATGTTGAGTTCTAGGAGAGCGGCCGATCAAAGTAAAGGACTCGACCGATCCGCTCGGCCGAGTCAAGTAAGTAGAGCGGCCGAGCAGTCTGAGTTTTAACAACTTGTTCGTTTTTCGTTAAGTATTGGGCTAGGTCTTAGGCGATGTCCTAGGATGCCTAGATAATTGTTATGAGGTATCAAAATGATAGAATTGGTCCTTTGTGATCGGGTTTGACTTAATGTGATTGTGTAGATGGATTGTATGGTGACTTAATGTCAAGATTGTGCACATAATTGTGAAAACGTGTTTACTTCTCTATGATGAGCTTGTGCGGTTTCCTTCTATGGAATCATGCCCTGGTTGTTGTTTTAGCAAGTATTTATTACTGTGCTCTTTGTTGAAAGTCCAGCTGGTTTTGTGGGTTATCGAGTGTAGGTGGAAAGCATTATAGTGGCACACTAGCCAAGTTCACTATAAGGCTTTTCCACTGGTCCTATTTCCCAGGTTTGGGATGTTATCGAGTGGAGGTGGAAGGCATTGTAGTGGCATCAGTTAAGTGCACTATAAGGCTTTTCCACTGGACCTATTTCCTCAGTCCAGATTGGCCTTGGATGGGATGAACTCGCTCCCTCGCGTGAGCATTTAGGGGTATGACTTTGTGTCATTTTCTCCAACTATTGTTGTTGTTCTGTTATATGGTTCCGGAACCTGTTTCAGCTATTGATGCTGCCCGTTGTTACTTTGGCTCTGTTGGATATGGTTTGGTTTTCGGGATCCCGGCCTCAGCTATTTATGCTGCTCAGATGGTTTCAGACAGATGGTCTTCTCAGATGGTTATTCAGATGGTTTTCTCAGATGGTTTTCTCTGTTGATCATGTTATTTCGGTAAACCTTGGCTTGGTATCCTCGTAAGAGTGTTTACTCCTACACTATGTGTTGTATGATGAGTTGGTCGTTATTTCCAACCGGTATGGGACGGTTGGCGATAGGGAGCCTCTCATATTATGTGCTATATGCTATATGATCATTTGTGACATTGTTCCTTTATGTTTATCATATAAGCATGTAATGTAGTTGCATTTTAGTAACTTACTGAGATTTATTCTCACCCCTTATTTGTTTACCGTTTTAGATAAGGAGCCCAGGGGATAGTTCACACACAGGGAGGACGTCGGGAAGGGGATCTTTGGTAAGACTTTTGGGAAGTGGTGTGTATGTTAAAGGATACATTATGTAAATGTAACACCTTTTGGGTAGTGTACCCGTGACTTAGTTTTGTATCATCTCTTTTAGTAGATGTCGGTGTTGTATATTTGTAAGTAAAGTTGTGGCCAAGTGGCTCAGTACTCGTTGTGAAAGTTGGTTTGTTTTATGACTTCAAGTCAAGTTTCAAGTAGTTGTGTTGGTCGTGTGATCCTTTTTATGAAAGTATAGTTCAAAAAATTCCTTTTAAATTGTTTTATGACGTGTTCCGTGCGTGTCCCGGACGTGGGGCTAAGTAGGACCACGGGTCGGGGCGCGACAGGTATAATAATGGGTGTCCTAGTTCCCGGGGTACTCGGATTAACGAAGTCCCTTAAGGTTATAGGAGGTGGTGTACCGGGATCTCCTTCTCCGTTCTGTGCCATTTCTTCTTCTAGGAATTCTCTAAATCTTCTTAACCTTTCGTGAAAGGTTCTTTCAGGTTCCGGATCAAATTCTTCAAGAATTATTCGGGCACTTTTCATAAACTCCGAGAGTACCTAATAAAAAAAACGACAACAAATATTCAGAAGAGATTGTTAAATAAACAAAAAAAATAGAAATAAAAATAAAAACAAAAAAATATAAAGCAAAAATTTAAAAGAGTAAACCGTTGTCCCCGGCAACGGCGCCAAAAACATGTTAGGCCTAAACGAAGGCTTAGTTATACAATACCTCAAGTGCACGGTGTAGTTATAGTATAGAAAATGGCAAATGCGGGTCGATCCCACAAGGACAGGGTTTACTTTATAAAACGTTTGCTTTAAGAAAGATAGTAAAAAGAAAGATTGATTGGGGGTATAAATGTTTGTCACTAACAAAAATAAAATTCGTAAATACTCTAACTTTAAATAAAAACACTTATGCTTAAGGAATTCTCGGGATTGGGACTCAAACAATCACATGCTCATCATTTAATCATGCTCTTTTTAGAATAAAGTTTCATTTTAAAACAAGGGTGGTACATTAGGCCTATACTACTTCTCACGATCAAGCAAGTAGTATTTGTATTCTCATACTAATTATGCCCTATCTCTCGATGGCCCATAATTAGTAAGAATCCATTAATGTTTATGAAAATCCACGTACTTTCCATTCAAGGAGCACCCCTAGGCCATTAATCTACTCTCATGATTAATAGAAACCCAGTCGCTTTATATGGTTCCGTTAATCGAGATTCTCCGCTAGGTATTTCTCTCGATTAACTAAGATTCATACAAAACATGGACCTCATCATGGTTGTAGGCGTTTTAGTACAATATGAAGAGATTGTTTAAGATGAAGAGAATGAAAAAAAGAGCATGAATTACTTTGAAGAACACATTATTGCTAAGTTTCCAACCCCAAGAAAAGGGAGAATTACTCACAAGCCATTATTATAGCACAATAAACAAGATATAAGAATGGAAACATAATGATAAGGGAAGAAAGAAACTTAATCTTGCAATGATAAGAGCAATAATGGATGAAAATAACTTTATAAGAACTTGTATCACGTTTCCTCAAGAACCTCTCAAAATGATGTAAAATAATGATAATGTGAGACTATAATTTCCTAGAGTAACTTTACAACAATTTCTCGATATCTTCTAAGACTGAAATGGTCTTCTTATATAGGCCTTGGGGCCAAAAGAAGTGTTGATTCCCGGATGACTTCTTGAAAAGGCACCTTTTGGAAAAATCTGGAAACACGGGGTGCTTGGCCGAGTCAAGGAAGGTGCTCGGCCGAGCAAGCCTTTGAAAATTTATTTTTCCTTTCTGATTCCCATGCTCGGCCGAGTCAAGGGTGGTGCTCGGCCGAGCACCTTCTGGTAAACTTAGAATATTCAAATTTCTTGAGGTGGTCCGACCGTGTGTTTAGGATGGTCCGACCGGATCTTGGCTTCTGGCACGGTCGAGCGTATAAAATGGAGCGGCCGTGCGGAATTGGATTTTGGCTACTTTTTGTCGACATAAATAGCATGGCCGTGCTGCTTTGCAAGCACGGTCGTGGTTAACTAAAACCTGATTTTTCAATCCTTTTTCTTCTCAGTTTGTTCCGCCTTCAACTCCTTTGCTCCGGTTCATTATTTAAGCCATATTTTGACCCGAAAAGATCATAGAAAACCTGTTTCAACCATAAAGTGATACCAAGCATAAAATCCACATGAAAGATGTAAATGAAGATAAAAATGACTAAATATATTGAATAAAGCTAGGAATTGAAATAAAATGATAGGTAGAATATATTATAAATGACTATAAAATAGTCATTTATCAACTCCCCCACACTTAAACCTTGCTTGTCCCTAAGCAAGTTAGAATTTGGAAATAGGGAGGAGAAGAATAAATGACCATAAAAATAAAAAGTAAAGAAGAAATAATCAAAAAGCTCTCCTTAGAATAATGTATTTGCTTTAATAAAAATTCTTCAAACCTATTTTTCCGTCCCTTTTATAATTCAAGAATTTTGCGAAATGGAACCTAGGATTATATTGGAGAATAGATAGAGAATTATAACTTTAATATAGCAAGAATAAAATTCATTAAGTAAAAGCATATTGAAATAGTCAAATGAACTTTTGGATCACTAGTATGGTTTTGAAATAATTTCACTCTTTAGAGTGCTTTGTGAAGAATTGCTTCATGCTTGGTATTCATCAATTAACAATGACTTTTATTACTTTGCTAAGATACTCATAATTTGTTATGCACCTTGAATCACAAAAATGGAGGCGGATGATGGTAGTGGAAAAATGCTAGAGATTATTATATTTGAACGTGGAAATTGAGTTTCTTGATTTAAATTGTCACACTCTATAATGATTTATTCATTTAGATATTCGAGTGGACAATTCACAAGAGATTTAAGTTGATTAATAGCCTTGAAAGTGGAAATGGAAAGATGGTTTTAAGTGAAGGTTTTGTGATTCAATAAATGCATAACAATCATTCATGTTTTAAAAAGGAGTAAAAATAAAGGCTTTTGTGATGTATAAACAAGAATGTTTCAAATTTTTCACAAGTAAATGTAACCTAACTTAAATGACTCAAAATTCATTAATAAAAGTAATGCTTGTACTTAATAAAGTTTATAAATTTTATACTTATACTTAGAATTTTTTTATTCATTCCCAATATATTCCTAACTTCTCTTTATCAAAATTCTTTAAAGGATAAAAGTTTATAAAGAAATAGATAGGAAAAAGTTTTATAAAGAAAATTTGATAATGATAATAAGAGAGTTTTTTTTTTTAAAAAATAAAATAAAGAGATTCTACCCCCCCACACTTAAATCAAGCATTGTCCTCAATGTTTTAAAATATGACAATTTTAAGAGAAATTGGGGTTTGATATAGAGAAAAAAAGAGAGAGTAGAAGAAGAAAGAGTAAGATGAATAAAACATAATAAAACAAAGATAAATAAATAGGATTTGAAATAATCCATCGGTTACATCCCGATGATGCTTGTTTAATGTCATTAGCTCGACCCCTTTCTTATAACTGAAATGGGCAAGGAACGGTATTGTAATGGCCTATTGTCCTTGACAATCCGCCATTCCATGCCCATTGAATGATTGAGCTTCTGCGATCTAGGCACGTACGCCATCCCGGTTTGCTTGGCCCTTTTGGTACCTTACTCTTTGGCACATATTTTTTTTAACCTTTTTATCTTTAGTAAGGTACTCATTTTTAACTTCACCCTCCTTACTCAAAGATTCAAGCATGTTAACTCCGGAGCAAGGGTTCTTAAGATTTGGATTTTTTTATCAATTTAAAATCCACTTTCTTATTCCCTACGTTTAATGAGAGGCCACCATTTTTAACATCAATAATTGCCCCTGCGGTGGCAAGAAATGGTCTACCTAGGATAACGGGAATGTTATTGTCTTCTTCCATCTCAAGAACTAAAAAGTCGACCGGGATGATTAATTTCCCGATTCGACAAGGGATGTCTTCCATGATACCCACCGGTTTTTTAATAGAACGGTCCGCTAATTCCAAAGATATGGTAGTGGGTTTGAGTTCCCCCACACCTATTTTACGACTAACCGATAGCGGAATGAGGCTTACGCTTGCCCCAAGATCTAACATGGCATTATCGACGCTAAAATTACCTATGTTTTAAGGGATAGAGAAAGTGCCGGGATCTTTCAATTTTGGAGGTAATTCTCTTTGTAAAATGGCACTTACCCCTTCCGTTAGTGGAACAGTCTCAAACTCCTCTAATCTCCTCTTATTTGAAAGAATTTCTTTTAAAAATTTTGTGTAAGAGGGCATTTGTTTTAAAACATCAATAAAAGGAACATTGATGTAAATAGATTTTAAAACTTCTAAAAATTTTGAAAATTGTTTGTCAAGATTAGCTCTCGCCAACCTTTGAGGGTAAGGTATCGGCGGATTCCTAGATGATATTGGGGATTCCGTCCCCTTCTCAACTTCCTTATTAGTTTTAAAAGTTTGAGGAGTTGGACTATGGTTCTTTTCGCTAAGGCTTTCTACTTTCCCACTAGCATTATTTATTACATTAGCATGCTCGTTAGGCTTTTGCGTTTGACCGGGAAGACTCCCTTGTTGTCTACACGAAGCATTGGCTTGTTGAGCTATTTGGTTCTCTAGCATTTTACTATGGGCGGCTAGATTATCGAACCTACTATTTAATGCCTTAAGACTTTCCATAACCACATTGTTGATCTTATCTTGAGCATTTTTATTTTCGACCATAAAGTCCATAATAAGATCTAATTTAGATTTAGGGGGAGGGAAAGCATTATTATTGTTGAAATTTTATGTGAACCCCGGTGGTTGCGTAGAAGGTTGAGGGTTCAAAACATTATTGCTCTTATAGGAAAAATTGGGGTGATTTTTCCATTCGGGATTATATGTGTTTGAATAAATACCCCCGTTTTTCCCATAAGAGTTTATAAAATTTGCTTGCTCACTAGGAGTAGTGTCAAGCAAATCACAACATTTGGTACTATGTGAGTTAGACCCACATAGTTCACAAAAAACATTTACATTGGCTACGGGATTCACATTAAAATTTTCAATTTTTTTTAGAATCATGTCAACCTTAGATGAGAGGAGAGTAACATTAGAAGAGAGGAGAGTAAAATTATCTACGTTGCACTTACCTGGAGTTCCTTGTTGTTGCTCTCTTTCATTTGACCATTGGTAGTGGTTCAAGGCAATGCTCTCTATCAAGTCGAATGCCTCATCCACCCCCTTGTTCATAAGTGCTCCTCCAGCGGCGGCATCTATGGTCTCCCTTGTTCTGAATGTGAGACCGTTGTAAAATGTGTGGATGATCAACCACCTCTCAAGCCTGTGGTGTGGGCACATCCTTAAAAGTTCCTTGTACCGCTCCCATGCATCGTAGAGAGACTCATCTCCTTTTTGACTAAAATTTGTAATCTTAGTCTGAATTTGAGTGTTCTTGGATGGTGGGAAAAAGCATCCAAGGAAGGACTATTGAACTTGGTCCCACGTTGTTAATGAGTTGTGAGGGACCGAGTTCAACCACTGCTTCGCCTTATCCCTAAGTGAGAAAGGGAAAAGGCATATTTCGGGTGGTGTCACAGTACTCCAAAAAGGATTGTATATGAAGGTGGGGATCTTCAAGTGCCGAGCCTCCGAATTGGTTGTTCATAACCATGTGTAGAAGTTGAGGTTTTATCTCAAAATGGGCTGCGTCGGCGTTTGGTATAACAAAATGGGTGTCCTAGTTCCCGGGGGTACTCGGATTAACGAAGTCCCTTAAGGTTATAGGAGGTGGTGTACCAGGATCTCCTTCTCCGTTCTGTGCCATTTCTTCTTCTAGGAATTCTCTAAATCTTCTTAACCTTTCGTGAAAGGTTCTTTCGGTTCCGGATCAAATTCTGCGAGAATTATCCGGGCTCTTTTCATAAACTCTGAGAGTACCTAATATAAAAAACGACAACAAATCTTCGGAAGAGATTGTTAAATAAACAAAAAAAAAATAGAAATAAAAATAAAAACAAAAAAATATAAAACAAAAATTTAAAAGAGTAAACCGTTGTCCCCGGCAACGGCGCCAAAAACTTGTTAGGCCTAAACGAAGGCTTAGTTATAAAATACCGCAAGTGCACGGTGTAGTTATAGTATAGAAAACGGAAAATGAGGGTCGATCCCACAAGGACAGGGTTTACTTTATAAAACGTTTTCTTTAAGAAAGATAGTAAAAGGAAAGATTAATTGGGGGTATAAATGTTTGTCACTAACCAAAAATAATTTGTAAATACTCTAACTTTAAATAAAAACTCTTATGCTTAAGGAATTCTAGGGATTGAGACTCAAACAATCACATGTTCATCATTTAATCATGCTCTTTTTAGAATAAAGTTTCATTTTAAAACAAGGGTGGTACATTAGGCCTATACTACTTCTCACAATCAAGAAAGTAGTATTTGTATTCTCATACTAATTATGCCCTATCTCTCGATAGCCCATAATTAGTAAGAATCCATTAATGTTTATGAAAATCCACGTACTTTCCATTCAAGGAGCACCCCTAGGCCATTAGTCTACTCTCGTGATTAATAGAAACCCAGTTGCTTCATATGGTTCTGTTAATCGAGATTGTCCGCTAGGTACTTCTCTCGATTAACTAAGATTCATACAAAACATGGAGCTCATCATGGTTGTAGGTGTTTTAGTACAATATGAAGAGATTGTTTAAGATGAAGAGAATGAAAAGAAGAGCATGAATTACTTTGTAGAACACATTATTGCTAAGTTTCCAACCCCAAGAAAAGGGAGAATTACTCACAAGCCATTATTATAGCACAATAAATAAGATATAAGAATGGAAACGTAAAGATAAGGGAAGAGAGAAACTTAATCTTGCAATGATAAGAGCAATAATGGCTGAAAATAACTTTATAAGAACTTGTATCACTTCTCCTCAAGAACCTCTCAAAAGGATGTAAAATAATGATAATGTGAGACTATAATTTCCTAGAGTAACTTTACAACAATTTCTCGATATCTTCTAAGACTGAAATGGTCTTCTTATATAGGCCTTGGGGCCAAAAGAAGTGTTGATTCCCGGATGACTTCTTGAAAAGGAACCTTTTGGAAAAATCTGGAAACAGGGGGTGCTCGGCCGAGTCAAGGAAGGTGCTCGGCCGAGCAAGCCTTTGAAAATTTATTTTGCCTTTCTGATTCCCATGCTTGGCTGAGTCAAGGGTGGTGCTCGGTCGAGCACCTACTGGTCAACTTAGAATCTTCAATTTTCTTGAGGTGGTCCGACCGGGTCTTTAGGATGGTCCGACCTGATCTTGGCTTCTGGCACGGTCGAGCGTATAAAATGGAGCGGCCGTGCAGAATTGGATTTTGGCTACTTTTTGTCGACATAAATAGCACGGCCGTGCTGCTTTGCATGCACGGTCGTGCTTAACCAAAATCTGAATTTTCAATCCTTTTTCTTCTCGGTTTGTTCCGCCTTCAACTCCTTTGCTCCGGTTCATTATTTAAGCCATATTTTGACCCGAAAAGATCCTAAAAAACCCGTTTCAACCAGAAAGTGATACCAAGCATAAAATCCACATGAAAGATGTAAATGAAGATAAAAATGATTAAATGTATTGAATAAAGCTAGGAATTAAAATAAAATGATAGGTAGAATATACTATAAATGACTATAAAATAGTCATTTATCAAGTGCTGACCAAAGCTATGCCTTATTTCGAGACGGGGCATAGGCACAGTATCAGAGATGCCTATGGTCATGGGTATCTCTCCAATAACCCTGAGATCCTGGCTGAGCTCATCGAGCTCCCCCAATTCAATCAACGTGCACGGGCTACCCATGCCATAATCCTTTTTAATGAAGAAGAGTTGGGTCAGCTTGATGGAGAAGATGACGAAAATGGCTTGCCGGTTTGGGTGCGGCCCGAGCCTTTGCCAGTGAACGTCGATGTTGTTCTTGCTCGTCATGCTGAGGAGCAGGCCGAGGCTGCTGATAAGGGTGAAGGGTCCCATTAGGAGCCCCAACAAGTGTAAATTTTTCTTTTACTATGTAAGTCGTCTGAGGTCGGCTATTGACCTCGTTATAAATGTGATTGTCTATGTTTCCAACTGAAGTTTTTTTATCCGTAATTACTTGTAATGTATGGTTTGTTTGATGTCGATGTCTCATCTCTTCTTAGCTCGTTCAGGACGAGGTTAAGGTTTGCTTATTCAAGACAAGGCTTAGCTCATTCAGAATGAGATTAAGGTTTGCTTGTTCGAGGTTTTCTTGTTCGAGACAAGGCTTAGCTCGTTCAAGACGAGGTTAAGGTTCGCTTGTTCAAGACAAGGCTTAGCTCGTTAAAGACGAGGTTAAGGTTCGCTTGTTTAAGACAAGGAGCTCGTTCAAGACGAGGCTTAGGATTGCTTGTTCAAGACAAGGAGCTCGTTCAAGACGAGGCTAAGGTTTGCTTGTTTAAGACAAGGCTTAGCTCATTGAAGGATTAAATCAAGGTAATAACGAATGTAAACAAAGTGCATATTCATTTAATAGATAACCGAGTACCAATACAAGGCTATACCCAGACAAACTAGAACAACAAAAACAAGTGCTCGAAAAGAGCTAGCCTTGGAAAATGATAAATATGACAAAGAACAAGGAGTCCTAATGGTAGTATTTGCGGAGATTGTTATAGTGCCATAGATTCTTGAGGTAAGCCCCTTCAGGAGTTTTCAGCATGTACATTCCATCTTGGATGATCCTGGTTACCGTGAAGGGACCTTCCCAATTCGGGGAGAGCTTATTCTGATTGGCCTTTCTGCTCGTGGCCTCAATTTTCCTGAGGACCCAGTCACCGACTTGGAAATGCCTCCGCATCACTTTATTGTCATGGTAACCTTTAGTTTTCTTCTTATAATTCACCGACCTTAAGTGGTCATCCAGTATCCTTTCATCGATCAAATCCAAGTCAATCCTTGTACGCTCTTCGTTTATCCCTTCATCAAAAAATGCTACCCGAGCTGTGGGTATTGCCAGTTTGGCCGGAGCCATCGCCTCGGAGTCGTAGGTCAGAGCGAAAGGCATTTCTCCTGTGGGGCCTCTAGTAGTTGTCCGGACGGCCCAGAGAGCTAATGGGAGCTCGTCAACCCACCTTCCTGCTCTTCCTGTCAAGTTCCTATGCAAGGCATACATCACCAGTTTGTTAGCTGCCTCAGCCTGGCTAGGGATGGCCAAAACCGGTTCCGGGCCCGGTTCCGGTTCGGAACCACCGGTTTCGGTTCGCCATATATATGACCCTGAACCGGCCCGTGCTTACCCCGGTTTCGGTTCCGGTTGGCACAATCCAGTTCCGGTTAGGCTTCGGTTCCGGTCCGGTTCCGGTCCCCGCCTTTAAAATTATTGAAAAACAAGGGATTTTTGGTCCGGTTCCGGTCCGGTTCGCCATTTATGTGACCCTGAACCGGCCCGGATGCCTTGCGGTTCCGGTTCGTCCGGTTCCGTTTTCCTCCCCGGTTTGCTCCGATTCTGGTCTTTTCCAGTCCAGTTCCGGTCCGGTTTTACGGTTTTGGTCTGGTTCCGGTCCTGTTTGGCCATCCCTAAGCCTGGCCATTGCCTTTGGGGTAAGAGACCGCCAACTTAGTGTGCTTAACTCCTAGGTGAGCATATTCTGCTGTGAAGGCGTCTGAGAATTGAAGTCCTCGGTCTGAGACAATGTGTCTTGGGACCCCAAATCGACACCAAATTTGATTATGAACAAAATTCAGAACGTTGTCCTCCGTTATCTCAGCCAATGCCTTGGCCTCTATCCACTTAGTAAAGTAATCAATAACCACCACATCGTATTTGAGTCTCCCGCAAGCTAGTGTGAAAGGTCCGATCAAGTCGATCCCCCATATATGAAACGGCCAGCAGGCCACGACCGGGGTTTGCTCAGTGGCCGACAACCTGGGAATATCGGCGTACCTTTGACATTTGTCATATTTTTTGACATATTCCAGCGCGTCCCTTCTCAAGGTCGGCCAATAGTATCCAATGGTGATGACCTTTTCCGCTAAAGTTCTTGCCCCGGGATGGCCACCACACACTCCTTCGTGCACCTCCTCCAGGAGGCTCTGAGTCTGCTCGGGCGAGACACACCTCAATAATGGTTTAACAAACGATCTCCTATCTAAAACTCCCTCCAAAACAACAAAATGAAAAGACTTTTTCTTCACCCTTTTCGCTTTCTCCGGGTCACTAGGGAGCTCTTCCTTCTCGATGAAAATTTTGAATTCGTCTATCCAACTCGTGGGTGGGGCTTCTATTTCTATAATTCGAGTTCGCTCAATGGTGGGTTTTTCCAAGAACTAGATCCATGTGAGCTGGTCTCCTTCGCCCGTATCCATAGTGGCCAGTTTCGAGAGCAAATCAGCTCGTGCATTATCTTTTCTCCCAATTTGAACAATATTCAAAAATGAAGTCTTTTGTGAGCTCATTCACCAGGTCTCTATAACGAGCGAGGACTAGGTTGATTGCTTCATATTCCCCCTTTATTTGGTTCACAACGATTTGGGAGTCGGTGTGAGCCAGTAAGCTCTTAATCCCCATTTCCTTGGCCAGATTTACCCCTGCTATGAAGGCCTCGTACTCGGCTTGATTGTTGGAGGCTGGAAAATTAAACCTCAATGCCTTCTCAATGGTACTAATCTAACCAGGCTCGATCAACAGCACTTCAGCCCCACTCCAAATTTTGGACGCCGAGCCATCTGTGAACAGCTCCCAGCACTCGGTAGGAACGAGTTGATTTTCTTTTTCTTGTAAGGGGGAGTTTGCTCGAGCTCAAATGCTGCTTCTACCAAGAAATCGACCAAAGACTGGGCCTATAAGGTTTTCCTCGGTTGATATGAGATATCAAACTCCGTGAGCTCAATTGACCAATTCAAAAGACGCCCCGAACTATCTGTCTTATGCAAGATCTTTCGGAGTGGTGCATTGGTGTAAACCACTATCTGATGGGCCGAGAAATACGCTCTCAACTTTCGAGCGGCTACCACGAGGGCATAAGCCAGTTTCTCTGCATTGAAATACCTTGATTCAACATCATTCAGTGCCTTGCTGATGTAAAAGACTGGTTTTGGTCCACCATCTTGCCTAACCAACACCGCAACGACTGTTCGGTATGTCGCTGCTAGGTAGACATATAATGTTTCTCTAGGATCGGGGCTGCTGAGAAGAGGGGGTCGGCTCAGATATTCTTTTAGCTGGAGGAATGCTTTGGAGCACTCTTAATTCCATTGGAATTCCTTTCCTCCCCTAAATACTTTAAAGAACGGGAGAGACTTTTTTGCTGACTTAGCGATAAAACGTCCTAGGGCGGCGATTCGCCCATTTAAACATTGAACCTCTTTGATTGAGGTCGGCTCTTTCATGTTCAGCAAAGCAGAAATCTTTTTGGGATTAGCTTCAATTCCTCTTTGAGACACCATGAATCCATGGAATTTACCCACGGTGACGCTGAAGACGCATTTACTAGGGTTTAGCTTCATCTCGTTTGCTCTTAGGTTCTCAAAAGTCTCGACCAAATCCGCACAATGGTCCCTTTCCCTTGTCTTTTTCACCATATCATCAATGTACGCCTCCATATTCCTGCTGATCTGGTTTTTAAGCACCGTGTTCACCATTCTTTGATAAGTTGCTCCGGCGTTCTTAAGGCCAAAGGGCATTTTCTCGTAACAGTAAGTCCCTTCACTTGTTTGGAAAGCGGTGTTCTCAATGTCATGCTTGGCCATTTTGATTTGATGGTATCCAGAGTAGGCATTGAGGAAACTCAGTTCCCTGTGCCCTGAAATGGAATCCACCAGTTTGTCGATCCTGGGGAGCGGGTAGCAATCTTTTGGGCATGCTTTGTTCAGGTCGGTGAAGTCGACGCACATCCTCCACTTCCCATTTTCCTTTTTCACCATCACCACGTTGGCCATCCATGACGGATAGTAGACTTCTCTGATAATTCCTTCCCGCAATAGCTTATCAACTTCCCCCTTGATAGCCTTTTGCTTATCCATTGAAAAAATCCTTCGCTTTTGCTTGATAGGTTTCACATTGGGATCGATACTGAGTTCATAGACTGCTACTTCCTCCCGTACGCCCCTCATACCTTCCACTTGCCAAGCGAATACATCGGTACTCGCTTGTAAGAGGGTAAGCAAATTAGCTCGCTCACTTTGAGACAATTGTTTCCCAATTTTGACTTTCTGGCTGGGGAAGTTAGGATTAATCGCCACCTCTTCGAGCTCGTCAATGGGTCTGAGCTCGAGACCTTCCCTAAATTGCAGGGTATCCATAATGATATCTGTTATCTTTTCTACATCCTCACCGGTGAGAACGGGGGCTTCACTCGTGATAAAGCTGATCATGCTTTTCTTTACTGCAATTAGTTCCTCGGTAATGGCTTCATCTGTCTTTATCTCGTTCACCACTCCTACATGCATTGTTTCAGTCGTTTTGACGGATTTGGAGACAACCAAATTGTCACTAGGGGTATCTAGCTCATACTTTCATTTGATCTTTCTGCTTTCCATTACGTACTGCAAAAATTCTTTAGCTCGTCCCCTAAGGCACCCTACTCCGGCCGGTGTGGGGAATTTAACTCTTTGATGAGGAAGAGAGACGACCATACCCATTTTGACTTGGCTCGGGATTCCCAGAATGGCATGATAGTCACCGACTAGATCAATGACCATAAAGGTTATCATCTCCTTACTTTGTACGGGGCTGAACCAAGCTCCACCAAGAGTTCAATGGTGCCTTTTACATCTACCTTGTGGTTGGTGAACCCTTCCAACCGACCACAATAGAGGGTAAGCATACTATCAGATAATTCCATTTCTTTGAAATATTTATAGTACAGGATGTCCTGGGCAGCTCCGGTATCTATTAGCAGGCGGTCTGTTTCACAATTATCAATCCGTCCTTCTAAAATGATCGGCTGTTCTCTTGCAATCCGGCTGTTTGCCAACTCGTTGGGGGAAAAGGAGATGGTCTCCTCTCTTTTTTTGTTCCATGCTGGAATGAATGGTTCTTTTTTCAAGATGTAGATATGGTTTTTGAGGATGGTGATGGATAGGGCTTCGTCATGTATGACTCTTATTCATTTTCTGGCAGCTTTCTCAGGATACTGCTCGTCGTTCCTTTCCCGGCCGCCTCGCCCTCGCTTGGCATGTTTCCTGAGGAAACGATGTAACTCTCCCTTGTCCACACGTTGAATGGCTCGCTTCAAACATAGGAAATCCTCCATCTCATGACTTTAATCTTTGTGGAAAGCACACCACTTTCTTGTGGCTCTTCTCCCTTCCTCATTTCCCACCATGGGCCGAGGTGGAAACATTTCAATGAGATTCATTATCTCTTTGTGGGTCCTATTCAGTAGAGTAAAGACCTCCTCCTTGCTTTCCCTTCTCTCCGTGCTCCGATTTCGGTTCTTGCCTTTTCTCGAATTACTTTTTCTCGCTTCCTTGTTGCTCCGCTCGCTGGTGATACCTGATTCTGCTTTGGACTTTCCCCTGTCATCCTTTGTGTTTCGCCTATCAGCATGCTCGGCCTGAGCTACTCGGTAATCTCGTTCATACAGGTCTCCCTTTGTTTCTGGAGGCCTTATTTCAAACTCAAACTAAAGTTGGGAAGCTCTCATGGCCACAGTGAAACATACCATGACCATGTCATCTATCAAAATTTCGATCTGCTCAGCCAGATCCCTGAACCTTTGGTAAAAACTCATGATCGTTTCTGTCTCTCCCTGCTTTACATTTTCAAGGTCGGTGGGTCGCTCCTTGTGGTCCCTTGACGTTGAAAATTTTTCAATGAATTTCCCTCTCAAAGTTTCCCAGCTGTCTATAATACTTGGTGGGAGAGCTCGGAACCATGCCAGGGCAGGACCGTTCAGGGTGCTTACCATCGCTTTGCACAATACATCATCATCGTGAGAGACTAAAGCCATGATGACCTCGAAGGTGTGAGCGTGGTCTCACGCATCCTCCGTGCCTGTGTACTTTGTCAATGAGGGAAGCTTCAAATAGGGTTGCGGGGGGCTTTCCATGATCCAACGAGCAAAAGGCGCCATAGTATTAGCAATCTTCTTAGTACTTTTTCTGATGGCTTCAATTTCCCGCATCCTCCTTTGTAAATCTATGATCAAGGGGTCCAGAGAATCTCTGTTCCATGACTTTGAGTTTTCTTCTCCCTCGTCTCGTCGGTTTGATGGGTGATAAGAAGGGTTACCAGGTCGGTGATGACACGCCCCCAGGTCCCAGGATCCCCTAATAGAACCTCGAACCCGGTGGGAGTGCCTAACGAGAAACAAGAAACTTAACAAGAAACCTAATGACATTTGTTTAACAAACTGACATGATATATATACTCTAGAGTAAGGAGCTATACTAGCTCACAACACGAGTTCTAGAGAAGAAAATTTAAAACCAAACTTAATACATACACAGCGGAAACATGCCTAGCACATAAGCTGGCATCAAGAGTACTATACAAGATGTCTAGTGACAACATGAACTGAACAAGACTGTCTACCCCAAAATAAGGAGTTACAAACCCATAAAACATCGTCCTCACCGAATGTAAAAGGACACAAGCCCCAAAATAATCACGACCTGCGAAGTAAGCTCCCAACTATGTCGAGCCTCACTGCGCACTATCCTTCCTTTCCTGGGGGGGGGGGGAAACAAATAAAGGGTGAGATAAATCTCAATAAGCTATTAGATGCAACTACATGACATGTTATCATGCAATTCAAGTAGATACTCAAGTAATCATATATCAAGTAACAAGTATATGAGAGGATAATCCACTCATCAAGTAGCACATAAAGATAATCAAGCAAGTTATAAGGATATTGCTTCCTTCCTTATTCCTCCCAAGAATACCATTGTTGTCGTAGCTTGTATTACTTTGACAATCACGATCAATAACAGGAACTGATTATTCAGTATGTATTAGAAGACCCGGTAACCAGTATCATTCCCAATATCACGACTCATGAATATTCACGAGGTGATCAAGACAAGAGTTTAGCATTCACTTAAGTCAGGCTTATTGCTCCAACTAAGGAAGCTATGCCCTTACTATGGCCGGTAGTAAGGGGTCAAGCGAAAATACATAGGGACCCGATTGTCACTTAAGCCCCAGCTCTCGCGACAAGCGTGAACCTATACATTTTCGAACAAGCAAGGAGAACCAGCTGGAATCACACAAGAAGGTACAAGTAGATATTTACTTGAACTACGGGAGAAGAACTAATCCAAAAGTAGTGGACTAGCTCAACAAGGAACATGCTTCAAGTAATCAAGAAGTCACCTTGTATCAAGCAAATGTATGCAATGTTTGCACATACACAACAAGAACATGTCTCATACACGTTAGTGCTTGTTCATAGCACTTTCAAGTTCACTACCATACATATGTATTGGTGTCAAGTCAAGTACAAGATTTTATTATCTTATATTCAAGTCTTAATCCATTTCTATGGATGTTCAAGTCATGTACAAGATTTTAAATGTCTTATACTTCAAGTTATAATTCCAATCTTTGGACATTCAAGCATGTATAAGAGTTATACATTTACTCTTACAAAATCCCAATCCTATTCTTAGGATGTTCAAGTCTAAGACCTTGTTCTAATGCCCCTAAGGTGCTCAATCATTGGATTCACAACAAGTATAACACATTAGTGCTTGTTCATAGCACTTCAAGACATAAAGAAGAGATACTACTCTTATACTTATGTTCTCATTTGAGTTCTATAAGTATTAATGTTCAAGACCAAGTTCTAATGCCCTCAAAAGGTACAATTATACTTGCTAGGACATCTTATACTAAGGCTATATGCCTTAGGAGGGATAAGCTTTCAATTTGGTTTAGATTTAAAACACTTTGCTTGGAACAGGGGACCGGGCGGGCGCTCATCATGGACCGGGCGGGCGCTTGTTGAAAGATTTCAGAAACCCAAACTTTCTGTTGAAAAGGGCGGGCGCCTGGTCATTAACCGGGCGGGCGCTCGGTCAAAATTTCAGCAAAACCAATTTTCTTTCCCAGGCTTAGGATTCTCCGTCCCAAGCGTAGGAGTAACTTTTTACTATCATTATAACATACCCAGAAAGCATAAACAAGCTTAAAACCAATTCTTTCATTTCCTTCCATCATTTCACACAGTAGGGTTTTACTCCTTTTGTCCCAATTTTACAAGTACCACAAAAATCATTCCAAACACGAAATTAACATTCACAAGTATCGAGAATAACATTTATGCATGTTATTACAAGCAAGGGGGAGCTAATAACTTACCTAGTCAAAATTCAAGTTGACCCAAACTTATTTCTGTTCGGCCTGGAACGCTCTATTCAACGCCACGAATATTAATCCGGGATCAGAATCAAGAACGGAGGGATAATTAAGCTCGAGGAGTCGAGAATAGGGTGAAACCCTAACCTAGCTTTTTAGAACAAAGAGAGAACAAGAAGAATGAGAATTGCTTTCTCAGTAAAGCAATCAACAAGATATACTTTGAAACTTTCCAAGAATTGCACTTAGGCCCCTCAAGTTTCACTTTTGACAAAAAGACCCCTAAAGTCAATTTTTCACAAATGACCCAAAAGTCAAAACTAGACATTTAACCACCTTAACTATTTAAAGCAGTTAAAAATTTAACCCAAGTAAAACTAACACATAATATGCAAGTTCAAGTATTTAACAAATATGTCAAATATTTAACAAGAAATTCGATGGGTGTTACAGGTGAGGCGGTGGCCCGGGCTGCACGTCTTGGTTATTGTTACCCGGCGCAAATAATCCGCGTTGGGGTCGCCTATGATCTGATGTGGCCTCCTGCTCGACCAGGTTCTGAATATTCCCATGGCCCACCAAACACCTGGTCGTTCTGGGCACATTTCCGCTAGGGATGGGAATGACATGTGGGTCATCCCCTGGCAAGGTCATCGAGGGAAAAATGGGAAGATTAGTAATATGATCTGGCCCTAGGGTTGCCAGCTCATCATAAATATCTTGGATTTGCAAAAGCAAGTTTAATCTCCGGTTTAGCACTGCCGCCTGCTCTGCTGCCGCCCCGTTAGTGGTGCCACTAGTTCTGGCTCCATTATGGGGAATTTCAGTCGTTCGTTGCACGTAGGTCACTTGTGGGGGTCTCCGGCCTCTCTGCTCGCCGGCCCGAACGGTGAGGTTCTCCGGGATGGGGATTTCTAAGGTGGGATTCATAGTAACATTTGCCGTCGTGACGGTAGCTGAAGAGGTAACACCAGCTACTCCTGTGTTTTGTTGATTCAACAAGGCCTATTGAGAGCGAGTTATGCGGCGGTTTTCGTTCAGCGGAAGCGGAGGAGGCCGATAAGGCTCGTCATCTCCGGTAGCTATGAAAACTCCGGGAATAACATTTTCTTTGTTTTCGGAGGCCATGGGATAGATCTGAGGATAATATCCAGGAGAACAAAATGAATCAGAAGATTCAGGCTAACAAGACTTCATTTCCCGACAATGGAACCAATTGATCGAACCAAAAGTGGGATCAATAGTGCCGGATCTGAGGTTGGATATCTGGAACGCCTTGCTTAGCCTGAAAAAGATGAACAAACGTGAACTGGGCCTGGGCCTCACCGGTGAAGACCCTCCGGTGTGAGAATAAGATGGTGTAGATACCCCGGGAAAGCCCACTACTTGGCTAGAGCGGTGAATTATCCTAGGGTGTCTAATTGATTTTATTTTGTAGAGTCACCACCTATGTTATTGAGGAAACATAAGAAAAACCTAAAGAAATAGCCTATTTTATATTTAAAACCAGAGATTCGGGAAGAGAAGGGTTCGGGGGTTAGGTGACGGAGTGGGAAGTACTTAAACACCCACTCCACCCCGCTTACGTGGGTCTTTCTACTATTGGTGTTCTAATGCTAAAAAGTCCTTCAAATAATACGAGAAATGTGCTAACAATTGTAAGGGAAAGAAAAGGGAAATAAAAGATAAATTGTTTTATTATATTAATGCTAAAGATTACATGTCAAACTATTCTAACAATTACATTAATATGAAATGGGGAAGTTAAAGTAGAGTTGGAATGTTGGAAGATAACCTTGACCAAACTTCAATAGTGAAGTAGCCTTTTAGGTCATGTTCCCTTTTATGGGGATTGCATACATTAACTAGATATGAATAAAAGGAGAAGAAGAATAAAGTACCTTTAGAAAAAGAAGAACTTCAAACTTTAACTTGGATATGGAGTTGTTGTAGAGAAATTATTGTGTAGAAATTTGTGTAAAGTTTTGTTGCTAAAACTCTTGTTGGGAGAATTTGTGTATAGTCAAAGTGTAGAGAAAGTTGAAGTCCCCCTTTTCTAAGGTAAAATGAGAGGGTTTTTATAGGTAGAAAAGAGAGGAAAAGATGGCTTTTCAACCAATAAGAAAATAAATAAAAATACATAATAAAGAGAAAATCAAATAATAAATAAAAGAAATATTTTGTTTTAAAGAAAATGCTAGAATAATGGGATTGGAAGTTACAAAACTAGGGGGGTGAATGTGGAGGTAAAAAGATGTTTTTGTGATCAAGAAAAAGGAGGGAAATAAGGTGCAATCCGTTACTGCCCTAATGAGAGGCGCGCGAGTCCGGCTTTAGGGACGAGACGCAAGCGCAGCCCATAAGCAATGACGGAGGCGCCGCGGGTGAAAAAGACAGAATGACAGAAATGACTCTAAAGTTAATTATGTTATGCAGTTTAGTCCAAAACTAACGGAATCAGTTAGGAACTTAACCGAAGTAACATAAATTAACAAAAATAAGTTAAATAAAAATACTATGTATGCAATCGGAGTGAGAGGTCCAAGGCGGGGTGTCTACAGAGCCCCTCAGCTACGTGGATTGCAAAGCAAAACGCGTCGACGAAAGAACAAAAACACCCGCCGAGGACATCGACAAAGAAAATAAAGACTAAATAAAAAGCAGGAATTATTGAAATTGCAAGGGATAGGAATGCGCTCCCTGTGTGAGCGAATTTTACTGATAGAAGGGGTGCGGTGGCATGAAATCAGCCCACCGTGGCCAATATTTAAAGTCTGTATAGGGGACTAGAGGGACTCGAGAGTCTGCCTGCTGGTTTGGAGGGACTCGAGAGTCTGCCTGCCGATATAGAGGGACTCGAAAGTCTGCCTGCTGATTTAGAGGGACTCGAAAGTCTCCCTGCTGATGTAGAGGGACTCGAAAGTCTGCCTGCTGATGTAGAGGGACTCGAAAGTCTGCCTGCTAATGTAGAGGGACTCGAAAGTCTGCCTGCTGATTTGGAGGGACTCGAGAGTCTGCCTGCTGATGTAGAGGGACTCGAAAGTCTTCATGCTGATTTAGAGGGACTCGAAAGTCTGCCTGCTAATTTGGAGGGACTCGAGAGTCTGCCTGCCGATGTAGAGGGACTCAAAATTCTGCCTGCTGATTTAGAGGGACTCAAAAGTCTGCCTGCTGATGTAGAGGGACTTGAAAGTCTGCCTGCTGATGCGGTGGTGATTTCAGTGGTTCACCGTGGAGCTGTGTGCTTGTACCTGTTATGCTTTGCAAATGCATGTGCTCGTGTGAGATGAGAGAAAATTGTTCTTGTGGTGCTTTGTGATTTGAAAAGCAGATTTGCATGAGAGAGATTTTAAAAGGATGGAGAAATTGTGATGTGATTTGTAGAAAGCGTGAATGATGTTCATACCTTCACTTACCATGGCCGCTTTATTTGGGATGGATTTCTGATGCCGTGACTTTGATGAAGGATGTTGACACTTTTGATGAAGATGAGTTGAGTGTCGGTGAGATAACATTCTGGATGATGGGTTGGTCGTTCCAAAAGGCTGCCTACGTATACCTTGAAGAGAATCAGACCAGCGTAGTTCAGGGATGATGGAGAACGCTGGGGAAGAAGCTAAGAGCAAAGCAAAATGAAACACATACTTTTTACACAAGTAAGAAAAAGAAAAAGATTTATTTTAGTTCGTGGGTGAACCATTTTAACCATTGTGTGTTTGTAAAGCCAACCCAAGATCAAATCATGTTCGGTCGAAGTCCAGATTGCCTCACTTGAATTCCGCTGTCGCTGTTGTGCCCAACGAAGATTGATGTCTAGCCCCAAGAGATTTGTCGATCATTGGGCTTCAAAGACTTTCGATGTCGAGATACCAAGGGGTTGCTGATTGTAAAGCCCCTAGAATGCCTTTGATGCCAAACTTTGACTGACTTGTGTAGCCCCAAGATAAATCAGCTCTTGGCGCATTCAAATAAATCGCCTTTTGTTGTTGGCGCGAGCAAGCCCCAAGCTTTGAGAGATTGCTAAACCTCAACTGTCATGTACTTGTTGTTTGCGATCTTCAAGATGGTGAAATGTGAAGACCTTTCGATGTAAAGCCCCAAATTATCTTGGAATCGACTCGGCATTGAGAGCGGATGCACCGTCGGGTAGAATTCTTGATAGAGATCTCCTTCTTACTCTTACTGGGGAGATGAATGGCCCTTTTTGTGGTTGGTACTGTAGACACCCCGCCTTGGACCGCTCACCCCGATTGCACATTTGATCTTGTGTTTCTCCCCATTTTAAATGTTTCTCGTTAGTTTCTATCACTTCCGTTAAGTTCCTGACTGACTTCGTTAAGTCCAGGGACTAAACTGAATAACAGAGCTGACTTTCTAGTCCATTCTGTCAAAATTGCCTTCTCTGAGTCGCGCGCCTCCGACAGGAGGAGCCAGGCGCGCGCGCCTCCCGCCCCCAAAGCAGGAAGCGCGCGCCTCTGGGCTTCAGTTACAGATTTCTGGCCAGGATTCTCTCCCTTGCTCAATTTACAGGATTTTGCCCGGGAAGGATTTCTTGGTGAATGAGTTTTGGCACCAAAAACACCCCTCTTTCACCTATAAAAAGCTCCCTTACCTCCATTTTCAGGGACCGGAAATTAAACTTACAAAAACTATACCAAAACCACTTTCTAAAAGTTCTCCAAGGATCTCATCAAGCAATATTTGAAGGTCTTCAAATTGTAGGTAAAAGTCCATCTTTTCCTTTCTTTTCTACTTCATCTCCTCTCTCTCTTTTACTCTAATCAAATGTGCAATCACCCAAATCATTTTGGGACATGACTCTAATGATCACCTCATCTCATTGAGGTTGGTTAAGAAGTTATCTCCTACATTCAAAACTCTATTTTAAAACCCCCTTTTATGAGTTAAAGAAGAAGAAGAAGAACATTTTCATTCATGTAGATTTTGATCAAGCAAGACCAACTTTAGTTGGGGGAGATGGGTGTTTCGGTACTTCCCATCTCGTAATCTACCCCCCGAACCTCAAAACAAAGAATCTCTATTTTCATAATCAAATCTAGGCTATTATCAATAGGTTTTTCTTATGTTCCTCAAAACATAGGTGGCGACTCTAAAACAAGTTAGACATCCTAGGATAATTCACCGCTCTAGCCAAGTTGTGGTTTCCCGGGGTATCTACAGTGGCGACTCTACTGGGGACATTTTGAGGGTTAAACTTGCAATCTGATCAAAATCTACATCTTTTCTGGGCATTCTGATTCCTGATGAGGGAGGCGCGCGCTTCTGGCCTCTTCAGCCTAAGGCGCGCGCATCCCGCATCAAGGACCAGAATCGCCCACTTCTTCATGTTCTTCATCTTCTTCTTCTGCTATTCTGCACTAATCATTTCTGCAGGGGTTACAATATGAACATAGGACCAGGGCAATCCCCTGAGTCCAAAATCTGACATTCTGACAGGTGTGCCCAGAAGCGCGCGCCTCCTAATAGCTTTGCGCCATGCGCGCGCGTCCCGCATCATCACTCAGAGGCGCACGCTTCTGGGTTGGTTCCCAGAACAGAAACAAGTTTCAGTGACTGAGCAGAACAGTGGGGTGTGGGCACAGTTGCCTGCATCAGAACAGAATTGAACCCTCAGACTGTTTTAATTTTGTGTTTTATTTACCGGTCACACGGGTGATTCGGGATTTGTAATTTATGTGCTTATGTGTTTTGTGTGTTTTTTTTCTTTCTTTTCAAAAAAAAAAAAAAAAATTTTTTTTGTCACTTGTTAGACCTCACACTACATGCACATATTCCTATGAACTGCTCACTATCGAGTCGCACAAGTCCAACCCCAAACCCGTCGAGGTCCGTCATAGAAAGTTTCAAGCTCCACCAGACCTTGGCTCTTTCGAAGCGGTAAACCTCAGCCCGTGGCGTAGTTCAAGACTACATGCCGGGGGTGACCTTTGAGCCTCATATTCAAGCCGAGCACAAGCCACACAATTCTAGTTAGGGTCTAACACTCCGTGACTCAAGTCGGTTTCCATGTACCGAGATTTCCCTAAACTAATGTCTTCAAATCATACATGCCAACTTGTTGAAACGGACGCAATAAAAATCCGTCCCCAAAAGTGGTTATTTTGGACGAAAATAAAAATCCGTCCCCGCATGTGTGCTTTACTACATTAATTTAGCTTAATCCCGATACATGTAGGATTCACAAACGTGATGGAATCCGATGAGTATATGGGACCGCGAGATGGTCTATATACTAGTGTGACGATTCCATTATTTTCTTAGAAACCCCAAAAGGGATCCATTCCCTCCGACTTATAAAAAAAAAAAAAAAGTCTTTTCTTATGTGGTTCGAGTCGTGTGCCCAACTGTGTGTTCTAAGCCTCTTCATGGACCGCAAGTGTTACTCAAGACTGACAAGGGCCTCTTCTGCAATATAGGTTCAATTGGTACTTACAGAGTCTACTGGGATTCGGCAAATCGGTTAGTCCGTGAAGAGATTACTCCAACAGCTCCAACAGCAACCATGACTGGCAGCAGCAACACCATGTCTCTCGAACAGCTCTCAACCATGGTCCAACTCCTCCAAGAGCAAGTCTCCACCCTTAATAAGGAGGCACAAAGCAAAGACGACATTTGGCAATCCCACCTCGACAGCCAAAGGGAGGCCCATGAGGCCGAGATGGAGCTAATGAAAGAAAAGCTCACTAATCTTGCTAAGGGAAAGAACAAGAATAATGATGATGAATCCGAATGGACCGAGGGTTTGTTCAAAAGTACTTATGTCAACACCCGCACCAAGAAAATGGGGGAGCTGAGTTCCGAGAACAATGAGCCCAAAATGGTGGATTCTATCATGGCCTACATCGACCAAAAATTCAACGGGCTCAACATGGGGAAAGGCTCTGACACAAGCCTTTATCAATCATCCATCCTTATGAGTACTATGGCCGCTCTTCCCGATAAGTTCAAGATGCCCGACATAAGCAAATTCAAGGGCAACTCTTGTCCTATGGCTCACATTGAGACTTATATTTGGGCAATGGTTCCGAAGAAGTCTCCCCCAAGGTGATGGCTCAATGCTTTCCTCTCACTCTCGAGGGGGCGGCAAAAGATTGGTATGCTACTCTCCCGCTCACTGTCCGTCTTGATTGGGACTCCGCCATGCTTGCCTTCAAGAACCAATACCAAGGCAACACCACTCACCGGCCCACAAGGAAAGAGCTCGAGAATACCACTCAAAGAGACAATGAGTCCTTCATTGACTTCACAAGGAGATGGAATGACAAACTCTCTGAAATTGTTGAGAGGCCAAACACATAAGAGCAAATGGACATCTTTCTCAAGTGTCTCAAGATTGAGCTCCGCACCCACCTAAGTGGGGCTTGCTACTCCCACTTCTCCCAAATGTATGAGGCGGGGGTACGCATGGATGACTTGCTCAAGGAGATTAAGAAGGCCACTCCTACTTACCGATACAAGGCCGCTTCCAACTCCACAAAATAGGCCTCGGTCAACGCCGTCACTATCGATAAGGGGAATTACAAAAAGGTTCCTCCACCCCAAGGGAAGAAGTCCTGAAATGACCGTGTCTATACGCCTCTCTAAGGCATGACTCAAACCGAAGTGTTCGAAGTCCTCAAAGCAAAGGGTCAAGTCACACCCGTGCAAGGGTACCAACCCAAGACGGTCAACCCCAATCATTCTCACCACAAATATTGTGGCTACCACCAATATAGTGGCCACACCACCGAGGATTGCTTCGTTCTCCGCAATGTCATTCAAGATCTCATAGATAAGAAAGAATTTTTAGTGACTAATGGCGAACATGTCAATGTAATAGAGATAGGAGAACTCGAGGGGACCACCCATTCAATCCCAATTGTGAATGGGGGCCCCAATGTTATGAATAAACTTGACAATTCTTGCTATGTTATAACTTACGGTGAGGTAATGAGGGAAGTACTAGAGAATAGGAAAAAGAAGCAAGATGGGAACGTCAACATGCTAACTCGATCCGGTCGAGTCATAGCAAGCAACCCCTCCACTTCCGCACCAAGCTCCTCTTCTCAAAGACCGAAAGCTCGCGACACTCCCGAAGACCCTCTACTTGTCCAACTCAAGAAAACTCAAGCCAACATCTCTATTTGGGACCTCATTGCATCCTCAAAGAAACACCGAGATCTTGTCATTCGCAATCTCGATGATACATCAGTTTCTCCCGATACTACTCCCGAGGACCTCACGGTAATGATCGGTCACATTCATTTTGGCAACGTCATCACCTTTGCCGATATGGACCTTCCACCATTTGGTTCCGACCACAACGAAGCTATTTACCTCAAGGTACAAGCAAGGGGGAGGCCCGTCTCAAGAGTCTTAGTGGACGGTGGTTCCGCACTCAATCTCATGCCTGGCAGAATCATGGGCATACTGGGGCTTAAGGATTCCTATTTGAAGCCTTCTACTCAAGTAATCCGAGGTTATGACAGCACCGCCCGTACAGTCATGGGTATGATTGAAATAGACATTGAGTTTGGGAGCATGGTCATGTCCGTTCCATTCCAAGTGCTTGATATCCTGGCCTCCTTCAACTTACTTTTGGGTCGACCATGGATTTACAGTGCTAATTCCGTACCGTCAACTCTCCACCAATGTGTCAAGATCCGAAATGGTGATGAAATAGTGACCGTCATGGCTGAAAACGTCACTATCCACAGAAAAAGTGAGCCCGTCCACCAAGTTCAGCATGGTTTACCAGACTTCACTCTCTCCGGCGTCTCAATCAACGCCATTGACAAAGAAGGGGGAAACGGATCATGGACCCCCAGCAACCACAAAGTCCTCCGCATGATGAGGAATATGGGCTACTTCCCTGGTTTAGGCCTAGGGAAATATCAACAAGGAATCCTACATCCTGTGCAAGTCCCATTTGTCAAGAACACATTCGGTTTGGGATACGAGCCTTCCAAAGAAGACTTAAAACAAGAGCAAGCAATCAAGAACGGAAAGGCCCGAGCTCGTAAAGAAGGTCGTCGTTATGAGGTCCCTAATCTAAGGCCTTATCGCAAGACGTTGAATGGCTATTTTGTCCGCCAAGGGGAAGACGTTCCATACATGATCTTTCCCGAGCCATGGGTTAACAATAAGGGTGTCAAAAATCACTGTCTCGAAATCTTCTCCGATTGTGAGATCCAGAAATCCGAAAGGGAACCAACTCCCATGTCGTCCCGTGAATGGTGGGGAAGGAAGATGACTATAGAGTCCGAGACAGAAATCACCGTGGGGGAAGAACTGACAGATTTAGCCTCCATGTTCAAAGAGCTTGCCATAATGAATGAATGCCAAGTCAACGCCATCCATGACACCGTCATCATAAACGAGACTCTCAGTGAGATCCCGCCAAGCTCCGAGCCGATCAATAATTGGTATTCAACAAAAGGGCCCGTGGTATCCGAGGAATTCTTAGTCCAAGAAATGGGTTACATACCCCGCACAACAACAAAGGAAGAGCGGCTCACACTTACTTTCGAGTCCAAGAGTGTCTCTAATACCCTCACCCAAGAGGATTTGGAGGCCATAGCCGAGCGTGTGTTTCCTTTCTTTGCTAATGAAAAATTTGATATTTCTGAGTACCCTGAGATTGCAAACATCATAAATGATGAATTAACTAATAATGAACTTAACGAACAAGTTAATAACGATTCAAATTATGATGAAATAGACCACGAAAACACAACATACTTAAATGAACTTGCTCAACAAGTCCGTAGTCGTGGTGAGAATGGTCCAAAGGCTGACGAAGAATTACATGTTGTTAATCTGAGTACCGAAGAAGAACCAAGAGAGACTAAGATTGGAAGCTTCTTCAAGGGGGACGACAGAGAGAGATTGACTGCACTACTACGGGAGTTCGTGGATGTGTTCGCATGGTCATACAAAGACATGCTGGGTTTGGACAGAAAGGTAGCGGAGCACAGAATTCCGATCAGAGGAGATGCCAAGCCAGTAAAGCAGAAGCTCAGAAAGATCAAGCCAGAATGGTCTCTGCAAGTCAAAGAAGAAATTGAGAAGCTCCTCAGTGTGGGTTTCATCAAGGTTATCGAGTATCCGACATGGTTAGCCAACATCGTGGCAGTCAGAAAGGCAAACGGCAAGGTTCGAGTTTGTGTGGACTTCCGGGATTTGAACAAAGCTTCCCCAAAGGATGATTTCCCACTCCCTAATATCGACATGCTAGTCGACTCCACTGCTGCCTACGAGGTTCGCTCATTCGTGGATGGGTTCGCTGGGTACAATCAGATTCTCATGGCCGAGGAAGACCAACACAAGACAGCCTTCACAACACCGTGGGGTACCTTTTGCTACACATTCATGCCATTTGGGTTAAGAAATGCTGGGGCTTCCTACCAAAGAGCCGTGACAGACGTGTTCCACGATATGATTCACAAAGAAATCGAGGTCTATGTGGACGACATGATCATTTACTCCAAAGGGACCGATGGTCAACATTTAATCGATCTCCGCAAGTTCTTCGAAAGGCTTCGTCAACACAAGATGAGGCTCAACCCTGCAAAGTGCACGTTCGGGTTATCCGAGGAAAAGTCCTTGGTTATATGGTCACTGAAAGGGGAATTGAAGTAGATCCTTCCAAAATCAAGGCAATCATTGACATGCCTCCTCCAAAAACGCAGAAAGAGATCAAAGGTTTCATGGGCAGACTGCAGTACATCAGTCGGTTTGTGCACCAAATCACTTCCATGTGGGAGCCAATCTTCAAACTACTCAAGAAGAATGTGGCTCTAGAATGGACCGACGCGTGCCAAGAAGCCTTCGACCAAGTGAAGCATTACTTGACGTGCCCTCCTGTTCTAGTTCCGCCGCACAAGGAGAAACCTCTTTTGCTCTATCTCACTGTCAATGAGGAAGCCCTAGGGGATATGTTAGCACAAGAGCAACGAGAGTCTACAAAGGAGAACGCCATTTATTTTGTCAGTCGCCGATTCCAAGGAGGCGAAAAAAACTACTCTGTCTTAGAGAAGTCATGTGCAGCATTGGTTTGGGTCACTCAAAAGCTCAAACACTATATGGAAGCTTTTCCGATCAAGCTAGTAGCAAAGGTGGACCCGCTCCGCTACATTTTCGAGAAGCCTTTCATGTCAACAAGAATAGCCAAGTGGTACTTCATGCTCGCCGGCTATGATATCTCTTACGTCACACTAAAATCCGTCAGGGGGAAAGTGTTCAGTGACCATCCTGCCGAATTCCCGTGTGACGAAGTGAAGGGGGAAGATGTACAGTTCCCCGACGAGCATTTAATTTGTACTGCAACTGAGGAAATTAAGTGGCAACTTTTTTTCGATGGCGCCGCCAATAAACACGGTTTTGGTATAGGAGTATTGCTTGTCGATCCAAAAGACATCTACACTCCCATTGCCATCCGCCTGGAATTCGAAGCTACCAACAACATTGCCGAGTACGAAGCATGTATAGAGGGGCTCGAAGCAGCTCTCGACAGAAACATCACAGAACTAGAAGTATTCGGCGACTCTTTGCTCATTATCAATCAGCAATCGGGTAAATGGCGAACCCAAGACCCAACCCTACAACAGTATGGTCAACACCTTGAAGAATTGGTTGAACAATTCCAAGAGATCACTTTCAACTACCTGCCAAGGGATAAAAATCGCTTCGCCGATGCACTGGCCACTATAGCTTCATTAGTCGAAATGCCCAAAGGGAAAATGGTGAAGCCTTTCAAAATTGCCCGAAGGAACAGTCCGGCATATTGCATGAGTATCGAGATCAACGAGGTTCAAACAAACTCTCCGTGGTATTCGGATATCTTGAATTTCCTCAAAGATGGCACTTATCCCGAGAATAGCAATAAGAAGTCTCAAGCAGCTCTGCAAAGGCTAGCCTCTCGGTATGTACTGATTGGGGACCGAGTCTATAAAAGGCACCACGACGGGATCAATATCTTATGCGCCAATGAGGCCGAAGCTCAAGAAATAATGTTTGAAGTGCACGAAGGAGAGTGTGGACCCCACATGAATGGGTTTATGCTAGTCAAGAAGATACTTCGCATTGGTTACTATTGGAGCACTATGGAACGAGACTGTATCGAGAAAATCAAAAGGTGTGCCAAGTGCCAATTCCACGCTAATCTGCAACATGCTCCACCCTCGCAACTTTACAACATGGTCACACCTTGGCCTTTCTCTTGTTGGGGGATAGACATCATCGGTAAAGTTCATCCTACCGGGAGCAATGGGCAGTCATTCGTCCTAGTGGCGGTCGACTACTTCACAAAGTGGGTCGAAGCACAAGCCTATCGGACCCTCAACGCCAAGAAAGTGGCTGAATTTGTAAAGATTAATATCATGTGCCGATACGGCGTGCCTCATGAAATCATTTCCGACAACGGCTCTCACTTTGAGAAGGAAATGGATGCACTTTTGGTAGAATACAAGATCACCAAGCACAAGTCATCTCCTTACCGTCCCCAAGCAAATGGGGCGGTTGAAGCAGCAAATAAAACCATCGAGACCATCGTCAAGAAAATGGCCTCAACAGAAAGGGATTGGCCCGAGAAGCTACCATTAGCATTGTGGGGCTACCGCACATCAATACGGTCCGCAACAGGAGAAACTCCTTATGAATTAGTCTATGGTTCTGAAGCCGTACTCCCTATCGAACTTGAAGTCCCATCTCTACGGGTCCTCCTCGAGAATCAAGTCAACGAGGTCAACTGGATGCAAAGTCGATACGAACAGCTAGCCTTACTCGACGAGAAAAGGTTAAGAGCACTCGAACGCACAAGGGCGTATCAGCAAAGGATGGCAAGAGCTTTCAACAAAAAGGTGAAGCCTCGAAACATCAATGTGGGAGATTTGGTCTTAAGACAACATCCTCCTAACGCCATGAATCCCCTGGGGAAATGGGGACCCCGATGGATCGGTCCGTACGTGGTCAAGAAGATACTAAGCGGCGGTGCAGTCCAGCTCGTGGATTTGGATGGTGACCAGCTGCCAAAGGAGGTCAACCTCGACAAGCTCAAGAGGTTGTACGCTTAATAAACAAAGACCATATATAAAAAATAAAAAATAAAAAAAAATCGCTCGCTAGGTTGAAAACCCGCAAGGGCAGCCTAGGCAAAAATTAGAGCACGTGCAAAAAAGAAGCCCGCTAGATTGAAAACCCGAAAGGGCGGTCTAGGCAAAAAACAGGGTGCACAAAAAAAAAATGGTCTTTGTTTGTTTTACGAGCAACAAAAGACATCAAAATACTAAATCCTAAAAGAAAGTGGTCTAATTGCAATCTCTTAGGGTACTAAGAAAAATCCAATTTTCTCTTAGCCTTCAAAGGACCACCCGATCGTCTCTCAATCCTGTTCTTCTTGGATAACGGGGGAGCACTAATACGCACCGAAACCTTCTGTGTTGCGGCACGTCTCCTAGCATAAAAGTCATCCAAAGGAGTACCGAAAGGGTCAGCAAGAATGTTACTCGAATTAGCAGCAACCTCCCTATATCTCAAAGCGCTTCTAGGCGTAAAACCCCTTCCCAACAATTCGGCACGAAGTACATCAACCCAAGTGATGCCACGGTAAAGGGTACCAAACAAATAATCCAAGTAGCTCTTGGGAAGGAAGACACTCCCCCGATGCAAAGGAGCAAAAGCCCAACGGTTGCGATCATCTCCCCAAGCCGACTGAAGGTCACTCGAGAAGTCAGGACCCATGTAAGCAACTGGACGAAGCACTCCGTCCCTCGGAAAAGGAATCATCTGTTGGCGACCAAACTGCCGCAGAACCCGCTCTGGCTGGTAAAATGAAGAATCTCTTAAGCCGGGTACAACCACATGTTGAAAACCAAGAGTCCATTCCACAAAAGGACGAAGACCCCAAAAAGGAGGGCACCACTCAATGTCGACGGTTATCCGAGAGGCAAAGAATTTCTTCCAACCATCTTCAGATAAATCCCGGATCAACAACTTCCTCCTATGAACAGCAAAAGGAGACAAATCACCATCCGGGGAATAAATCTTGAAGTGTTCTCAGAGCCATATGGTCAAGAGCAAAGGGCTTCCCCGACACATCTTGCCCGTCCTATGTAACTCATCAAGGCCGTGCAACGTCTCCCCTACAATAAGAGGGATTATACTAAATTGTTGCTCCTTGGCTTGCAAAATCATCTCAGCCAACTGCACATCCGCAGTCCCGAAAGGTGTAACAAACAGTACTTCACTAAAGAGACAAGCGGCCATGGCATTCCTTTTGAAAGATTGAACCACCGGATCCTCCGAGTGCAAACTAAAGAACATCGGCAGCTCAGTTATGTCAATCACAGTACCGTGCAACATCTCCCTCACGTCCTCGACAGGGAGATTCAGTAACTCAACCCAAGAGTTAATGGCACCACTGTGATATTTGGGGACGGAAATCTGACCGGCCAAAGGCATGTCAAGAATGGCCCCGAAATCATCAACAGTCGGCACCATTTCATTAGCTGAAAAATTGAAGGTATGGTTGTCACAATCCCAGAAAGCCGCGGCAGCTCTCAACAAATCCCAATCCGGCTTCAACGTCCGCAAAGTGAAAAGAACTCGGAACCCGAAGTCTTTAATGAAGGCCTTCTTGGGATGGGTCTTGAAAGAATACACATAAGTGCCCAAGTCCTTTTCATACCCACTAACAACCTTGGCATCAAGAACAAAAGAATTGGAAGCCATGGAAAATGTTGATCACAAACAAAGTTGAGCAATAATATGATGTTCAAAAATGGCAGAAAGGAGCTGTGAGAATCAAGTGGTCGAACAGAAGATGATATTATAGCTGTTGGGGATTCTTTTGGCCAGCAAATGTCAAGCCCGGAATTCCGCCTCCCAGACGCGCGCGCCACCCGCCAGCGGTCTGGAATGCGCGCGCGTCCCAAACCTACAGAGGAAAGCGCGCGCCTCCCAAGTCTAAATCACTTCAAGAAAAGGTCTTGTCAGAGATCTCCAGCTCAAATCAAGGGACAACCCCTCTCCTCGGACACCCAGTTGGGCACACATTCTTCTGGTCCGCCCTTAAGGCATGTCAAAAATTGAAAGTAGGATAGAAACTCCCACTCAGAAGTAGGCTGTCCTCCCACGGATTCTGAACTCTCTAAGTTCTGTCACGGGTGCCATACCCCCCTCAAGGGTCAATCTCAACATTTCATCCCCTGCAGGAACATTTTCTGGTCGCAGTCAACTGTGCCCGCACCCCACAATTCAAGTGTGACTCCAAGTGGCACGAGACTCCAAAGGTTCACTAACGGCCTCATCAACGGATTTCACTAACGGATTCATCCTCAAAGGCTCACTAACGGCCTCTCCAAAGGTTCACTAACGGCCTCTCCAAAGGTTCACTAACGGCCTCATCAACGGATTTCACTAACGGATTCGTCCTCAAAGGTTCACTAACGGCCTCTCCAAAGGTTCACTAACGGCCTCTCTAAAGGTTCACTAACGGCCTCTCCAAAGGTTCGCTAACGGCCTCATCAACGGATTTCACTAACGGATTCGTCCACAAAGGTTCACTAACGGCCTCTTCAAAAGGTTCACTAACGGCTTCGTTCAAAAGGTTCACTAACGGCCTCATTCAACATATTCAGCCGACAGGTTCACCTAATGAATCACGCCACCCCCTCTATCAACAAAAGCCGCTCACACAGGGAGCGCACCACTATCTCTCGCAATTTCAAATTCCTGCTTTCATCGAGTCTTTGCTTTCTCTTGGTATTGTCCTCGGCGGGTATTTTTAACTTTCGTCGACGCGTTTTGCTTTGTAATCCACGTCGCCGAGGGGCTCTGTAGACACCCCGCCTTGGACCGCTCACCCCGATTGCACATTTGATCTTGTGTTTCTCCCCATTTTAAATGTTTCTCGTTAGTTTCTGTCACTTCCGTTAAGTTCCTGACTGACTTCGTTAAGTCCAGGGACTAAACTGAATAACAGAGCTGACTTTCTAGTCCATTCTGTCAAAATTGCCTTCTCTGAGTCGCGCGCCTCCGACAGGAGGAGCCAGGCGCGCGCGCCTCCCGCCCCCAAAGCAGGAAGCGCTCGCCTCTGGGCGTCAGTTACAGATTTCTGGCCAGATTCTCTCCCTTGCTCAATTTACAGGATTTTACCCGGGAAGGATTTCTTGGTGACTGAGTTTTGGCACCAAAAACACCCCTCTTTCACCTATAAAAAGCTCCCTTTACCTCCATTTTCAGGGATCGGAAATTAAACTTACAAAAACTATACCAAAACCACTTTCTAAAAGTTCTCCAAGGATCTCATCAAGCAATATTTGAAGGTCTTCAAATTGTAGGTAAAAGTCCATCCTTTCCTTTCTTTTCTACTTCATCTCCTCTCTCTCTTTTACTCTAATCAAATGTGCAATCACCCAAATCATTTTGGGACATGACTCTAATGATCACCTCATCTCATTGAGGTTGGTTAAGGAGTTATCTCCTACATTCCAAACTCTATTTTAAAACCCCCTTTTATGACTTAAAGAAGAAGAAGAAGAACATTTTCATTCATGTATATTTTGATCAAGCAAGACCAACTTTAGTTGGGCGAGATGGGTGTTTCGGTACTTCCCATCTCGTAATCTAACCCCCGAACCTCAAAACAAAGAATCTCTGTTTTCGTAATCAAATCTAGGCTATTATCAATAGGTTTTTCTTATGTCCTCAAAACATAGGTGGCGACTCTAAAACAAGTTAGACATCCTAGGATAATTCACCGCTCTAGCCAAGTTGTGGTTTCCCGGGGTATCTACAGGTACCCAAGTGGTGAAAGGCCCATGTCAAAAGATGCAGCAATGTCTCGTGGCGTCGTCGAGGTCGCGGATGATAAGGTCTTAGTGTGATAAAGTCCCCAAATGGGTATGCTTGCTTGAGTCTTCTTGAGTTGAACTAAAGACAGATCTTCGGATGCAACTAGTGCTTGAGGTGTGAGAGCCATACTTTTTGCTTTTGATCTTGGAGAAGGGGGTGCTGAATTGCAGAAACATTGGGATTGGCCATGGCATTTCCCGCTATAACCCTGTTTTGATAGAGTTTAGCATATTGAATCTTTTTCCTTTTCTCTAAGACTTTCTTCATAATCTCGTCGTAAGTCACAACATAAGAATCATCAAATTCATTCATAACATCGGAGCCCTGCGTTCAAACCAAAAGACCTTTGACGTGAATTGCCGAAAGACCCTTTGAAACTTGCTTGGTTTCATGATGACTATTCCCCATATTGAATTGCTCGGGTATCATCCCCCAAAAAGATTATCGATTGCGAAGCCCCCATATTGCCCTTTGCTCGGGCTACTGTAATGTCGTAGCCCAAAAGATTGTAGATTGCAAAGCCCCTTGAGACCTTTGGTGCCAAACTTATTGAGGAAGCTTCCAATGTTGCATATGACTTTGCTAGGGCCATTGTTGGGAGGTGAAGTGAATTGCTTCTTGCCAAGGGAGACTTTCAAACTTGAGTGTAGCCCCTAGAGTGCCACCATTGATTATAAGTAGAGCAAGAATGGCCTATCCTTTCTTGGGGAACCGGCACGAGCACATATGACAAGAAGGCTTTTTGACATTCCCTTTGAGAGACTTTTGAGGGTACACATCTTTCTTGAGCGTGGCCCCTAGGGCTCATTAACTGTCAAATGAAGTAGAAGAAGCTCTCGTTCTTGAGTCACATAGCCCCTAGGGCGTCATCATTTGTAGAGAAAAAGACTCGTCCTCGTGCGGGGGAATAAACATAAGAGGACATGGCAAGAGCTACTCCATTCTCGGGAAGCCTTTTGACATACTGTAGGGGCACATGCTTGAAGAAGCTTGAAAACTGAGTCACACACTGTTGCCATTTGCTGCCCAAACTAATTGACTCACTGGGGACCATTTGTGCAACCTCGTACCCCTCAATGATGGGCTCGTTCTCGGATGGATCCCGGTTACCATGGGGCTTCTTTCTCATGGACCCAATAATGCACATTGTTGGAGAAAACTCTTACTTCAATAACCCCAAACAACCTTTGATCGTGCCATGTGTTGTCAAACCTTTTGCAATTCCCAAAGTTGACTCGGTGGGGAACTGACTTGCTGAGGAGATTCAATGTAGAACTTGTGCAGTTGTCTCCTTTAGAGGACGGGGATCTCCATTTCTCTTTCCCTTCTCTCCCACTCTCTCATTTTTTTATGACGCACCCTATTTTTTGCCTAGACCGCCCTTTCGGGTTTTCGATCTAGCGGGCATCTCTTTTGCATCTTCATTTTGACTCGATTAATGAAGAAGTGTGCATTGACTCTAGCTGAGGATGAGAGACATGTGATTTTGCGATGGAACCTTTTGTCACTAATGATGAGTGACATTGACTTGACTAGGGAAGTAGCCCCTAGTATTGACACGTATTTTTATTTATTGAATGACTCATGAAGGCAAGTAAGTCATTAAGAGAGAAGAGAAGGAAAGCCCCAATTTGATTGCAAGAAACTGGGAGTATTGTTGAAAGATAAGGAGTCCCTAGACTCGACAAGGAACGTAAAATGATTTCAAATCTAGGAAAGTTGTTCAATCTTGAGGTGATTAATTCATTGGCAAATGACTCGTACAAAGATGTCTTGATAAGTTCGAGATGAAGGCCAATCACCATAACGCGCTAGGGCTAAACATATCTTCTTTCTTGCATGAGACCGGACCCGCAGGTTGCCTACGTTCCTCCAGTGTAGAGGCTCAGGTCACCGTAGTTCTTGTGGATGCTCCATTCTTCGTGATGGTTTGTTGCTTCGTCGTGATTTTTGTCGATGTAGCTTTGTCCTTCGTTGGTGGATGATGATGTTGTGCACTTCTTTGATTGAGGGGTTTTTTTTTTTTTTTTTTTTTTGTGCTCTAACTTTTGCCTAGGTTGTTTTGAGGAGTCAACCTAGCGAGTTTTTTTTTTTTTAATCCCCCTTTGAAACATTGCTTGATTTTTGTCCATGGTTGTTGCTTCTTGGCTTTGCCGTTGATGTTGTCGCCTTCGTCACGATGTTTAGCCCCTAGGCGTTCAAGTGATGGCCTTCGTTCTAAAACTTGTTTAGACATCTTTTCATCATTTTGCCAAGAATTAAATTGAACAACTTGGAAGAGTGTATGAGGAAAAGAACGACTTTTATTTATTGAAGACCGACTCAAACTTTGACATTAATGAGAAGGAAGAAAACTTAACGCACACATTGGAGTACTTTGACTCTTTTTTTTTCATTCCTATTACTAGGTAGAGAAAGAGAAACGGAGATTGTTGACGTCGTCCTTGTTGTAGTTCTCCTTGTGGCGTGATCTCTTATTGAAGCCCCATTTCAAATCTGAGCCTCTTCCTTGATGAGTTTCTCTTCACCCAAGGTAAATTCACCATTGTCGATCAAATCTTGGATGATGTTTCGGAGAAGGAAGCATTCCTCGGTAAGATGGCCACTGTGTTGATGATAGCCAAAATATTTGTGATGGGCATGGTTGGGACGCATCGTCTTGGGTTTGTACCCTTGTAAAGACTTGATCTTTCCACTTGCCACCAAAGTTTCAAATGCTTCGGCTCGGGTCATTCCTAGGAGAGGAGTGAAAATTTGGTTGTCGGTGGCACCTTTTTGACTTTTGAGGGGCGGGCCACTTGAGCATGCTTTACCGTTGACCTTTGTCTTGTTGTCGGTGAATTCTTTGAAATGGGCCCTAAGTTCGGAGACCTCTTCCTCGTGAATCTTTCTCTCGAGATCAAAACGGGCTTGCCATAAATCATCCTTACGGTGGGCATCATCGACAAGTCTATCCATTTGTTCCCCCATGGCTCTTATTATGTTGAAAAGCCTTTCGTTGGACACGGAAATGTTCTCTCCCTTGTTGTTGTTGCCGTTCGAAGCCATTGGACCTATTGGAAGAACACAGTTGATCTTAGGATGGCCCCACAAACATTTTTTTTTTGAATAAAATAAGTTAACCCACAAACAGGAAAAGACTCAACCACATAAGGAAAAATGACTCTTTTTTTTTTTTTACAAAAGTCGGAAAGACGTAATCCTTTTTGGGGTTTCTAGAAAAATAGTGGAATCGTCACACTAGTATATAGACCTTCTCGCTGCCCCATATACTCATCGGATTCCACCACGCTTGTGATCCCTACATGTGGCGGGATTAAACTAAATTAATGTCATAAAGCATACATGCGGGGACAGAGTTTTATTTCGCCCATAATAACCGCTTTGGGGACGGAGTTTTATTTCGTCCCTAATAACCACTTGTTTCTCTTGGAAACGGCATGTATGATTTGATGACATTAGTTTAGGAAAATCTCGGCACATGAAAACCGACTCGGTCACGGAGTGTTAGACCCAAACTAGAATTGTGTTGGCTTGTGCTCGGCTACTGAGAGGCTTAAGGTCACCCCCGACATGTAGTCATGAACTACGCCACGGGTTGAGGTTTACCGCTTCGAGAGAGTCAAGGGCGGGTGGAGATTGAAACTCTCTAGGACGGGCCTCGACGGGTTTGGGGTTGGACTTGTGCGACTCGATAGTGAGCAATTCATAGGAATATGTGCATGTAGTGTGAGGTCAAGCCAAGTGACAAAATATATATATATATTTTTTTCCAAAGAAAGAGAGAAACAAATAAACACATATTTACAACTTTCGAATCACCCGTGTGATCGATAAAAACAAACAGAAAATAAAAAACTGTTTTGTGCAGGCCCGGTGCCCACACACTGTCAAAACTATTCTGTTTCTATGCACTGTTCTGTTCTGGCAATGCGCCCAGAAGCGCGTGCATTGGGATGCCCCTTCGGAAGGCGCACGCGTTAGGAGGAGGCGGGCATAGGCGCCCGCTTCTGGGTGAAAACCTGCAAATCAGTGGGTTCAAGGGATTGCCTTGACCCTAAATAATAAAACTTTCCATTGCAGTAATTGTTAGCACAAAAACATGAAATTGAAGGACAAGAAGGAAGGCGGGCGATTCTGGTAATGGGGGTCGGACGCGCACGCTTTAGGCCAAGAAGGCCAGAGGCGCGCGCTTCCAACCCTTTTTACCAGAATGCTCAGAAAACAGAATAAAAGAACACAAAAAGCAGAAACGCAAGTTTAACCCTCTAAATTATCCCCAGAAGAGTCGCCACTGTAGATACCCTGGGAAAGCCCACTACTTGGCTAGAGCGGTGAATTATCCTAGGATGTCTAATTGATTTTATTTTGTAGAGTCGCCACCTATGTTATTGAGGAAACATAAGAAAAACCTAAAGAAATAGCCTATTTTTATATACAAAACCAGAGATTCGGGAAGAGAAGGGTTCGGGGGTTAGGTGACGGAGTGGGAAGTACTTAAACACCCACTCCGCCCCGCTTACGCGGGTCTTGCTACTATTGGTGTTCTAATACTAAAAAGTCCTTCAAATAATACGAGAAATGTGCTAACAATTGTAAGGGAAAGAAAAGGGAAATAAAAGATAAATTGTTTTATTATATTAATGCTAAAGATTACATGTCAAACTATTCTCACAATTACATTAATATGAAATGGGGAAATTAAAGTAGAGTTGGAATGTTGGAAGATAACCTTGACCAAACTTCAATAGTGAAGTAGCCTTTTAGGCCATCTTCCCTTTTATGGGGATTACATACATTGACTAGATATGAATAAAAGGAGAAGAAGAATAAAGTACCTTTACAAAAAGAAGAACTTCAAACTTTAACTTGGAGATGGAGTTGTTGTAGAGAAATTATTGTGTAGAAATTTGTGTAGAGTTTTATTGCTAAAACTCTTGTTGGGAGAATTTGTGTATAGTCAAAGTATAGAGAAAGTTGAAGTCCCCATTTTCTAAGGTAAAATGAGAGGGTTTTTATAGGTAGAAAAGAGAGGAAAAGATGGCTTTTCAACCAATAAAAAAAAAAAATAATAATAATAAAGAGAATATCAAATAATAAATAAAAAAAATATTTTGTTTTAAAGAAAATGCTAGAATAATGGGATTGGAAGTTACAAAACTAGGGGGGATGAATGTGGAGGTAAAAAGATGTTTTTGTGATCAAGAAAAAGGAGGGAAATAAATTGCAATCCGTTACTGCCATAATGGGAGGCGCGCGAGTCCGGCTTTAGGGACGAGACGCGCGCGCAGCCCACAAGCAATGACGGAGGCGCCCGCGGGTGGAAAAGACAGAATGACATAAATGACTCTAAAGTTAATTCTGTTATGCAGTTTAGTCCAAAACTAACGGAATCAGTTAGGAACTTAACCGAAGTAACATAAATTAACAAAAATAAGTTAAATAAAAATACTATGTATGCAATCGGGGTGAGAGATCCAAGGCGGCGTGTCTACAGATGGATGTTTTTGAGAGAATAAACTGGGAAAGAAAGAGAGCTAGGAGAGAGAAGTTAACCTTTCCAAATGAGGTTGAGGTGCCTATTTATATCACCAAATAGATGCCTCGTCACCTGGATTTCATTCCCCAAATATAGGGATTTGGACCGAGTAGAGGTACGCCGAGGTCCGACCTGCGAAGTGAGGCGTGCTTGTGAGGACAAGCTAAAAAGCCTTCGGCATTGGTGATCATGGCCCCCCAAGAGTAGCTCGGTAGAATGGGCCGAACTCGTTCAAGGAACCACTAGGAGAGCATGGCAATGTGTGGAACACAACTTAATGATTGCTCGGCTCCCAGATGACGTTTCTAACTCGGCTACTAGTTGATACCAAGCTGAGTATGAAGGGGAGCGACCAGCCAGTCCAACCCAATCAGACTTTGATGGATCGAACGGTGTACCCGTACGTCCCAAGTCGGGTTATTCCTTTCAAACACATTAAATATTAACTAGTGTAACACTCGTGCATTAAACGCACAGTTAAAATTTGACAAATATTAAGAGGAACAAAATTAAAACAATTACGATAATTATAAAGTTATTTAGATTTTTTTAAAGAAAAGTATTTGCTGACATTTGATCACTTCTTACCTGTAATCACCAAAATCGAAACATCAGACATCTTTCTACGCACGACTCCGAACCTTTAGATTCTTACTTATGATTTGTCTTGTCTTATTTTATTTTAGACTTTTGTATATTCAGTACTAGAAACTCTTATCCATGAAAAAAGAGAGAGCCTACATTAGTAAATAAGAAGAAAAGAAAATATTATTTATCATATTTGAATGAAACCAATTATACATACCTCAAGAAATTGTTTACATATAGCTAATTATTAGAACATTGATGCACTTATGTATTCACGGATATTTTCTAATATTATCTTTGTCCCATGATAAATAATAGAAATTTCTCTTTTTCAAAATTAATTTTAATATTTGTTTTGAAACATAAATATTACTTAATATTTATCACTCACAACATCGTAAAGTTACCACCCTTCCTCTTTCTTCATTATTTGTTTTTCACTTTTCTTATTGTACATTTAAAGTTAGCTCGATACATTGAAAGCTAACTCTATTTATTTCATTAATTTTCGGCTTCTTACTATGGATACAATTTTATTTTTCTTGTTTTTTTTTGAACTATAGATCTTTAAACAAAAAAAAAAGTATAGATAATAGGCGTGTGTTAAAAATTTGGATAAATATAAAGTCCCAACAAAGTTCCACAAAATTAGGTTAGCAAAATGATGTGTCAAAATTTTATTGATGTTTTTAATTAGAGTGTGCCGGGTCCACTATCGATGTAACCACTAAGATATCACCACCTCATTTTGTGAACTTCTTTTATGCTCCTAGCATTGCCCTAAAAAATTTACAATCTAGCTGCCTTCCAATTCAAAATAATAATCTATCCATTTTTCAAGCCTTATAATTTGCCCTCTATTTTCCAATATATGCTCATTCTCTTTTTTTTTTTTAATCATTTTTCAGTCTTAAACTTTGAAATCTATAGTTTCACCATCATCTTTTTTTTCCTTTTCATTTTTGTGAAAAAATTGCGCTATACATCAACTTTAACAATAATTTAGTAATTTATCATTTACATTTGTTGTTCAAAAACTATTCAGTGTAAAGAATATGTGAAAACGATAAACTGAGTTGAATGTTGTTTTTTACGATAAATATTTAATTGAATATTGGGTTATACAAAACTACACTCTTTTTTTTTTCAAATAAAACAACAAATTTTTTAAGGGTATAACAGCTCTTAGAAAGATAGAATCATGCTTTAAAAATGCCAAACAGTTATATTTACATTAATATTTTTTAAGCAGAATCATTAAATTTCTTAAAACAATCCATCCAATAAACTTATCGAAAAATTGAAATAATAAATTTCATTTCTTTGAAATTCTGTCCCTGTAATTTTTGTTTCATCACATACGTTATTTTTATATTGATGTTGCGCATACGTGTATTCTAAAATTAACTAAACATCTTCAAATTTTTTATAACTAAAACTAATTTTTCCTTTAAGATTAATTTTCTTACATTAAAGTTATACCATTTGAAATATAAAGTAAACTTTTATATTTATTTAAAATATTTAATTTAGTCGTCGCATAATTAAGATATTATAAAAATTTATTATATTAACATATAAACTTATTTTATTTTTGAAAGAGAAAACTAAACTAAGTAAAAAATGATTTGAACTCCTACTTTTGCTGATATACCGAATTAAGAGCTACTCCAAACATTTTTTTTACCATATCCAATGTACAAATTCAAAAGAAAATACATAAATATGGGATAAACATTGAAGAACATAGAATCTTATTTATTTGACTTATTCAATTACATTTACTGTTTTTCCATTTCTAGAAGTGATATTTGAGCGGGAAACTAAGATAGAAAGGGTCTCTGATATAGATATATAGACATTAAGAATTTAAAATTGCCCTTATTTTGTTTCCAAATCAAAACTAAGCCCACACTACGATTTCTTAGAATAGTTCTTACAAGGAACGGGCCAGTACAAATTACTTTTTATTTATTGTAAACGACGAAATCATTAATTTATCGGATGGTGTAGACACCCCGCCTTGGACCTCTCATGTCTCGATTGCATACACATTCTTTGTCTTCCTCTTTTCTGTTAAGTTTTGTTACTTTTCGTTAACTTTCGTTACTTTCCGTTAAGTTCCTGACTTACTCCGTTAGTCTTGGATTTGACTAATTGGAAAAGTCAACCTTGAGTCTTTGTTTCATTTATTTTCGTTGACTTTCGTGATGTTCGTTAAGTTTTTGGACTAATTCCGTTAGTTTTGGGGCTTAACTGCATAACGGGGTTAACATTTGGGCTAAAATATGAATTTCCTGAAGCTGGGATGCGAACGCCTTCTCCCTCCTTTGTTGGAGGCGTGCTCCTCCCGTAGGGGGGTGGGAATCGCGCGCTTCCCGCTTCCAGAATCTCAGATTTGGCCAAATTTCCCTCCTTTTCTGATTTGTAACCCCCAAGGCCATTATGCCTTGGCTTGATCCGGGGAAGGGCCATCTTTGTGACCAAAAACACTTTCCTAACACCTATAAATACCTCTTCATTCCATCATGGAAGAGGAGGAAGAATTATTGAGTCAAAAACACTCTAAACACACAAAAGTCCATTTTCAAAGGTAGTCATTATACCCAAAGTTTGGTCCTTCCACTTGCAAGCACAAGGTACAATGTCCATCTTCTTCTTCTAAATTATTGTTTTATCTTATATTATCTCTTTATCACTTCTTAAACAAAAAACCTTTTAAATTATTTTCTTCATCTCTAATGTGTATGCAATCTCCATAAAAAGGGATACAACCAAAAGGCCACTTCACTATTAAAGTTTGGTCAAGGTTACATCCCAACATTTTAATTCTACTTTAATTTACATTCTCATTTCTTCATGTAATTATCTAGCAATAATTCACATGTAATCTTTAGCATAAATCAATAAATAAACAATTCTCCTTTATTTTTCCTCTATAAATTTCTCCTTTCTTTTCATTATAATTGTTAGTACATTTCTCTTATTATTAAATTGAAGGACATTTAGCATTAGAACACCAAAAGTAGCAAGACCCGCGTAAGTGGGGCGGAGTGGTGTTTAAGTACTTCCCACTCCGTCACCTAACCCCCGAACCCCTTTCTCTCCCGAATCTCTGGTTTTCGTACAAAAATTGGCTTTCTTTAGGTTTTTCTTATGTTCCTCTAAAACATAGGTGGCGACTCTTAAAATCAATTAGACATCCTAGGATAATTCACCGCTCTAGCCAAGCCGTGGTTCCCCGGGGTATCTACAGTGGCGACTCTGCTGGGGACATAGAGGGTTAAACTTGCGTTTTTCATTTTTGGTGTTCTTTTATTTTATTTTCTGGGCATTCTGGTAAAAAGGGTAGGAAGCGCGCGCCTCTGGCCTTCTTGGCCTAAAGCGCGCGCGTCCGACCCTAATTACCAGAATCGCCCACCTCCCATCTCGTCCTTCAATTCCATGTTTCTGTGCTAACAATGTCTGCAGGGGAAAAGTTCTATAATTTAGGGTCAAGGCAATCCCTTGAACCCATTGATTTGCAGGTACTGCCCAGAAGCGGGCGCCTCTGCCCTCTATTGCCTAAGGCGCGCGCCTCCCATCCTCAAAGCCCAAAGAGCGCGCATCTGGGAAATTTTTCAGAACAGAAACAGTGAACAGAATGGACAGTCTTGACAGTGTGTGGGCACCGGGTCTGCACATAATTGCTTTTTATTTTCTGTTTCATTTTTATTGGTCACACGGGTGATTCGAAAGTTGTAAATATGTGCTTATTTGTTTTTTCTTTCTTTGAAAAAAATATATTTTGTCACTTGTTAGACCTCACACTACGCTCACAATTCTTATCAACTGCTCACTATCGAGTCGTACAAGTCCAACCCCAAACCCGTCGAGGCCCGTCCTAGGAAGTTTCAAGCTCCACTCGACCTTGACTCTTCCGAAGCGGTAAACCTCAGCCCGTGGCGTAGTTCATGACTACATGCCGGAGGTGACCTTTAAGCCTCTCTTTAGCCGAGCACAAACCACACAATTCTAGTTTGGGTCTAACACTCCGTGACTCAAGTCGGTTTCCATGTGCCGAGATTTCCCTAAACTAATGTCTTCAAATCATACATGCCACTCGTTGTTTTGGACGAAATAAAACTCCGTCCCCAAGTGGTTATTATGGACGAAAATAAAAATCCGTCCCCGCATGTATGCTTTACTACATTAATTTAGTTTAATCCCGACACATGTAGGATTCACAAGCGTGGTGGAATCCGATGAGTATATGGGACCGCGAGATGGTCTATATACTAGTGTGACGATTCCACTATTTCCTAGAAACCCCAAAAAGGACCACGTCCTTCCGACTTTTGTAAAAAAAAAAAAGAGTCATTTTTCTTATGTGGTTGAGTCTTCTTCCTTTGTTTGTGGGTTAATTATTTTACTCAAAACATGTTTATGGGGCCAACCTAAGATCGACCGTGTTCTCTCAATAGGTCCAATGGCTTCCAACAGCAACAACAACAAGGGTGAGAATATTTTCGTGTCCAACGAAAGGCTCTTCAACATAATAAGAGCCATGGGGGAACAAATGGATAGACTTCTCGAGGATACCCGCCGCAAGGATGATTTGTGGCAAGACCGTCTTGATCTCGAGAGGAGAATTCATAAGGAAGAAGTGTCCGAACTTAAGGCCCGTTTACAAGAGTTCACCGACAACAAGGCAAAGGTCAACGGTAAGGCATGTTCAAGTGGCTCGCCTCTCAAAAGTCACAAAGGTTCTACCAACGACCGTGTCTACACTCCCCTCCAAGGCATGACTCTCACCAAGGCCTATGAAGATCTCAAAGCAAAGGGACAAATTTCTCCTCTCCAAGGGTACAAGAAACCACAACCATTGCGTCGCAACCATGCCCACCATAAGTGGTGTGACTATCACCTATGCAGCGGTCATCTTACCGAGGATTGCTTCTCCCTCCGCGACATCATCCAAGATTCGATTGATAATGGTGAGTTTACCGTGGTTTAAGAACAACAGTTAGAGAGTGAGAACATGAAAGAACTCATCAAGGAAGGGACTCAGATTTGAAATGGGGTTTCAACAAGAGATCATGCTACAAGGCCGACAACAACAATCTCCGTTTCTCTTTCTCTACCTAGAAATAGGATTAAAAAAAAAAAAGAGTCAAAAGTCCTCTTAAGTGTGTATCAATGTTTTCTCTCGTCCCATGTTCAATGTCGAGTCTTATTATCAAATAAAAGTCGTTCTCTGTTGGGTTTCGAAGTAACATGCGCAGCGGAATATAGCAATTAAAATTTTAAGAAACCCAAAGCCATGGATCCGTTCATATGATTAAATCAAATACAACATAATGAATAAAGGAAAAACTAACCCTTGATGACTATCAAAGTTTTCTTTGGTCTTGGTGGAGAAACTTGAAGCTTTATCACGGACAAAATCACGAACTTTGTAGATGATAAAATTCACCCTCTAGCGGTGTCCACAATTCGAACGAATATCAAGAGGCTCCTTGATCTTGGTTGCTAGACCAATAATTGTGAAACACACTTTCACAATTTAACAAAGAACTATATAGAATTATTTGTGAACTATTTTGTTCCTCAATCAAGGATGTCTTAGAACAAAATAAAATCTCTCTCAAACTCTTTGAGACTCATAAAAGCACTAGTAAGTATGGTCTGACCGAATTGGGGTTATTATACACAATTAAGACCTATTCCAAATAGGTAACTTGTGCCAAAAACCTTTCCTAATCGAATTAGGAATTATTCTGTCGGTATACCGGGCGCCCGCCTGGTCCAACCCAGGCGCCCGCTCATTTGAACAGAAGGTCCAACCCTTTTCCGGACTCATTCAGGCGCCCGCCTGGTTCAACCCAAGCGCCCGCTTGGTTGACCAGGAAGCCCAGAATTTTCCAGAAATTCCTTGGAGGTCCTCCGACCCTAAATGCCAATATAGTCCTCTTATTTAAGATTCGTTCTATTGTGTGTGACCCTCTAGGATTATACTAAGTTGGCAATGGGCTCAAACATGATCCCATAAGATATGATTAGGTTCTAGCAAACCGTCATACCTACCTAAATAGTATAACTAGATACAAGTTCGCATTCCTTTAGAATATGTCACAATCCATTTGTCCACGATGTCATTGAGCACAAGTCATGGTCAAACAGTCAACTTGTCTTGTTCAATACTTTCTCGATTCCGAATATGTTGATAATTCAAATGCTATTGATCCAATCAATCCATTTGAGTTCGGCCGAACATTTCATCAACATTATTCCTTCGAGGGGCCCAAACTTGACATCTCTCCGTGGAGGGACAAATCCATTTAGCTTATTATTCTTCCCAACGGGAATCCGATTATGCCAATCATACCCTTTATAACTACCATGTTAAGGTAGCGTTTGAATATGTCAAACATAATGTTCATCAAGTGGAAGACTATAATAACTTCATGTCTAAGGATTCAAATGACATAACTAATATGAGATGTATGTACGACATAGACCATGACATAAATCTCAAACAGCGGGTCATGTCCAGTACCTTGTTCCAAACAAGTACCCATAAATCTAACATGATCATCCCATGATCATTTAGCCTTTATACTAGTGCTTAACAAGTACTAGGGACGGAGATTATTATAAGTAAACATGAACAACAATAATAATGAAAACATCTCTTTATTGATATGAAATAAATGATAACAATTACAACGTTTATTAAACGTGCCTAGGGCACCACTACCAACAATCTCCCACTTGCCCTAGGCCCAATCTCCCATGTATCTAATACCCATGGACCAAACATGACCATCATGTTTAGCTTGTGGAAGTCCCTTTGTTAGCGGGTCCGCAACATTGTCATCAGTAGGTACTCTGCATATATTTACGTCTCCCCTATCAACGATCTCTCGAATGATATGAAAACGCCTAAGTATGTGTTTGGATTTCTGATGTGCTCTTGGTTCCTTTGCTTGAGCAATAGCACCATTATTATCGCAATAAAAGTCTATTGGATTAGCAATACTAGGAACCACTTCAAGTTCAGTTATGAACTTCTTAATCCAAACAGCTTCTTTTGCAGCATCCGATACAGCAATATACTCAGCTTCTGTTGTAGAATCAGCGGTTGTACTTTGCTTGGAACTCTTCCAGCTTACAGCTCCACCATTTAACATAAACACAAAACCCGATTGCGATCGGCTATCATCTTTGTCGGTTTGGAAGCTTGCATCCGTGTAAGCATTTACAACGAGATCATCTTCCATTCCTCCATAGACCAAAAACGAGTCTTTAGTTCTTCTCAAGTACTTAAGAATCACTTTTACAGCTATCCAGTGATTTTCGCCAGGGTCGGATTGGTATCTACTTGTCATGCTCAAAGCATAAGATACATCCGGCCTAGTACAAATCATGGCATACATGATGGACCCAATTGCCGAAGCATATGGAACATCATTCATTTTCTCACGCTCATCGTTTGTCTTTGGACATTGAGTCTTGCTTAGAGAAACTCCATGTAACACGGGCAAGGTGCCTCTCTTAGAATTTTCCATACGGAATCTTCTAATGACCTTGTCAATGTATGTACTTTGGCTTAAACCAAGTAGCCTCATTGATCTATCTCTATAGATCTTAATGCCAAGTATATATGCGGCTTCACCCATATCTTTCATTGCGAAGCACTTTCCTAACCAAGTCTTCACAGACTGAAGTGTAGGAATGTCGTTTCCAATGAGTAGTATGTCATCCACGTATAAAATAAGGAATAGCACTATGCTCCCACTAGCCTTCTTGTATACACAAGGCTCATTTTCGTTCTTGATGAAACCAAACTCTTTGACCGATTTATCAAAACGGAGATTCCAACTCCTTGAAGCTTGCTTCAATCCATAGATGGATCTTTGCAATTTGCATACCTTAGAATCTTGTTCAAAACCTTCTGGTTGTGTCATATACACATCCTCTTGGAGTTTTCCATTCAGGAAAGCGGTTTTGACGTCCATCTGCCATATTTCATAGTCATGATATGCGGCAATGGCAAGCAAAATTCTTATAGACTTGATCATTGCTACGGGTGAAAAGGTCTCATCATAGTCAATACCATGAACTTGCCTATAACCCTTCGCTACAAGCCTAGCTTTGTAAGTATGCACCTTCCCATCCATGTCAGTCTTCTTCTTGAAGACCCATTTGCATCCTATGGTTTTTACACCTTCGGGCGCATCAATCAAATTCCAAACTTGATTGTCTTGCATGGATTGCAATTCGGATTCCATGGCTCCAAGCCACTTGTCCGAATCAGGAGAAGACATCGCCTTTTGGTAGGTTGACGGTTCATCATTCTCAATGATTTCTACCTCATTACTATCCGTTACGAGATCTCCATATCTCTCGGGCTCGTATCGTAACCTACTAGATCTGCGAGTTGCTTGTGTATTTTGAACAGTTTCCACAACTCCTTGTGGTTCTTGTTCTTGTTCCACTATTGGTTCAATGTTATTTTCTGGGTCTCGAATTTCTTCAAGATTTATTTACTCCCACTGATTTCTTTGGAGAGAAACTCTTTCTCTAGAAAGACACCAGTTCGGGCAACAAACACTTTGTTGTCCTCACGGTTGTAAAAGTAATATCCTCTAGTTTCCTTAGGATATCCCACGAAAATACATTTATCAGATTTGTGTGCAAGTTTGTCTGAAACAAGTCTTTTGACAAAAGCTTCTCAACCCCAAATCTTCATGAAAGACAAACAAGGCTTCTTTCCGCTCCACATCTCATATGGAGTCTTTTGAACCGATTTAGTTGGAACACGATTTAGTGTGAAAGCAGCGGTTTCTAGAGCGTAACCCCAAAAGGATATTAGAAGATCAACTTGACTCATCATTGATCGAACCATGTCTAACAAAGTCCGATTTCTCCTCTCGGACACACCATTCCATTGTGGCGTTCTGGGTGGAGTCAATTGTGAAACTATTCCACAATTCTTTAGATGATCATCAAATTCTTGACTCAAGGATTCACCACCTCGATCTGATCGAAGTGCCTTTATACTTTTGCCAAGTTGTTTTTCTACTTCATTTTTAACTATTCTAAATATCTCAAATGCTTCACTTTTATGTTTCATTAGGTAAACATACCCAAATCTACTATAATCATCAGTGAAGGTTATGAAGTATTGAAATCCTCCCCTAGCATTGCTACTTAATGGTCCGCATACATCGGAATGTATCAACCCCAATAAGTCGCTTGCCCTTTCACCTAGCTTGGTAAAAGGTGTCTTAGTCATTTTTCCAAGAAGACACGACTCACAAGTGTCATATGACTCTAAGTCACATGAACCCAAAAGTCCGTCCCCATGGAGTTTTGAGATACGCTTCTCATTAATATGACCGAGACGGCAATGCCACAAATAAGTATGATTTACACCATTAGGTTTAGATTTCTTATTTACATGATAGACATTGTCATTATTTTCATTCTTGACATCCAAGATATAAAGGCCATTAAATGAATTAGTAATACCATAAAGCACATCATTTAAATAAATAGAAAATTTTTTATTCTCAATAAGAAACTTAAACCTTCATTATCCAAACAAGAAATTGAAATAATATTTCTGCTTAAATCCGGAACATAATAACAATTGTTCAAAACAAGAATTAATCCGGAAGGTAAAGTGACTTCATAAGTCCCTACGGCTAATGCAGCAACTCTTGCTCCATTCCCCACGCGTAGATCTACTTCACCTTCTTTAAGCAGTCTCATATTCTTTAGTCCCTGCACATTTAGACAAATGTGAGAACCACATCCGGTATCCAATACCCAAGAATCAGTGGTAGAAAGGAGAATATCTATCATATAGATACCTGAAAGTCGACGCAGCCTTGCTGCTCTTCTTCTTCTTTTACTCTTCCAAGAAAGCCTTGCAATTACATTTCCAATGACCAATTTCTTGACAATGGAAACAGATTGCATCCTTTTGTGAATCGGGTTTTGCCTCAGAAGCCTTGGCAACCTTTGCCTTGCTTATTTTGGGTTTGACAACTTTCTTACCCTTTCCTTTGGCACTAGCCTTCTTCCCATCATGAACAAAAAGCACGGGAGAACCTTTCTCCACAATTTTCATCTCTGCAGTTTTAAGCATCCCATGCAACTCAGAGTGATTCTTATCCATTCCATGCATGTTATAATTCATCACAAACTGATTATAACTTTTAGGCAATGAATTAAGAATGAGATCCGTGGCTAGCTCCAATGGGATTGGATAGCCAAGTTTCTCAAGGTGCTCTACATAACCTTTCATTTTAAGAAAGTAAGGACTCACTTGTTGCCCTTCATTCATTTTACAAGTAGTGAATGCAACAATGGTCTTGTACCTCTCTTGCCTAGCTTGCTCTTGAAACATGGTTCTCAACTCCACGCCTATCTCATAGGCTTCCAAATGTTCCAAACTTTGTTGGAGTTTTGAGCACATAGCAGCAAGCATGAGACAACTTACATCTCTAGAATCATTACGATGTTTCTTGTAATTGTCTCTTTCTACCCTAGGGGCAGTAGGCGGTGGTTCAGCAGGGAGAGGCCCATCGAGAATGTACAACTTATCTTCTTGCCTAAGAACGACTCTTATGCTTCGGATCCAATCCATAAAGTTAGTACAATTCTCTTCGAGCTTATCCTTCTCAAGGATCGATCGCAACGACATTGATTGAGTGTTATTAGTCATTATCTACAAATATGCAAAAATTTCCAAAATTTATTAAGTACCAGTTTTCATAAAGAGATAAATAATGTATTTTTCAAACAAAATACTCCCACTAAATTATATAACCTTCATATACATCCAATGTATAATATAATTTAATTGGGCTAAGATCCAACTTTAATTTAACTTTTTAGTCCACGGAGGCGGACCGCTCAAAACTAAATTAATTAGGTAGACAATCATGTCAATCATATCCCATATGATTCTTAGATCCTTTTATGAGATTCTTTGAGAAATCCAATTTCAAAAGCATGTTTAATCTCATCTTTTGCCTAGGCCCAAAACTGTTTTGACGCCTAATTAAGTCCAACCATTTTAAACGCATAGGAACCATTCAATTTAACGCACCTTGCGGAGGCAAGCCCACATTAAATTAATGAACCTCATCTTGCTCATTTATGAATAAAATCAATGCACTTCGCGGAGGCGAACCCACATCAAAATCACCCATATACAAACAAGTGTTTTAATCATGGCATGGCAAAGAAGGACTTAAAACTTTCTTTGAAGGTTCATCACATATAGCATATAACACATTTATGAGCACATAATATAAACATGTTACACATCAAGTTTAGTCACTAAATTAATCTCCATTAATTTAAGCATGATATTTATGTGTCATTAGTTTCTCTATAATTATGAGGATGAGACTATTTCAACTTCGGTTATTATCTCCAAATCAAGACAACAAGAAGTGCGGTCGAACTAAGCCATTAGGCAACCACAATCCCGCACTAATTCAAGAAACCAAGAAAGTAGTCCATGTGGCCGAAACTAAGCAATAGATGGTCTCGATGAACGTAGGCCATTTCACAATTCCACATGGATCTCCAATCATTGAATCAAGAACTTTGTTTCTCAATTTTAGCAATTATGAACTCTTCATAATTCTAACTTCGTTTTATCTTTGAAACTTTTATTGCGATCAATTTTGGGAAACACAATCTCGATGAACGCAGATTAGCCATCCAAAACATGAACCAATCTAGGAATCACAAGACTAAAACAAATAGGAAAATCAAACCCCAAAATCCACACACAAACCAACTACCCAAAACCCATTCCAGATCAGCAAGTCTGGACTGGTTCTGTTACTGGTTTTGTTGAATTTATCAAAAATTCTATATTCAGATTTTAACCAAAATCAGAACAAATTTTGACCAGCGAGCGCCCGCCTGGTCTTTATCGAGCGGGCGCCTGAATGGTCAGAATGGTACAGAATTTTAAAGTTCGAAAATTTTGTCTCAAAATTATTTTTCTCCGATTATTAAAACTTTGATCTGATCAAAAATCAATAATCGAAATAATTCAGAATCCACAATAATTTTTATTGCGATTGAATCGTGCGATTAAAGTTGTAAAACAATAAACCACATAAAATCACAAAACACATAAACATCATATATTCCAATATTCATATCATGCAAAACACATAAACAATTTATATACTCATAACATGTTCCAAGTATTGAATTAATCAACATGAACGGGGCTCTGATACCACTGTTGGGTTTCGAAGTAACATGCGCAGCGGAATATAGCAATTAAAATTTTAAGAAACCCAAAGCCATGGATCCGTTCATATGATTAAATCAAATACAACATAATGAATAAAGGAAAAACTAACCCTTGATGGCTATCAAAGTTTTCTTTGGTCTTGGTGGAGAAACTTGAAGCTTTATCACGGACAAAATCACGAACTTTGTAGATGATAAAATTCACCCTCTAGCGGTGTCCACACTTCGAACGAATATCAAGAGGCTCCTTGATCTTGGTTGCTAGACCAATAATTGTGAAACACACTTTCACAATTTAATAAAGAACTATATGGAATTTATTTGTGAATTATTTTGTTCCTCAATCAAGGATGTCTTAGAACAAAATAAAATCTCTCTCAAACTCTTTGAGACTCATAAAAGCACTAGTAAGTATGGTCTGACCGAATTGGGGTTTTTATACACAATTAAGACCTATTCCAAATAGGTAACTTGTGCCAAAAACCTTTCCTAATCGAATTAGGAATTATTCTGTCGGTATACCGGGCGCCCGCCTGGTCCAACCCAGGCGCCCGCTCATTTGAACAGAAGGTCCAACCCTTTTTCGGACTCATTCAGGCGCCCGCCTGGTTCAACCCAAGCGCCCGCTTGGTTGACCAGGAAGCCCAGAATTTTCCAGAAATTCTTTGGAGGTCCTCCGACCCTAAATGCCAATATAGTCCTCTTATTTAAGATTCGTTCTATTGTGTGTGACCCTCTAGGATTATACTAAGTTGGCAATGGGCTCAAACATGATCCCATAAGATATGATTAGGTTCTAGCAAACCGTCATACCTACCCAAATAGTATAACTAGATACAAGTTCGCATTCCTTTAGAATATGTCACAATCCTTTTGTCCACGATGTCATTGAACACAAGTCATGGTCAAACAGTCAACTTGTCTTGTTCAATACTTTCTCGATTCCGAATATGTTGATAATTCAAATGCTATTGATCCAATCAATCCATTTGAGTTCGGCCGAACATTTCATCAACATTATTCCTTCGAGGGGCCCAAACTTGACATCTCTCCGTGGAGGAACAAATCCATTTAGCTTATTATTCTTCCCAACGGGAATCCGATTATGCCAATCATACCCTTTATAACTACCATGTTAAGGTAGCGTTTGAATATGTCAAACATAATGTTCATCAAGTGGAAGACTATAATAACTTCATGTCTAAGGATTCAAATGACATAACTAATATGAGATGTATGTACGACATAGACCATGACATAAATCTCAAACAGCGGGTCATGTCCAGTACCTTGTTCCAAACAAGTACCCATAAATCTAACATGATCATCCCATAATCATTTAGCCTTTATACTAGTGCTTAACAGGTACTAGGGACGGAGATTATTATAAGTAAACATGAACAACAATAATAATCAAAACATCTCTTTATTGATATAAAATAAATGATAACAATTACAACGTTTATTAAACGTGCCTAGGGCACCACTACCAACATTCTCGTCCTCATACACTCTTCCAAGTTGTTCAATTAATTCTTGGCAAAATGATGAAAAAATGTCTAAACAAGTTTTGGAATGAAGGCCATCGCTTGAACGCCTAGGGACTAAACATCAACAATGGCATCAACAACGAAGACATCAACAACGACGAAATCAAGACAAAGAAAGGTGGAGCAACGATCATGAAGCAAAGTTTTCAAAAGGGATAAAAAAAAAAAAAAAAAAAAAGCTCGCTAGGTTGAAATCCTCAAATCAACATAGGCAAAAGTTAGAGCGCAAAAAAAAAAAAAAAAAAAAAAAAATCCCCCTTTTATTCAAAGAAGTTCACAACAACAATATCATTCCACCAAACGAAGGACGAAGCAACATCAACAATCATCACGACGAAGCAACAATCCATCACGACGAATGGAGAATCCACAAGAACTACGGTGACCTGAGCCTCTTCACTGGAGGAACGTAGGCAACCTTCGGGTCCGGTCTCATGCAAGAAAGAAGATATGTTTAGCCCTAGCGCGTTATGGTGATCGGCCTTCCCCTCGAACTTGTCAAGACATCTTTGTACGATTCATTTGCCAATGAATTAATCACCAAAATATTGAACAACTTTCTTAGATTTGGAATCACTTTCCGTTCCTTGTCGAGTCTAGGGGTTTCTCTTCTTTTTGCGATACTCCCAGTTTCTTGCAATCAAACTGGGGCTTTCTTTCTCTTCTTTCTTAATGACTTACTTGCCTTCGTGAGTCATTCAAAAAATATACTTACATGAAGTCAATACTAGGGACACTTGCCTAGTCGAGTCAATGTCACTCATCTTTAGTGACAAGAGGTCTTCACCGCAAAATCACATGTCTTTGTAGATACCCCGGGAAACCACAACTTGGCTAGAGCGGTGAATTATCCTAGGATGTCTAACTTGTTTTAGATTGTTTAGAGTCGCCACCTATGTTTTTAAAGGAACATAATAAAAACCTAGAAATAGCTTAATTTATGTACAAAACCAGAGATTCAGGAGAGAAGGGTTCGGGGGTTAGGTGACGGAGTGGGAAGTACTTAAACACCCACTCCGCCCCGCTTATGCGGGTCTTGCTACTATTGGTGTTCTAATGCTAAATGTCCTTCAATTTATTAACATTGCTAACAATTATAATGTAAAGAAAAAGGGGAAGAAAAGAGAATTGTTTTATTTATAAATTTATGCTAAACAATTACATTAAGAAATGTATAGAAAATTAAAGTAGAGATTAAAATGTAGGGAGATAACCTTAACCAACTTTAATGTAGTAAAGTGGTCATTTGGTCATGTCCCAATTGATGGGGATTGCATACTAGTAAGACTAGAATAAAAGAGAAGAAGAATAAAAGTACCTTTAGAAAAGAGGACCTTAGACTTTGACTTGAAGATGGTGTTGTTTGTAGAGAAATGGTTGTGCAACACTTTGTGTAGTGTTTGTTTGTAGGGAAAATGTGAGAGAACTTGTGTATAGTTCTTGTAGGGAAGATGAAGTTGGGTCTTAAAGAGTGTAAAAAGAGTCCCTTTCTAAGGTAGAAGATGATGGTTTTTATAGGTAAAAAAGAGAGGGAAGACTTTGAGGGAAATTGGTCAATCCATGTGAGATGGAATTGACCAATAGAAAATAAGATAAATAAAATAATAAATGAAATAAATAAAAGAAAATCAAATAATAATAAAAAGAAATATTTTGTTTTTAATGAAAAGCCTAGAATAAAGGATTGGGAGTTTTTGGAACAAAGGGGGGATGAACTTGGATGTAAAAAGAGGTTATTTTGTAAACTAGGAAAAGGAGGGAAATAAGGTGCAATCCGTTACTGCCAAAGTGGGAAGCGCGCGAGTCCCGCTTTTGGGGCGAGACGCGCGCGCAGCCCGTTAACAGTTCCGGAAGCGCCCGCGGCAGAAAAGGACAGAATGACAGAATGACCCTAAAAGTTAACTCTGTTATGCAGTTTAGTCCAAAACTAACGGAATCAGTTAGGAACTTAACCAAAGTAACAGAAATCAACAAAAATAAGTTAAATAAAAATACTTTGTATGCAATCGGGGTGAGAGGTCCAAGGCGGGGTGTCTACAGAGCCCCTCGGCGACGTGGATTGCAAAGGAAAACGCGTCGACGAAAGTAAAAACACCCACCGAGGACATCGACAAAGAAAAAGAAAAAAAAGAAAGCAAAGACTCGATGAAAGCAGTAATTTGAAATTGCTAGAGGTAGGGGTGCGCTCCCTGTGTGAGCGTCTTTTGTTGATAGAGGGGGGTGGCATGATTCGTTGGTAAACCTGCCGGCTGAATCCGTTGAGTGAGGCCGTTAGTGAACCTTGAGGCCGTAAGTGAACCTTTGAGGAGGCCGTTAGTGAACCTTCGAGCCCGTTGGTGAACCCTTGAATGAGGCCGTTAGTGAACCTTTTAGGAGGCCGTTAGTGAACCTTGAGGCCGTTAGTGAACCTTTGAGGAGGCCGTTAGTGAACCTTCGAGGCCGTTGGTGAACCCTTGAATGAGGCCGTTGGTGAACCTTTGAATGAGGCCGTTAGTGAACCTTTGAGGAGGCCGTTAGTGAACCTTTAAAGAGGCCGTTAGTGAACCTTTGAATGAGGCCATTAGTGAACCTTTGAGGAGGCCGTTAGTGAACCTTTGAGGAGGCCGTTAGTGAACCTTTTAACGAATCTGTTAGTGAAATTCGTTGATGAGGCCGTTAGTGAACCTTCGAGGCCGTTAGTGAACCTTCGTTGACGAATCCGTTAGTGAAATCCGTTGATGAGGCCGTTAGTGAACCTTCGAGGCCGTTAGTGAACCTTTGTTGACGAATCCGTTAGTGAAATCCGTTGATGAGGCCGTTAGTGAACCTTCGAGGCCGTTAGTGAACCTTTGTTGGTGAATCCGTTAGTGAAATCTGTTGATGAGGCCGTTAGTGAACCTTTGTTGACGAATCCGTTAGTGAAATCCATTGATGAGGCCGTTAGTGAACCTTCGAGGCCGTTAGTGAACCTTTGTTGACGAATCCGTTAGTGAAATCCGTTGATGAGGCCGTTAGATACCCCGGGAAACCACAACTTGGCTAGAGCGGTGAATTATCCTAGGATGTCTAACTTGTTTTAGATTGTTTAGAGTCGCCACCTATGTTTTTAAATGAACATAAGAAAAACCTAGAAATAGCCTAATTTATGTACAAAACCAGAGATTCGGGAGAGAAGGGTTCGGGGGTTAGGTGACAGAGTGGGAAGTACTTAAACACCCACTTCGCCCCGCTTATGCGGGTCTTGCTACTATTGGTGTTCTAATGCTAAATGTCCTTCAATTTATTAACAGTACTAACAATTATAGTGTAAAGAAAAAGGGGAAGAAAAGAAAATTGTTTTATTTATAAATTTATGCTAAACAATTACATTAAGAAATGTATAGGAAATTAAAGTAGAGATTAAAATGTAGGGAGATAACCTTAACCAACTTTAATGTAGTAAAGTGGTCATTTGGTCATGTCCCAATTGATGGGGATTGCATACTAGTAAGACTAGAATAAAAGAGAAGAAGAATAAAAGTACCTTTAGAAAAGAGGACCTTAGACTTTGACTTGAAGATTGTGTTGTTTGTAGAGAAATGGTTGTGCAACACTTTGTATAGTGTTTGTTTGTAGGGAAAATGTGTTGAGAGAACTTGTGTATAGTTTTTGTAGGGAAGATAAAGTTGGGTCTTAAAGAGTGTAAAAATAGTCCCTTTCTAAGGTAGAAGATGATGGTTTTTATAGGTAAAAAGAGGAGGGAAAACTTGGAGGGAAATTGGTCAATCCATGTGAGATGGAGTTGACCAATCACAAATAAGATAAATAAAAATAATAAATAAATAATAAAGAGAAAATCAAATATTAATAAAAAGAAATATTTTTGTTTTAATGAAAGGGATAGAATAATGGGATTGGGAGTTTTTGGAACAAAGGGGGGATGAACTTGGATGTAAAAAGAGGTTATTTTGTAAACTAGGAAAATGAGGGAAATAAGGTGCAATCCGTTACTGCCAAAGTGGGAAGCGCGCGAGTCCCGATTTTGGGGCGAGACGCGCGCGCAGCCCGTTAACAGTTCCGGAAGCGCCCGCGGCAGAAAAGGACAGAATGACCCTAAAAGTTAACTCTGTTATGCAGTTTAGTCCAAAACTAACGGAATCAGTTAGGAAGTTAACCGAAGTAACAGAAATCAACAAAAATAAGTTAAATAAAAATACTTTGTATGAAATCGGGGTGAGAGGTCCAAGGCGGGGTGTCTACAGAGCCCCTAGACGACGTGGATTGCAAAGCAAAATGCGTCGACGAAAGTAAAAACACCCGCCGAGGACATCGACAAAGAAAAAGAAAGAAAAGAAAGCAAAGACTCGATGAAAGCAGTAATTTGAAATTGCTAGAGATAGGGTGCGCTCCCTGTATGAGCGTCTTTTGTTAATAGAGGGGGTGGCATGATCCGTTGGTAAACCTGCCGGCTGAATCCGGCCGTTAGTGAACCTTTGAATGAGGCCGTTAGTGAACCTTCGAGGAGGCCGTTAGTGAACCTTTGAGGAGGCCGTTAGTGAACCTTTGAGGAGGCTTTTAGTGAACCTTTGAGGAGGCCGTTGGTGAACCCTTGAATGAGGCCGTTAGTGAACCTTTGAGGAGGCCGTTAGTGAACCTTCATTGACGAATCCGTTAGTGAAATCCGTTGATGAGGCCGTTAGTGAACCTTCGAGGCCGTTAGTGAACCTTTGTTGACGAATCCGTTAGTGAAATCCGTTGATGAGGCCGTTAGTGAACCTTCGAGGCCGTTAGTGAACCTTTATTGTCGAATCCGTTAGTGAAATCCGTTGATGAGGCCGTTAGTGAACCTTCCAGGCCGTTAGTGAACCTTTGTTGTCGAATCCGTTAGTGAAATCCGTTGATGAGGCCGTTAGTGAACCTTCCAGGCCGTTAGTGAACCTTTGTTGACGAATCCGTTAGTGAAATCCGTTGATGAGGCCGTTAGTGAACCTTCGAGGCCGTTAGTGAACCTTTGTTGACGAATCCGTTAGTGAAATCCGTTGATGAGGCCGTTAGTGAACCTTCGAGGCCGTTAGTGAACCTTTGTTGACGAATCCGTTAGTGAAATCCGTTGATGAGGCCGTTAGTGAACCTTCGAGGCCGTTAGAAATCCTTTGTTGTCGAATCCGTTAGTGAAATCCGTTGATGAGGCCGTTAGTGAACCTTCGAGGCCGTTAGTGAACCTTTGTTGACGAATCCATTAGTGAAATCCGTTGATGAGGCCGTTAGTGAACCTTTGACGAATTGCTGCTTTGAAGCCGTGTGCTGTTTGGCGTTGCAGTTGACTTTTGCCGGGATGCGGGCATGGTTGACTGTGGACCATTTTCTGCTGGGGATGAAGTGCCTCGAGTTGCAGATGCTGTTTGACTTCGCGGTGGTACCTGTTATGTGCTTTGCAGGTATATGTGCTAGTGCAAGAAGATGCATGAAGTGTGAAATGAAGAGAGAAATTGTGCTCGTGGTGCAATGTGATTTGAAAGCAGTTTTGCATGAGAGAGAGATTTGCAAGAATGAAGAAATTGCTTTTGTGTGCTGTGTGATTTTGAGGAAAGTATTAATGAATGATGTTCATACCTTCACTTACCATTGCCGCTTGAGTGGAGATGGATTTCTGATGTCCGCAGAGGATGCTTTGATGGAGAATGTCCATTCTTTGGATGTTGATGAGAGAACGCTCTTGATGATGGGTTGGCAAGATGGTACTCTGGATGATGGATTGGTTGTGCCAAAGGCTGCCTACGTATCCCTTGAAGGGAATCAGACCAGCATAGTTCAAGGATGATGGAGAATGCTGGAGGAGAAGCTAGAAGCAAAGCAAAGTAAAGCATATACTTTTGCACATAGAAGGAGAAAAAGAAAAAGTTTTTTTTTTTTTTTTTTAGATTAGAAAGGAAAGAATATGCACACATGTGAGGAAAAGATTTTTTTTTAGTTCGTGGGTGAACCATGTTAACCATTGTGTGCTTGTGAAGCCAACCCAAGATCAAGTCATGTTCAGTCGAAGTCCGGATTGCCTCGCTTGAATTCTGTTGTCGCCGGTGTGCCCAACGAAGATTGATGTCTAGCCCCAAGAGATTTGTCGATTATGGGGCTTCAAAAGGCTTTTGATGCCGAGATAAGGGGTTGCTGATTGTAAAGCCCCTAGAATGCCTTTGATGCCAAATTTTGAGGGACTTGCATAGCTCCAAGATAAATCAGCTCTTGGCCCATTCGAGTAAATCGCCCTTTGTTGTTGTAGTGAGCAAGCCCCAAGAGGAGATCGTTGATGCCAAGCTTCGAGAGATTGAAAAGCCCCAAGTGTCGTGGGCTTGTAGATGGCGGGATGTGAAGACCTTTCATTGTAAAGCCCCAAATTATCTCGTGATTGGCTTGGCATTGAGAGCGGATGTACCGTTTGGTAGAATTCTTGATAGAGATCTCCTTCTTGCTCTTACTGGGGAGATGAATGGCCTCATTGTGGTCGATACCCAAATGGCTGAGGGCTTATGTCAAAGGATGCAGTAATGTCTTGCGGTGCCGTCGAGGTCGCGGAGGATAAGGTCTTGGCGTGATAAAGTCTCAAATGAGTATGCTTGCTTGACTCTTCTTGAGTTGAACTAATGACGGATCTTCGGATGCAACTAGTGCTGTGGCCCAACTTTATCTGAGTTGCACCTTGTGCTTTTGATCTTGGAGAAGGGGGTGCTGAATTGCAGAAACATTGGGATTGGCCGTGGCATTTCCCGCTATAACCCTGTTTTGATTAGAGTTTAGCATATTGAATCTTTTTCCTTTTCTCTAAGACTTCCTTCAAAATCTCGCTATGAGTTCTAAAAAAAAATCATCAACTTCATTCATAACATCGGAGTCTTCATTTAAAACCAAGAGGCCTTTGACTTGAAGTGTTGAGAGGCCCTTGAATCTTGATTGTTCTCATGGAGCCATAAGACTACTCCTCCTTGCACTTGCTCGAGTATTGTTGCCCAAAATACTGTTGGTTGCGAAGCCCTAATACTGCCCCTTGCTTGAATTACTGTAATGCCGTAGCCCAAAAGATTGTAGATTGCGAAGCCCGTTGAGACCTTCGGTGCCGAATTGAGGAAGCTTCCCATGTTGCACATGACCTGGCTGGGGATACTGCTGGGGAGTTAATTGCTCTTTGCCGAGGGAGCCTTTAAGACTTGACCGTAGCCCCTAGAGTGCCATCATTGATTGCGATAAAGGTCCACCCTTGATTGGGGAAACGAGCACGGGCACACATGACAGGAGGGCTTTTTGACATCCCTTTTGAGGGACTTTGAGGATAGTCTCACACATCTTTCTTGAGCATAGCCCCTAGGGCGTATTGATTGCCAAATGAAGCAAAAGAATCCCTTGTTCTTGAGTCACATAGCCCCTAGGGCGTCACCATTTGTTGAGCAAAGCAAGAGTGACTAGTCTTCGTGTGAGGGAATAAACATGAGAGGATATGGCAAGAGCTACTCCAATTCTCGGGAGCCTTTCGGCGTACTTTAGAAGCACATACTTGAAGAAGCCTTGAAAACTGAGACACATGTTGTTGCTATTTGCTGCCCAAGCCAATTGACTAGCTAGGGATTATTTGTGCAACCTCGTGCCCTTTTATGATGGGCTTGTTCTCGGATGGATCTTGGTTACCACGGGCCTTCTTTTCATGAACCCAAAAATGCACACTGCTGGAGAATGATGCCGATAACCCAAGACAACCTTTGATGGTGCTATATCTTGTCGAGCCTTTTGCAATCCCAAAGTTGACTCTGTGGGGAATTGACTTGCTGAGGAGATTCAATGTAGAACTTGTCTTCTTTAGAGGTCAGGGATCTCCATTTCTCTTTCCCTTCTCTCTCCCACTCTCTCATTTATGACGCACCCTATTTTTTGCCTAGACCGCCCTTTCGGGTTTTCAATCTAGCGGGCATCTCTTTTGCGTCTTCATCATTTTTTGACTCGATTAATGAGGAAGTGTGCATTGACTCTAGCTGAGGATGAGAGACATGTGATTTTGCGGTGAAAACCTTTTGTCACTAAAGATGAGTGACATTGACTCGACTAGGGAAGTGTCCCTAGTATTGACATGTATTTTTTATTGAATTGAATGACTCGCGAAGGCAAGTAAGTCATTAAGAGAGAAGAGAAGGAAAGCCCCAATTTGATTGCAAGAAATTGGGAGTATGCAGAAAGAATAGAAGTCCCTAGACTCGACAAGGAGCGCGAAATGATTCCAAATCTAAGAAAGTTGTTCAATCTTTTTGGTGATTAATTCATTGGCAAATGAATCGTACAAAGATGTCTTGACAAGTTCGAGATGAAGGCCGATCACCATAATGCGTTAGGGCTAAACATATCTTCTTTCTTGCATGTGACCGGACCCGCAGGTTGCCTACGTTCCTCCAGTGTAGAGGCTCAGGTCACCGTAGTTCTTGTGAATTCTCCATTCTTCGGGATGGAATTGTTGCTTCGTCTTGTAGCTTCGTCCTCCTTTGGTGGATGGAATGATGTTGATCTTGATGTGAACTTCTTTGATTGAGGGGGATTTTTTTTTTTTTTTTTTTTTTTTTGTGCTCTAACTTTTGCCTAGGTTGATTTGAAGAGTTCAACCTAGCGAGCATTTTTATTTATTTTTAATCCTCCCATTGAAACATTGCTTGATTTTTCTCCATGGTTGTTGCTTCACCTTTGATGTCTTGGCTTTGTCTTCGTCGTTGATGATGTTGCATTCGTCACAATGTTTAGCCCCTAGGCGTTCAAGTGATGTCCTTCGTTCCAAAACTTGTTTAGACACTTTTTCATCATTTTGCCAAGAATTAGATTGAACAACTTGGAAGAGTGTATGAGGACAAGAATGACTTTTTATTTGATGATGAGACTTGACTCAAAATTTCACATTAATTGGACAACGAAAACTTAATGCACACTTAAGAGGACTTTGACTCCTTTTTTTTTTTTTTTTTTAATTCCTATTACTAGGTAGAGAAAGAGAAACGGAGATTATTGTTGTAGTCCCCATTGTCGTTGTAGTCTTGTGGCATGATTTCTTGTAGAAGCCCCATTTCGAAACCAAATCATTCTTCTTTGATGAGTTCTTGCATGTTAGCACTCTCTAAAGGTTTATCTTTACCCACAGTAAATTCGCCGTTGTCGAACAAATCTTGGATGATGTTTCGGAGAAGGAAGCAGTAGTATGGCCACTATGCTTGTGGTAGCCGCACCATTCACCATGTGCATGATTCTTCGGTATCGTCTTCGGCTTGTACCCCTCCAAAGGCTTGACCTTTCCACTTGCCACCAAAGTTTCAAATGCTTCGGCTTGGGTTACTCCTAGGAGAGGAGTGAAAACTCGGTTGTTGGCGGTACCTTTGTAGCTTTTGAGGGACGGGCCACTTGAGCATGCTTTACCCTTAAACTTTGCCTTGTTGTTGGTGAGCTCTTGCAAACGGGCTTTGAGCTCGGAAACCTCTTCCTTGTGAATCTTCCTCTCGAGATCAAAACGGGCTTGCCACAAATCGTCTTTTCGGCGGGCATCCTCGGAAAGTCTATCCATTTGTTCCCCCATGGCTCTTATTATGTTGAAGAGTCTTTCGTTGGACACGGAGAAGTACCCACCATTGTTGTTGTTGCCGTTGGAAGCCATTGGACCTATTGAAAGAACACGGTTGATCTTAGGTTGGCCCCACAAACACCTTTTGAGTAATATGATTAAACCCACAAACAAGGAAAAAGACTCAACCACATAGAGAAAAATGACTATTTTTTTTTGTATTTACAAAGTCGGAAGGACATAGTCCTTTTTGGGGTTTCTAGAAAAATAGTGGAATCGTCACACTAGTATATAGACCTTCTCGCGGTCCCATATACTCATCGGATTCCACCACGCTTGTGATACCTACATGTGACGGGATTAAACTAAATTAATGTAGTAAATCATACATGCGGGGACGGATTTTTTATTTTCGTCCAAGATAGCCACTTTTGGGGACGGAGTTTTATTTCGTCCATTGCAACAAATTGGCATGTATGATTTGAAGACATTAGTTTAGGGAAATCTCGGTACATGGAAACCGACTTGAGTCACGGAGTGTTAGACCCTAACTAGAATTGTGTGGCTTGTGCTCGGCTTGAATATGAAGCTCAAAGGTCACCCCCGGCATGTAGTCATGAACTACGCCATGGGCTGAGGTTTACCGCTTCGAAAGAGACAAGGTCGAGTGGAGCTTGAAACTTTCTAGGACGGGCCTCGATGGGTTTGGGGTTGGACTTGTGCGACTCGGTAGTGAGCAGTTCATAGGAATATGTGCATGTAGTGTGAGGTCTAACATGTGACAAAACATATTTTTTTTCAAAAGAAATAAAAAAAAAAAAATAAGCACATAATTACAACTTTCGAATCACCCGTGTGACCGATAAAACAAACAGAAAATAAAAGAAGTTCTGTGCAGGCCCGGTGCCCACACATTGTCAAAACCACTCTGTTCTGCGCACTGTTCTGTTTCTGGAAAATGCCCAGAAGCGCGCGCATTAGGATGCCTACTCGGGAGGCGCGCGCGTTAGACAAAGAGGGGAAGAGGCGCCCGCATCTGGGTAACAACCTGTAAATCAGCGGGTTCAAGTGATTGCCTTGACCCTAAATAAAAATGCTTTCCCCTGCAAAATTTGTTAGCACAGAAACATGGAATGGAAGGACAAGAAGGAAGACGGGCGATTCTGGTAATTGGGGTCGGACGCGCGCGCTTTAGGCCAAGGAGGCCAGAGGCGCGCGCTTCCCACCGTTTTTACCAGAATGCCCAGAAAACAGTAATAAGAACACCAAAAGTTAACAACGCAAGTTTAACCCTCTAAATCGTCCCCAGCGGAGTCGTCACTGTAGATACCTCGGGAAACCACAACTTGGCTAGAGCGGTGAATTATCCTAGGATGTCTAACTTGTTTTAGATTGTTTAGAGTCGCCACCTATGTTTTAAAGGAACATAAGAAAAACCTAGAAATAGCCTAATTTATGTACAAAACCAGAGATTCGGGAGAGAAGGGTTCGGGGGTTAGGTGACGGAGTGGGAAGTACTTAAAAACCCACTCCGCCCCGCTTATGCGGGTCTTGCTACTATTGGTGTTCTAATGCTAAATGTCCTTCAATTTATTAACAGTGCTAACAATTATAATGTAAAGAAAAAGGGGAAGAAAAGAGAATTGTTTTATTTATAAATTTATGCTAAACAATTACATTAAGAAATGTATAGGAAATTAAAGTAGAGATTAAAATGTAGGGAGATAACCTTAACCAACTTTAATGTAGTAAAGTGGTCATTTGGTCATGTCCCAATTGATGGGGATTGCATACTAGTAAGACTAGAATAAAAGAGAAGAAGAATAAAAGTACCTTTAGAAAAGAAGACCTTAGACTTTGACTTGAAGATTGTGTTGTTTGTAGAGAAATGGTTGTGCAACACTTTGTGTAGTGTTTATTTGTAGGGAAAATGTGTTGAGAGAACTTGTGTATAGTTCTTGTAGGGAAGATGAAGTTGGGTCTTAAAGAGTGTAAAAATAGTCCTTTCTAAGGTAGAAGATGATGGTTTTTATAGGTAAAAAGATGAGGGAAAACTTGGAGGGAAATTTGTCAATCCATGTGAGATGGAGTTGACCAATCACAAATAAGATAAATAAAAATAATAAATAAATAATAAAGAGAAAATCAAATATTAATAAAAAGAAATATTTTTGTTTTAATGAAAGGGCTAGAATAATGGGATTGGGAGTTTTTGGAACAAAGGGGGGATGAACTTGGATGTAAAAAGAGGTTATTTTGTAAACTAGGAAAATGAGGGAAATAAGGTGAAATCCGTTACTGCCAAAGTGGGAAGCGCGCAAGTCCCGATTTTGGGGCGACACGCGCGCGCAGCCCGTTAACAGTTCCGGAAGCGCCCGCGGCAGAAAAGGACAGAATGACAGAATGACCCTAAAAGTTTACTCTGTTATGCAGTTTAGTCCAAAACTAACGGAATCAGTTAGGAACTTAAACCGAAGTAACAGAAATCAACAAAAATAAGTTAAATAAAAATACTTTGTATGCAATCGGGGTGAGAGGTCCAAGGCGGGGTGTCTACAGTCTTATCTCCTCAGCCAGAGTCAATGCACACTTCCTCATTAATCGAGTAAAAAAAAAAAAGACGCAAAAGAGATGCCCACTGGATTGAAAACCCGAAAGGGCGGTCTAGGCAAAAAACAGGGTGCATCATAAAAAAAAAATGAATGAGAGAGTGAGAGAGACAAGGGAAAGAGAAATGGAGATCTCCGGCCTCTAAGGAAGATAACTGCACAAGCTCTACATTGGATCTCCTCAACAGATCAATTCCCCACCGAGTCAACTTTGGGATTGCAAAAGGCTCAACCATCAAAGGTTGTCTTGGGTTATCGGCATCATTCTCCAGCAGTGTGCATTTTTTGGGTTCATGAAAAGAAGGCCCGTGGTAACCAAGACCCATCTGAGAACGAGCCCATCATAAGAGGGCACGAGGTTGCACAAATAATCCCTAGCTAGTCAATTGGCTTGGGCAGCAAATAGCAACAACATGTGTCTCAGTTTTCAAAGCTTCTGCAAGTATGTGCTTCTAAAGTACGCCCCGAGAAATGGAGTAGCTCTTTCCATGTCCTCTCATGTTTGTTCCCTCGCACGAGGATGTGTCACACTTGCTTTGCTCAACAAATGGTGACGGCCTAGGGGCTATGTGACTCAAGAACAAGGGCTTCTTTTGCTTCATTTGACAATCAATAAGCCCTAGGGGCTATGCTCGAGAAATATGTGTGAGACTATCCTCAAAGTCTCTCAAAAGGAATGTCAAAAAGCCCTCTTGTCATGTGTGCCCGTACTCATTCCGCCAATCAAGGATGGACCTTTCTCGTAATCAATGATGGCACTCTAGGGGCTACGGTCAAGTCTTAAAGGCTCCCTCGGCAAGAAGCAACTCACTTCAATGTCCCCAGCAACATTTGAAGCTTTATACCGAAAGGTCTTAAGAGGCTTCGCAATCTACAATCTTTTGGGCTACAGCATTACAGTAATACAAGCGGCAATGGTAGGTGAAGGTATGAATATCATTCATCTCAAGCAATCTCCGCTTTCAAAATCACTTCACACACAGAATCACTTTACTTCTCTCTCATACAAACTGCTTTCAAATCACATTGCACCACGAGCACTGTTTCTCTCTTCATTTCACACTTCATGCATCTTCTTGCACAAACACATATACCTGCCAAGCACACACATAACAGGTACCACCATGAAGTCAACAGCATCCGCTACTCAAGGCACTTCATCCCCAGCAGAAAATGGTCCACAGTCAACCATGCCCGCATCCCCACGATAAAGTCAACAGTAGCTGTAATAACAATTTGGTCCACGGTGATCTCGCATTCCAGCAAACGGATCCCGCACCAGATCCCGCGCCAGCAAATGGATCCTGCACCAGCAAACGGATCCGCTTTAGCAAACGGATCCCGCATCAGCAAACGGATCCCGCATCAGCAAACGGATCCCGCACCAGCAAACGGATCCCGCACCAGCAAACGGACCCCGCACCAGCAAACAGATCCCACTTCAGCAAGACGGATCCCGCCATATCCTTTCTATATCAATAAATCCGCTCACACAGGGAGCACACTCCCATCTTTCACAATTTCAAAATTCCCCTCTTTCTTTAAATTGTGGCCGTGGTAGGCCGCCTCAAGCCACCACACCTTTTTTTAAAATTTTGTGGCCGTGGTGGGCGCCTCAAGCCACTACACCTTTTTTAAAAATTTTGTGGCCGTGGTGGGCCGCCTCAAGACACCACACCTTTTTAAAATTTTTTGCCCGTGGTGGGCCGCCTCAAGCCACCACACCTTTTTAAAATTTTGTGGCTGTGGTGGGCCGCCTCAAGCCACCACACCCTTTCCATCCGCGAAATCCGCTCACACAGGGAGCGCACCCTTATCCATCGCAAATTTCAAATTCATGTTTTATTGAGTCTTTGCTTTCTCTTGTCGATGTCCTCGGCGGTTGTCTTTCTTTCATCGACGCATTTTGCTTCGCAATCCACGTCGCCGAGGGGCTCTGTAGACACCCCGCCTTGGACCTCTCATGTCTCGATTGCATACACATTCTTTGTCTTCCTCTTTTCTGTTAAGTTTTGTTACTTTTCGTTAACTTTCGTTACATTCCGTTAAGTTCCTGACTTACTCCGTTAGTCTTGGATTTGACTAAGTGGTAAATTCAACCTTGAGTCTTTGTTTCATTTATTTTCGTTGACTTTCGTGATGTTCGTTAAGTTTTTGGACTAATTCCGTTAGTTTTGGGGCTTAACTGCATAACGGGGTTAACATTTGGGCTAAAATATGAATTTCCTGAAGCTGGGATGCGAACGCCTTTACCCTCCTTTGTGGGAGGCGTGCTCCTCCCATAGGGGGGGGTGGGAAGCGCGCGCTTCCCGCTTCCAGAATCTCAGATTTGGCCAAATTTCCCTCCTTTTCTGATTTGTAACCCCCAAGGCCATTATGCCTTGGCTTGATCCGGGGAAGGCCCATCTTTGTGACCAAAAACACTTCCCTAACACCTATAAATACCTCTTCATTCCACCATGGAAGAGGAGGAAGAATTCTTGAGTCAAAAACACTCTAAACACACAAAAATCCATTTTCAAAGGTAGTCATTATACACAAAGTTTGGTCCTTCCACTTGCAAGCACAAGGTACAATGTCCATATTATTCTTCTAAATTATTGTTTTATCTTATATTCTCTCTTTATCACTTCTTAAACAAAAAACCTTTTAAATTACTTTGTGTATGCAATCTCCATAAAAAGGGATACAACCAAAAGGCCACTTCACTATTGAAGTTTGGTCAAGGTTACATCCCAACATTTTAATTCCACTTTAATTTTCATTCTCATTTCTTCATGTAATTATCTAGCAATAATTCGACATGCACTCTTTAGCATAAATCAATAAATAAACAATTCTCCTTTATTTTTCCTCTATAAATTTCCCCTTTCTTTTCATTATAATTGTTAGCACATTTCTCTTATTATTAAATTGAAGGAAATTTAGCATTAGAACACCAAAAGTAGCAAGACCCGCGTAAGCGGGGCGGAGTGGGTGTTTAAATACTTCCCACTCCGTTACCTTACTCCCGAACCCCTTTCTCTCCCGAATCTCTGGTTTTCGTACAAAAATTGGCTTTCTTTAGGTTTTTCTTATGTTCCTCTAAAACATAAGTGGCGACTCTTAAAATCAATTAGACATCCTAGGATAATTCACCGCTCTAGCCAAGCCGTGGTTCCCCGGGGTATCTACAGATGGAAGCAACAACAAGCAATATTGGCAAGCGATTTTCGTGTTCTTTTCCTCCTTTTATCCCTCAAAAACATCCTTGGCTAGTAATAAGTCATGGAAAACACAGACAAAGACAAACGTTCTTTAGTGTATCACAAGATCGTCGTTATGTCAGAACCATTCCCGAGCTACGCGGTCAAGCTATATGGGCTTCTCATAACGAATGGTTGTGCTAACACACTTCAATCTTACTGAGTGTTCGCTTCTCAATTTAGTTTCAATGGAGAGAATCAAACTCCCACCAATGCAATCCAAGCACCATATCTTATGTGTTCTTACTTCTTCCCCTGGTACCCTGTAGGCACCCCGCCTTGGACCGCTCACCCCGATTGCACACTTGATTTTGTGTTTCTCCCTTTTTTAAGTGTTTTCTGTTAGTTTCTATTACTTTGGTTAAGTTCCAGACGGACTCCGTTAAGCCCCGGGACTAAACTGAATAACAGTTCTAACTTTCTAGTCCATTCTGTCAAAAATTGCTTCTCAGAGTCGCGCGCCTCCGCCCCTTGAGGCCAGACGCGCGCGCCTTCCGCTGCCTAGTGGGATGCGCGCGCTTCTGGGGCGTGTCAGTTACAGATTCTGCCCAAGAATCTCTCCCTTGCTCATTATACATGATTTTTCCCGGGAAAGATTTCTTGGGGACTCCGTTTGGCTCCAAAAACAGTCCTCTTTCAACTATAAAAACCCCTCCAATCCATCATTGGAGGGGACCTTGGACATGATTACTTTTAGACCTTTCTTACTCACTTCTTTCCTAGACTTTTTCTTGGGATTTCTTCAACTAAGTGTTCAACCTCTTCTTCAAGGCTTTACAAGAGGTTCTCTTTTGAAGGATACTATAGGTAAATGTCTTAAGCATTTCTCTTCTTCTTCTCCTTCTTCTTCTTCTTTTTCGATCAAATGTGCAATCACCCAAAACCATTTGGGACATGACACCAACGGTCCTTTCATTACATTGAATTGGCCTAGGAGTCATCTCGCTACATTTTAACTCTAAAACCCCTTTTATCATCATTTTAATAGGAAGAACGCATTTATCTTTAAAAGTGAATTATGAACAAACAAGACCGACTTTGCTCGGGCGAAATGGGTGTTTAAGTACATCCCATTTCGTAACCTAACCCCCGAACCCCTCATCCCAAAGAATCTCTGTTTTCGTAAATAAAACATAGGCTCATAAACATTAGGTTTTCTTACGTTCCTCAAAAACGTGAGTGGCGACTCTAAAACACAATTAGACATCCTAGGGTAATCCACGCGCTCTAGCCAAGCCGTGGCCCCGCCCCGGGGTATCCACAGTGGCGACTCCGCTGGGGACACTTGAGGGTTAAACTTGTGTTTCTGTTCATAATTCACTTTTCTGGGCATTCTGGAAATTGACATGGGAAGCGCGCGCCTCGGGCCTTCATGGTCCAAAGCGCGCGCGTCCCGCGTCAAATTCCAGAATCACCCGCCTTCCATGTGTTCTTCCTATTCTTCCTATTATTTCGTGCTAACAAACATTGCAGGGGTTCCATCACACAATCAGGATCAGGGCAATCCCCTGAGTCCATAAGTTTCTGATAATCTGACAGGTGAGCCCAGAAGCGGGCGCCTCCCAGATACAATGCGCCAGGCGCGCGCTTCCCACAACACTAGCCCGAGGCGCGCGCTTCTGGGCCAATTTCCAGGACAAGAACAGGTTTCAGTGACTGAACAGAACAGTGGGGTGTGGGCACAGTTGCCTGCATCAGAACAGAATTGAACCCTTTGGACTGTTTAATTTTGTGTTTTATTTACCGGTCACACGAGTGATTCGGGAGTATTAATTTACGTGCTTATGTGTTTTTTATCTTTTCTTTTCAAAAAAAAAATAAAAAAATAAAAAATTTTGTCACGTGATAGACCTCACACTACATGCACATTACTCTTATAAATTGCTCACTATCGAGTCGTACAAGTCCAACCCCAAACCCGTCGAGGCCCGTCCTAGAAAGTTTCAAGCTCCACTCGACCTTGGCTCTTTCAAAGCAGTAAACCTCAGCCCGTGGCGTAGTTCATGACTACATGCCGGGGGTGACCTTTAAGCCTCTGTTTAGCCGAGCACAAACCACACAATTCTAGTTAGGGTCTAACACTCCGTGACCAAGTCGGTTTCCATGTACCGAGATTACCCTAAACTAATGTCTTCAAATCATACATGCCAACTTGTTGAAACGGACGCAATAAAAATCCGTCCCCAAAAGTGGTTATTTTGGACGAAATCTGTCCCCGCATGTATGCTTTACTACATTAATTTAGTTTAATCCCGACACATGTAGGATTCACAAACGCGATGGAATCCGATGAGTATATGGGACCGCGAGATGGTCTATATACTAGTGTGACGATTCCATTATCTTCTTAGAAACCCCAAAAGGGACCCATTCCCTCCGAAAAATAAAAAATAAAAAAAAGTCTTTTTCTTATGTGGTTCGAGTCGTGTGCCCAACTGTGTGTTCTCAACCTCTTCATGGACCGAAAGTATGAACCGAGACTGACAAGGGCTACTTCTCCAATTATAGGTCCGATTGGTACTCTCCGCATCTACAGAGATTCATCCAACAGGCTTGTCCGTGAACCGATCACTCCAACAGCTTCTACATCATCAATGGCCGGCGACTCCAGCACCAACAACGCCATGACTCTCGAACAGCTTTCTGCCATGGTTCAAACACTCCAACAACAAGTCTCTACCCTTAACCAAGAGGCTCAAACCAAAGAAGCCTTGTGGCAAGCTCATGTCGACAGTCAAACGGAGGCCCACGAGGCCGAGGTTGACCAACTGAAAGCCAAGCTCCTCAAGCTCTCCAAGAACAAGGGGGTTAATGACAATGAGGAATCCAAGTGGACCGAGGGTTTGTTTGAAAGCCCATATGTCAGTGCCCGTACCAAAAAAGTGGGGAAACCAAGCACCGACAACAACGACCCCAAAATGGTCGATTCCATCATGGCCTACATTGATCAGAAATTCGACAGCCTTAACATAGGAAAAGGCTCCAACACAAGCCTTTATCAGTCATTCATCCTCATGGGCACGATGGCCGCTCTCCCCGACAAATTCAAGATGCCCGACATTATCAAGTTTAAGGGAAACTCATGCCCGATGGCTCACATCGAGACGTACATTTGGGCTATGGTTCCGAAGAAGGTCTCCCCAAAAGTTATGCTGGCCTTCAAAAATCAATATCAAGGCAACACCACTCACCGGCCCACAAGGAAAGAGCTCGAGAACACCATTCAAAAAGACAACGATTCCTTCATTGACTTCACAAGGAGATGGAATGACAAGCTCTCTGAAATTTTTGAGAGGCCAAACACAAAAGAGCAAATGGACATCTTTCTCAAGTGTCTCAAGATTGATCTCCGCACCCACCTAAGTGGGGCTTGCTACTCCGACTTCTCCTAAATGTATGAGGCGGGGGTACGCATGGATGACTTGCTCAAGGATATTAAAAAGGCCACTCCTACTTACCGATACAAGGCCGCCTCTAGTTCAAACAAAGAGGATTCTGTCAATGCCGTTACTACTGACAAGGGGAATTACAAGAAGGTCCCTCCACGACAAGGCAAGCGGTTCCAAAACGACCGCGTCTACACTCCTCTCAATGGCATGACCATCACCGAGGCCTATGAATCTCTAAAGGACAAGGGACAAATCACCCCTCTTCAAGGGTACAAGCAACCATAACCGCTCCGTCCCAATCACGCCCACCACAAATGGTGTGACTACTATCAATGCACCAGCCACCTCACCGAGGATTGCTTCTCCATCCGCAACACAATCCAAGACCTCATAGAGGTAGGAGAGTTTGAAGGAACCACTCATTCGATCCCAATTGTGAATGAGGGCTCTGATGATATGAATAAACTTGATAATTCTTGTTATGTTGTGACTTATGATGAGATTATGAGGGAAGTCTTAGAGAATAGGAAGAAGAAGCTACAAGGGACCGTGAACGTGCTCACTCGCAGTGGCCGAGTAACAACGAGCGCAATCCCTCCCAATACCGCAGCAACCAACACCTCTTCTCAAAGATCGCAAGCACGCGACATACCCAAAGATCCTTTGTTAACACAGCTCAAGAAGACGCAAGCCAACATATCCATCTGGGACCTTATTGCATCATCAAAGAAACACCGAGACCTCGTCATCAAGAACTTGGATGACACGTCAGTCTCTCCCGACACGACTCATGAGGACCTCACAGCAATGATAGGTCACATTCACTTCGGCAATGTCATCACTTTTGCCGACATGGACCTCCCGCCATTTGGGTCCGAACACAATGAAGCCATCTACCTCAAAGTAAGGGCAAGGGGGAGACCCATCTCAAGATTTCTAGTGGACGGTGGTTCTGGACTCAACTTAATGCCTAGCCGAGTCATGGACATACTGAGGCTCAAAAGCTCCGATTTACAACCCTCCGCACAAGTTATTAGAAGGTACGACAGCACTGCCCGTACAGTCATGGGAATGTTAGAAGTTGATATCGAATTTGGAAGCATGATCATGTCCGTCCCATTCTAAGTACTTGATGTCCCTGCTTCATTCAACTTACTTCTGGGCCGACCCTGGTTCCACAGTTCCAATGCGGTACCTTCACTCTCTATCAGTGTGTCAAGATCAGAAATAGGGACGAGATAGTCACCATCATGGCCGAGAATGTCACCATTCACAAAAATGGGGGACAACCCGTTCACCAAGTCCAACACGGGATAGAAGATGCCACTCTCTCCGGCGTCAACACCATCGACAAAGAAGGGGGAAACAGACAATGGACCCTCGGCAATCCTAAAATCCTCCGCATGATGAGGAACATGAATCACTTTCCCGATCTAGGCCTAGGGAAGCATCAACAAGGGATATTGCACCCCGTAGAAGTTCCTTTTGTCAAGAACAAGTTTGGTTTGGGGTACGAGCCCACCAAAGATGACTTGAAATACGAGCAAGCAGTCAAGAATCAAAAGACCCAAGCTCGCAAAGAAGGGCGACAATATGAAATCCCCAACTTGAGGCCTTACCGCAACACACTAAACGGTTATTTTGTTCGCCAAGGGGAAGATGTTCCGTACATGATCTTTCCCGAACCATGGGTTAACAACAAGGGCGTCAGAAATCCTGGTCTCGAGATCTTCACTGATTGTGAAATACCGACACAAGAAAGGGAGCCTACTCCAATGTCACCCCGAGAGTGGTGGGGCAAGAAAGTGACTATAGAGTCCGAGGTAGAAATTACCGTGGGGGAAGAACTATCCGATCTAGCCTCCATGTTCAAAGAATTTGCCATCATGGACGATTGTCAAGTCAACGCCATCTACGACACCGTTGTTAGAAAGGAAACCATCAGTGAAATCCCGCCAAGCTCCGAGCCAATCAACAACTGGTATTCAACGAAGGGGCCCATAGTATCCTAGGATTTCTTGATCCGATAAATGGGTTGCATACCCCGTACAGCAACAAAGGAAGAGCGGCTCACACTTACTTTCGAGTCCGAGAGTGTTTCCAATGCCCTCACCCAAGAGGATATGGAGGCAATAGCCGAGCGTGTGTTTCCTTTCTTTGCCAATGAAAAATTTGATATTTCTGAGTACCCCGAGATTACAAACATCATAAATGATGAATTAACTAATAACGAACTTAATGAACAAGTTAATAACGATTCAAATTATGATGAAATAGGCCACGAAAACATAACATACCTAAATGAACTAACTCAACAGGTTCATTGTCGTGGTGAAAATGGTCCAGGGGCTGATGAGGAATTGCATGTTGTTAATCTGGGTACCGACGAAGAGCCGAAAGAAACAAAGATTGGCAGCTTCTTCAAAGGGGAAGACAAAGACAGATTGACTGCACTGCTCAGAGAATTCGTGGATGTATTCGCATGGTCGTACAAAGACATGCCGGGTTTGGACAGAAGCTCGCGGAGCATAGAATTCCGATCAGAGAGGACGCTAAGCCAGTAAAGCAGAAGCTCAAAAAGATCAAGCCAGAATGGTCTCTACAAGTCAAAGAAGAGATTGAAAAGCTCCTCAGTGTGGGTTTCATCAAAGTCATTGAGTATCCGACTTGGCTAGCCAACATTGTGACAGTCAGAAAGGCAAACGGCAAAGTTCGGGTTTGTGTGGACTTCCGGGATTTGAACAAAGCTTCCCCGAAAGATGATTTTCCACTACCAAACATCGACATGCTCGTCGATTCAACTGCCAACTATGAAGTCCGCTCATTTGTGGACGGTTTTGCCAGTTACAATCAGATTCTCATGTCCGAAAAGGATCAACACAAGACAGCTTTCACAACACCGTGGGGCACTTTCTGCTACACAGTCATGCCGTTCGGACTAAGAAACGCTGGGGCTACCTACCAGAGGGCTGTTACGGATCTATTCCATGACATGATTCATAAAGAGATCGAGGTCTATGTAGACGACATGATCATCCATTCGAAGGGAACCAATGGTCAACATTTGATCGATCTTCGCAAATTCTTTGAAAGACTTCGACAACACAAAATGAGACTCAATCCCGCAAAGTGCACTTTTGGTGTCGTCAGATGAAAGGTTCTCGGTTACATGGTCACTGAGAGAGGAATTGAAGCCAATCCCTCCAAGATTAAGGCAATCATTGACATGCCTCCTCCAAAGACGCAGAAGGAAATCAAAGGTTTCATGGGCAGACTTCAATACATCAGTCGGTTTGTGCACCAACTCACTTCTATGTGTGAGCCAATCTTCAAGCTACTAAAAAAGAATGTGGCTCTAGAATGGACCGATGCTTGCCAAGAAGCCTTTGACCAAGTGAAGCATTACTTGACATCCCCTCCAGTTTTGGTTCCACCACACAAAGAGAAGCCTCTCTTGCTCTATCTCACTGTCAATGATGAAGCCCTAGGGGCTATGTTAGCACAAGAACAGCGAGACTCCACAAAAGAGAATGCTATCTACTTTGTCAGCCGCCGGTTTCAAGGAGCTGAAAAGAACTACTCTATCTTAGAGAAGTCTTGTGCTGCATTGGTTTGGGTTACTCAAAAGCTCAAGCATTACATGGAGGCCTTCCCAATCAAGTTGGTAGAAAAAGTGGACCCGCTCCGCTACATCTTCGAGAAGCCTTTCATGTCAACGAGAATAGCCAAATGGTATTTCATGCTCGCCGGATACGATATCACTTACGTCACACTCAAATCCATCAGGGGTAAGTGTTCAGTGATTAGCTTGCTGAATTTCCGTGTGATGAAGTGAAGGGGGAAGATGTACAGTTCCCCGATGAGCATTTAATTTGCGCTACAATAGAAGAAAATAAGTGGAAACTTTTTTTCGATGGCGCAGCCAATAAGCATGGATATGGCATAGGGATGTTACTTGTTGATCCTAAGGACATGTATACTCCAATCTCTATCCTCCTCGAATTCAAAGCCACCAACAACACCGCTGAGTATGAAGCTTGCATAGCGGGGCGAAGCAGCCCTCGAGAGAAATGTCACAAGTTTAGAAGTATTCGGTGATTCCTTGCTCATCATCAATCAGACATCTGGAAAGTGGAAGATTCAAGACTCGACTCTGCAATGGTATGGTCAACATCTCGAGGAGTTGGTTGAACAGTTTCAAGAAATCACCTTCAACTACCTGCCAAGGGACAAAAACCGTTTTGCTGATGCACTAGCCACCATCGCTTCACTGGTCAAAATACCTGAGGGTAAAATAGTGAAGCCCTTCAAAATTTCCCGACGAAACAGTCCGGCATACTGCATGAGTATCGAGATCAACGAGGTCCAAGCAAACTCCCCGTGGTATGCAGATATCATGAGTTTCCCAGGGATGGTACTTATCCCGAGAATAGCAATAAGAAGTCTCAAATGGCATTGAAAAGACTAGCCTCCCGATACGTACTGATTGGGGACAGAGTCTACAAAAGGCACTATGAAAGGATCAATCTCCTATGCGCAAATGAGATCGAAACTCAAGAAATAATGCATGAGATCCATGAAGGTGAATGTGGGCCCCACATGAACGGGTTTATGTTGACCAAGAAGATACTCCACATGGGTTATTATTGGAGTACCATGGAAAGGGACTGCATCGAGAAAGTCAAGAGGTGCGCCAAATGCCAATTCCATGCCAATCTACAGCACGCTCCACCCTCACAGCTTTACAATATGACCACGCCTTGGCCTTTCTCTTGTTGGGGCATAGACATCATTGGCAAAGTCCACCCTACTGGCAGTAGTGGACAATATTTCGTCCTAGTAGCCGTGGACTATTTCACAAAATGGGTCAAAGCACAGGCTTACCGAGTTCTCAACGCCAAGAAAGTGGCCGAATTCATGAAAACCCACATCATGTGCCGATACGGCGTTCCCCATGAGATCATCTCAGACAACGGCTCTCACTTTGAGAAAGAGATGGACGCGCTCCTGGTAGAATACAAGATTACTAAGCACAAGTCGTCTCCATACCGCCCTCAAGCAAACGGCGCGGTCGAGGCAGCTAATAAGACAATCGAGACCATTGTGAAGAAAATGGCCTCCACTGGAAGGGATTGGCCCGAAAAGCTACCTCTAGCATTATGGGGCTACCGCATGTCAATACGGACAGCGACTGGAGAAACTCCTTATGCACTAGTATATGGTTCCGAAGCTGTACTACCAATAGAGCTCGAAGTTCCATCCCTACGGGTCCTCCTCGAGAACTAAGTCAATGAAGTCGATTGGATGCAAAGTCGATATGAACAGCTAGCCCTACTCGACGAGAAAAGGCTAAGGGCAATCGAACATACGAGGGCCTATCAACAAAGAATGGCTAGGGCTTTCAACAAAAAGGTGAAGCCCCGAAACATCAGTGTGAGAGATTTTGTCCTAAGACAACACCCTCCCAATGCCATGAACCCCCTTGGAAAATGGGGACCCCGATGGATTGGTCCGTACGTAGTCAAGAAGATACTAAGCGGCGGTGCAGTCCGACTCGTGGACTTAGACGGAGATCAGCTGCCAAAGGAGGTCAACCTCGACAAATTGAAGAGATTTTACGTCTAATAAACGAAGACCAAAAAAAAAAAAAAAAAAGAGAGCTCGCTAGGTTGAAAACCCGCAAGGGCGGCCTAGGCAAAAATTAGAGCACGTACAAAAATAGAAGCCCGCTAGATTGAAAACCCGAAAGGGCGGTCTAGGCAAAAAAACAGGGTGCACACAAAAAAAAAAATGGTCTTCATTTGTTTGAACTACGGAGACCTGAGCCTCTACACTGGAGGAACATAGACAACCTTCGTGTGCGGTCTAAAACATAAACAAATACCCAAATCATTTCAAATTAACGAGATGCAATTTTTATTCATTTCTTGAACCATTTTTATCATTACAATGGAAATGTTGAGCTATTAAAAGACATTAAAACATTAAAATCCTAACAAGTGGTCTATTTTAATTGCAATCTCTCAGGGGTACTAGGAAAAATCTAATTTTCTCTTGGCCTTTGAAAGACCATCCGAACGACCATCAATCCTACTCTTCTTGGAAGGCCTAGGGACACTGATACGGGGCGATATCTTCTGCGCAACAGAGCGCCTCCAAGCATAAAAGTCATCCAAAGGGGTACCGAAAGGGTCGGTCAGAATGTTGTTCACATCAGTCGCAGCTTCCTTGTACCTCAAAGCACTGCTGGGCTCAAAGTCTTTTCCTAGCAACTCAGCCCGAAGAGCATCTACCCTAGTAATGCCGCGGTAGACGGTACCAAGCAAATGATCCAAGTAACTCTCGGGAAGAAAAATGCTACCCCGATGCAATGGAGCGGAAGCCCAACGGTTACAATCATCTCCCCAAGCCGACTGAAGCTCATTCGAAAAGTCCGGACCCATATAAGAAACTGGACGAAGCCTCCCGTTCCTCGGAAAAGGAATTATCTGTTAACGGCCAAATTGCCTCAGAACCCGTTCTGGTTGGTAAAACGAAGAATCTCTCAACCCGGGTAAAACCACATGCTGAAAACCAGAGGTCCACTCCACAAAAGGGCGAAGACCCCAAGGGCACCACTCAATGTCAGCTGTAAGACGAGAAGCAAGAAATCTCCTCCAACCTTCTTCAGTCAAATCTCTAATCAGCAACCGTCGCCTATGAACAGCAAAAGGATAAAGGTCGCCATCTGACGTATAAAGCCTGAAATTCTCCCGAAGCCATATGGTCAAAAGCAAAGGGCTTCCTCGTTACATCTTGCTCGTACGGTGTAATTCGTCCAAACCATGGAAGGTATCTCCTACAATGAGCGGAATTATGCTAAATCGCTGTCCGTTCGCCTGCAACACGATTTCAGCTAACTGCGCATCCGCAGTACCCAGAGGAGTGACAAACAAAACCTCGCTGAAAAGGCAGACAGCCATGGCATTTCTCTTTAAGGACTGAACCGCGACATCTTCCGAATGCAAACTGAAAAACATCGGAAGCTCAGTTATGTCAACAACGGTATCGTGCATCATCTTCTTCACCTCTCAGACAGGGAGATTCAGAAGGTCAACCCAAGAATCAACAACACCGCGGTGATACTTAGGGATGGCAATCAGATCAGCCAAGGGCATACCCAAAATGGCCCCAAAATCATCGACAGTCGGCACCATTTCATTGGCCGGAAAGTTGAATACATGGCTATTACAATCCCAGAAGGCTGCAGCGGCCTTCAACAAGTCCCAATCCGGCTTCAATGTTCGCAAAGTGAAAAGAATTCGAAATCCGAAGTCTTTGATGAAAGCATTTTTGGGATGGGTCTTGAAAGAATAAACGAATGCCGATAAATCCTTCTCGTAACTCTTGACGACCTCGGCACCAAGACTAAAAAGGTTGGAGGCCATGGGAAATAAGGTTATAAGAAAGATTGGGCAATAAAATGGTGTTCAAAAATGGCAGAAAAGGGCAGTTGGAATCGAATTCGACCAGAAGCTGATATTATAGCTGTTGGGGAATCTTTTGGACAGCAAATATCAGGCCCTGAATTTCACCTCCCAGAGGCGCGTGCCTCCCGACACCAGTTTAAAAGGCACGCGCGTCCCGTCTCCAAGAGAGGAAGCGCCCGCGTCCCAGGAAGAAGAAGGCGCCAGAAATAGCCTTTGTCAGTCCAGAACAGCAACCGGGCGTTCCAGCGCCTTCAACCTGCAGAAAAGATCAATCCCAGCAACAAGAGAAGCTCAAACGACGACAGCAAACACTCGGCTGGGCACACATTAATTTGGTCCGCCCTTAAGGCATGTCTAAAAATTGAAATAAGATGGAAACTCCCACTCAAAGTAGGGTGTCTTTTATTTTCGCAAAAATCAATTTTTACAATTCATCCCCAGCACAAAGAACTCCGCAGTCAACTGTGTCCGCACCCCATCAAAAGTTAAAGTCAAACAGTCACCATCAAAGTACGACTCACGACAACAATTTGGTCCGGGATGAGCCACAGAATCACTGCTTCCTCATCAAACAAAATCTACATCCATTCAAAGCAGACGGCCCTCCAAGAGGCTTCAAACACTTCTTGAGATGAGGTGATCATTAGAGTCATGTCCCAAAATGATTTGGATGATTGCACTTTGATAAAACAAAAAGAAAGAGAAAAGAGATGAAGTTGAGAAGGGGAAAGAAATAGCTTTACCTAGACTTCAAGAGGCTTCAAACACTTCTTGTTGAATTACTTGGAGAAATCCTTTGGAAAATGCTTTGAAAGTAGGAAATTTGGTTTCTTATTGAAATGTGAGATTGAGAGCCAAAGGTCCTTGAAAATAGAGGTAAAGGGGGGGTTTTTATAGGTGAAAGAGAGATGTTTTTGGTGCCAAAACTCAGTCACCAAGAAATCTTTCCCGGGCAAAATCCTGTAAATTGAGCAAGGGAGAGAATCCTGGCCAGAAATCTGTAACCGACGCCCAGAGGCGCGCGCTTCCTGCTTTGGGGGCAGGAGCCGCGCGCGTCTAGATCCTCCTGTCGGAGGCGCGCGACTCAGAGAAGGCGATTTTGACAGAGTGGACTAGAAAGTCAGCCTTGTTATTCATTTTAGTCCCTGGACTTAACGAAGTCAGTCGGGAACTTAACGGAAGTGACAAAAACTAATGAGAAACACTTAAAATGGAGAGAAACACAAGATCAAATGTGCAATCGGGGTGAGCGGTCCAAGGCGGGGTGTCTACAGAGCCCCTCGGCGACGTGGATTGCAAAGCAAAACACGTCGACGAAAGTTAAAAACACCCGCCGAGGACATCACCAAGAAAAAGCAAAGACGTGATGAAAGCAGGAATTTGAAATTGCGAGAGATAGTGGTGCGCTCCCTGTGTGAGCGGATTTTGTTGATAGAAGGGGTGGCATGATCCGTTAGGTGAACCTGCCGACTGAATATGTTGAATGAGGCCGTTAGTGAACCTTTGGAGAGGCCGTTAGTGAACCTTTGAGGAACACCCGCCGAGGACATCACCAAGAAAAAGCAAAGACTTGATGAAAGCAGGAATTTGAAATTGCGAGAGATAGTGGTGCGCTCCCTGTGTGAGCGGATTTTGTTGATAGAGGGGGTGGCATGATCCGTTAGGTGAACCTGCCGACTGAATATGTTGAATGAGGCCGTTAGTGAACCTTTGGAGAGGCCGTTAGTGAACCTTTGAGGACGAATCCGTTAGTGAAATCCGTTGAATGAGGCTGTTAGTGAACCTTTATAGAGGCCGTTGGTGAACCTTTGGAGAGGCCGTTGGTGAACCTTTGGAGAGGCCGTTAGTGAACCTTTGAGGACGAATCCGTTAGTGAAATCCGTTGATGAGGCCATTGGTGAACCCTTGAATGAGGCCGTTAGTGAACCTTTGTAGAGGCCGTTGGTGAAACTTTGGAGAGGCCGTTGGTGAACCTTTGGAGAGGCCGTTAGTGAACCTTTGTAGAGGCCGTTGGTGAACCTTTGGAGAGGCCGTTGGTGAAACCTTGAATGAGGCCGTTAGTGAACCTTTGAGGAGGTCGTTAGTGAACCTTTGAAGAGGCCGTTATTGAACCTTTGAAGAGGCCGTTAGTGAACCTTTGAAGAGGCCGTTAGTGAACCTTTGAGGAGGGCGTTAGTGAACCTTTGTTGACGAATCCGTTAGTGAAATTCGTTGATGAAATATTGCTTTGAAGTCGCGTGCCACTTGGAGTCACACTTGACTTTTTGACTTGTGGGGTGCGGGCACAGTTGACCGCGACCAGAATAATGTTCCTGCTGGGGATGAAATGTTGAGATTGACTCTTGAGGGGGGTATGGCACCCGTGACAGAACTTAGGGAGTTCGGAATCCGTGGGGAAACATTGATGCTGTGCATGGATTCTTGCATGGGAGACTGCTTCTGAACCTGCCTGATGATGGGAAGAGCGCGCGTCTGGACATCGTTGTGGGATGCGCGCGCCTCGGGTGAGTATGTCGGGGGGCGCATAAGTTCAGCATATTTAAACAGACGGTTCACTGTTTTTGGCGAGTTTTCAAAATTTTGAAGAACCCTCCAAATTCCAAACCAAATTTTCGCGAAGAAATCACCCCAAAACACTTTCTTGCTGCTCTAGGATCAATTCCGTCACAGAAGCGATGTCGGATCGTCAACAATCTCCTCCGTTCGAGATGCCACAGGGCGAGGAGCCCAAAATTGGGGTTGAAGCTATGGACCCGAGCTTGCTTACCTTCAGGCCTCATACCCACATTTCTCATTTCGTGACTTCGGGTTTGGTAAGAATGCCTTACCTTTCTTGTTGATTTCGGATTTCATGAAGTTCCGTTTTTTACCCGAAATATTGTTGCAGCAGCTTTATTGATTATTCCTTGCATGTTGTTTGTTGCTGCTGATTTGTTGTAAGAAACATGTTGGGGCGCCCATTTTCATGTTCACACACTTGCTTGCACATTGTCCTGCCATTGAAATCTTTGTGTCGAATTAATCTGTTTTCTAGCAGTCATGCTGATGAAATTTTCATTGTTCCTTCTTTCCTTTCAGGAGTGGACCCGTCTGACAGAGATTCGTGGTGGGGCTCATGGGCCCATCTCTATATGGAAGAGGTTGCCTGAGAATGTTCAGGCCTGAGTTACAGGGACTCATTTTGGTCTTTTTGTCACCAACCTCCCAGCTTTGAAGAATGACCCCGATGTGGTCCAGGCATTGAGGGAAAGATGGTGGGACACCACCCATACCTTCCATTTACCCATGGGCGAGGTGACTATGACGCCTACCAATTTCACAGCTTTGACGGGCTTGCCGTTCATAGGGATGCATGTCCCTTTTGGTTTGAGAGGGGCTGTTCGGACTCCGGACGAGTTACTGGCTTTGGTTGACTGCCGGTTCGAGGTCAAGAATTCTCGAGTGACATGGGGGCGAATCCGGGCCTATTTCAGCATCTTAATGGCTAAGGCTCGAGGTGTTACTGCTGATCGGGTTGATGCCGTGGCCCGTTGCTTTATTTGGTACCTGTTATCCCATACTCTGTTTGCCAACGGGGGATCTTCGGACTCTTTGGCTCTGCTCGACTTGTTAGTGGATCTGGACCAGATCGGCCAGTATAACTGGGGCGCAGCGGGCTTAGCTGCTTGTTATTATGGCATGGATTTGACCAGCCGCTCGACCACTAGCTCGGTTACGGGCTTCAGCTTGCTGTGGGAGGTATACCACTTACTGTCCCTTTTATATTCTCCTTGCCTTGGTCATAACTGCCTTTTTCGTTGACTGTCATTAACTTTGCTTCTGCCTCTTGTCTACAGCTCTGGGCCTTTGCTATCCTGAATCTGAGGGATTTCAAGATTGATAAGGAAGGCCAGCCCCAGTATCCGGACTGCGCACGGTGGGCGTACAAGAGGAGGAATGTGAAGACTGGTACGAACCCCATTAGTCTTACTTCGGCCCGACGGCATTTGGACACCTTGAGGTCTGAGTCTGTTGCCTTCTCTTTGTATCCGTGGAGATCAGTTCAGCACTGGTTTGAGCATACTCTTATTCCTACCCGTTCTCAGCTTTTGATGAGTTCGGGTTAGTGCATGGCTCTGTATATGGGAGACAGAGTGTTCTGGCAGCACGGTATCCAGGTGACAGACTTTTACACCCCCCTCGTCCTGCAGTTCCAGACGTTCCTCCTTTCTGCCCTCGTAATTGGAGGTCACTTTCAGAGGCCGATCACGCGGCATACATGGCAGGGATTGATGCCGTCCCTCACATTCACTTGGATCAGGATTATGGCCTCTTCAGGGAGAACAACTTGATGCAAGGCTTCATGTTTGCTGATCCGAGGAGATCACAGGCTGCTCCTACGACCTCCGCTTGGTTTTATACTACCGGTGCCGGGTATTGCTTTGATCCTCCTTTGCCTCCTCCCTACTACACTTATTCAAACTTCGGGGTCTTTGAGGAGCAGAGGGAGATTGTTCCCGAGGACATGTCACCAGAGAGAGAGCCTCCTGCTCAGGCTGATGTGGTATGTTTTTCTGACCATCTTTGCATTTCTCAGTTCCAGTCTTGTTTTTCTGTCCCTGATGCAATTTTCTTTTCTGCCCCCCGTTGTAACAGGTACCGGTAGCTGCTTATAGGCACTTGGGCAAACAAAACAAGGGGATGAGGAGGAGACTGCGTCAGCTGGAAGAGAAAGTACTAGAGCTGTGCAGGGACATTGCCGACATGACTAGAGAGGCTGCTGGTGCTGTCTCTGGTGCTGCGAGAGGAGCTGCCCGAGGTGCTCGAGGCATGAGATGAGGTTGTAGGGATGCTGCACTGGATATTGATGAGGCTGTCTCTTCAGCGAGGCAGTCACTGAGCAGGAGTCTGAGCCGGGGAGGCAGTCAGAGCAGGGGTGGAGCCAGCAAGAGCAGAGGTGGTGCGAGTTCGTCTCGGCGGGTGCAGAAGAGGAGCCGGCATGAGATCAGAGTTGATGAGTCTGAGTCTGAGGATGATGATGATGATGATGAGGATGATGATGATGATGAGGAGACCGAGAGCGGCAGCAGGGGGTGAGCACAGTGCTGGTGATGATGTGCCCGAGCTGTTGTGGCTGAGAGGATGAGGGATTGAAACACCTTTACTTTTGCCTGTAATAACATTTAACATGTATTTACAATCCTAGTTATCTTACTACTCATTTTATGTTTTATTAGCGACTCGATCTTAGATGTCGACCTTTACAAACAAATGTGTGCCCAAAGAATGCTTGTTGTTGATGCTTGAACTCCTTTTCGCTGCTGGGATTTGATTTTGCTGCAGGTTGGATATGTTGAAGTGCTTGGGTTCTGTTTTGAACTGACAAGGGCTATTTCTGTCTGAAATGCTGTCAAAGGCGCGCGCGTTGGGCCTTGCTTGTGGGAGGCGCGCGTTGTGAAGCCTTGGTCGGAGGCGCGCGCTTCTGGCCTGCTGAATTACAGCCCCTTTCTTTTTCTGATCAGAATGTTCCAACAGCTATAATTTTGAACCATTTTTGACCAGAATGGTCACACAGCATTCTTCTTCAAACACTTTCTCCTCCTAAACCACAAAATTCTTGTCATAATGGCCTCAATGACTTTCTATTTTGAAGTCAAGGTTTCCGTCCCCGAGGGTGAGAAGTCCGTTCCAATGGTGAACGCCGTTCCAGCTATGGGGTCCGTCTCGATGGTGGAGAAGCGTCCGAGCGTTTTGATCGTTTGGGAAGCCCAATGATGATGTTGTTGACCCCGTGAGACCGGTGGTTCATGTGCGGGACTATAGACCCTGTCATTTTCCCAAGAAGAAGAAAGGTAAGGGAAATTCCTCCCATGTGTGGAAGCGTCCTATGGTTGTCCCCGCTAAGGCTCCGCTTGATAAGGGCAAAGGGAAAGCCGTTGATAAGCTCCGTCCCGTCCTAGCGTTTTCTCCCGTCTTGGCGGTCCCAAGAATGTTCCGTCCCCATCCAAGAAGACTAAAGGGCATAACAAGAAGCAATGGGTTCCCAAACCTAAGAAAGATTAGATTTTTCTTTGTACCCCAAGAGATTGCAATTAAATTAGACCACTTTGTTTTAGGATTTAGTGTTTTGATGTCTTTTGTTGCTCAATAAATCCGTTGTAATGGCTTGAATAACTCATTGGATGAATAAAAATTGCATCTTGTTATTTGAAGTGAATTGGGTATTTTTGATATGTTTTAGACCGCACCCGAAGGTTGCCTACGTTCCTCCAGTTGGGAGGCTCAGGTCTCCGTAGTTCAAACAAACAAAGACCTTTTTTTTTTTTTTTTGTGTGTGCACCCTGTTTTTTGCCTAGACCGCCCTTTCGGGTTTTCAATCTAGCGGGCTTCTTTTTTGCACGTGCTCTAATTTTTGCCTAGGCCGCCCTTGCGGGTTTTCAACCTAGCGAGCGATTTTTTTATATATTATTTATATTTTATTTTTTTTTTTTTTTTTTTTAATGGTCTTTGTTTATTAAGCATAGAACCTCTTGAGCTTGTCGAGGTTGACCTCCTTTGGCAGCTGGTCACCATCTAAATCCACGAGTCGGACTGCACCGCCGCTTAGTATCTTTTTGACCACGTACGGACCGATCCATCGGGGTCCCCATTTCCCCAGGGGATTCATGGCATTAGGAGGATGTTGTCTTAAGACCAAATCTCCCACATTGATGTTTCGAGGCTTCACCTTTTTGTTGAAAGCTCTTGCCATCCTTTGCTGATACGTCCTTGTACGTTCGAGTGCTCTTAGCCTTTTCTCGTCGAGTAAGGCTAGCTGTTCATATCGACTTTGCATCCAGTCGACCTCGTTGACTTGATTCTCGAGGAGGACCCGTAGAGATGGGACTTCAAGTTCGATTGGGAGTACGGCTTCAAAACCATAGACTAATGCATAAGGAGTTTCTCCTGTTGCTGACCGTATTGATGTGCGGTAGCCCCACAATGCTAATGGTAGCTTCTCGGGCCAATCCCTTCCTGTTGAGGCCATTTTCTTGACGATGGTCTCGATGGTCTTATTTGCTGCTTCAACCGCGCCATTTGCTTGGGGACGGTAAGGAGATGACTTGTGCTTGGTGATCTTGTATTCTACCAAAAGTGCATCCATTTCCTTCTCAAAGTGAGAGCCGTTGTCGGAAATGATTTCATGAGGCACGCCGTATCGGCACATGATATTAATCTTTACAAATTCGGCCACTTTCTTGGCGTTGAGGGTCCGATAGGCTTGTGCTTCGACCCACTTTGTGAAGTAGTCGACGGCCACTAGGACGAATGACTGCCCATTGCTTCCGGCAGGATGGACTTTACCGATGATGTCTATCCCCCAACAAGAGAAAGGCCAAGGTGTGACCATGTTGTAAAGTTGCGAGGGTGGAGCATGTTGAAGATTAGCATGGAATTGGCACTTGGCACACCTTTTGACTTTCTCGATACAGTCTCGTTCCATAGTGCTCCAATAGTAACCAATGCGGAGTATCTTCTTGACTAGCATAAACCCATTCATGTGGGGTCCACACTCTCCTTCGTGCACTTCACACATTATCTCTTGAGCTTCGGCCTCATTGGCGCATAAGAGATTGATCCCGTCGTGGTGCCTTTTATAGACTCGGTCCCCAATCAGTACGTACCGAGAGGCTAGCCTTTGCAGAGCCGCTTGAGACTTCTTATTGCTATTCTCGGGATAAGTGCCATCTTTGAGGAAATTCATGATATCCGAATACCACGGAGAGTTTGTTTGAACCTCGTTGATCTCGATACTCATGCAGTACGCCGGACTGTTCCTTCGGGCAATTTTGAAAGGCTTCACCATTTTCCCTTTGGGCATTTCGACTAATGAAGCTATGGTGGCCAGTGCATCGGCGAAGCGATTTTTATCCCTTGGCAGGTAGTTTAAAGTGATCTCTTGGAATTGTTCAACCAATTCTTCAAGGTGCTGACCATACTGTTGGAGGGTCGGGTTTGGATTCGCCATTTACCCGATTGCTGATTGATAAGGAGCAAAGAGTCGCCGAATACTTCTAGTTCCGTGACGTTTCTTTCGAGAGCTGCTTCGAGCCCTGCTATGCATGCTTCGTACTCGGCAATGTTGTTGGTAGCTTCGAATTCCAGACGGATGGCAATGGGAGTGTAGATGTCTTTTGGATCGACAAGCAATACTCCTATACCAAAACCGTGTTTATTGGCGGCGCCATCGAAAAAAAGTTGCCACTTATTTTCCTCGGTTGCAGTACAAATTAAATGCTCGTCGGGGAACTGTACGTCTTCCCCCTTCACTTCGTCACACGGGAATTCGGCAAGCTGGTCACTGAACACTTTTCCCCTGACGGATTTTAGTGTGACGTAAGTGATATCATAGCCGGCGAGCATGAAGTACCATTTGGCTATTCTTGTTGACATGAAAGGCTTCTCGAAGATGTAGCGGAGCGGGTCCACCTTTGCTACTAGCTTGATCGGAAAAGCTTCCATATAGTGTTTGAGCTTTTGAGTAACCCAAACCAATGCTGCACATGATTTCTCTAAGACAGAGTAGTTCTTTTCGCCTCCTTGGAATCGGCGACTGACAAAATAAATGGCATTCTCCTTTGTGGACTCTCGTTGCTCTTGTGCTAACATAGCCCCTAGGGCTTCATCATTGACAGTGAGATAGAGCAAAAGAGGCTTCTCCTTGTGCGGCGGAACTAGAACAGGAGGGCACGTCAAGTAATGCTTCACTTGGTCGAAGGCTTCTTGGCACGCGTCGGTCCATTCTAGAGCCACATTCTTCTTGAGTAGCTTGAAGATTGGCTCGCACATGGAAGTGAGTTGGTGCACAAACCGACTGATGTATTGCAGTCTGCCCATGAAACCTTTGATCTCTTTCTGCGTCTTTGGAGGAGGCATGTCAATGATTGCCTTGATTTTGGAGGGATCTACTTCAATTCCCCTTTCAGTGACCATATAACCAAGGACTTTGCCTCGGATAACCCCGAACGTGCACTTTGCAGGGTTGAGCCTCATCTTGTGTTGACGAAGCCTTTCGAAGAACTTGCGGAGATCGATTAAATGTTAACCATCGGTCCCTTTGGAGTGAATGATCATGTCGTCCACATAGACCTCGATTTCTTTGTGAATCATATCGTGGAACAAGTCTGTCACGGCTCTTTGGTAGGAAGCCCCAGCGTTTCTTAACCCAAATGGCATGACTGTGTAGCAAAAGGTACCCCACGGTGTTGTGAAGGCTGTCTTATGTTGATCTTCCTCGGCCATGAGAATCTGATTGTACCCAGCGAACCCATCCACGAATGAGCGGACCTCGTAGGCAGCAGTGGAGTCGACCAGCATGTCGATGTTAGGGAGTGGAAAATCGTCTTTCGGGGAAGCTTTGTTCAAATCCCGGAAGTCCACACAAACTCGAACCTTGCCGTTTGCCTTTCTGACTGTCACGATGTTGGCTAACCATGTCGGATACTCGATAACCTTGATGAAACCCACACTGAGGAGCTTCTCGATCTCTTCTTTGACTTGCAGAGACCATTCTGGCTTGATCTTTCTGAGCTTCTGCTTTACTGGCTTGGCATCTTCTCTGATCGGAATTCTGTGCTCCGCTACCTTTCTGTCCAAACCCGGCATGTCTTTGTATGACCATGCGAACACATCCACAAACTCTCTGAGCAGTGCAGTCAGTCTGTCTCTGTCGTCCCCCTTGAAGAAGCTTCCGATCTTAGTTTCCCTTGGCTCTTCGTCGGTACCCAGATTAACAACATGCAATTCTTCGTCAGCCCCTGGACCATTTTCACCACGACTACGGACCTGTTGAGCAAGTTCATTTAAGTATGTTGTGTTTTCGTGGTCTATTTCATCATAATTTGAATCGTTATTAACTTGTTCATTAAGTTCATTATTAGTTAATTCATCATTTATGATATTGCAATCTCAGGGTACTCAGAAATATCAAATTTTTCATTAGCAAAGAAAGGAAACACACGCTCGGCTATGGCCTCCATATCCTCTTGGGTGAGGGTATTAGAGACACTCTCGGACTCAAAAGTAAGTGTGAGCCGCTCTTCCTTTGTTGCTGTGCGGGGTATGCAACCCATTTCTTGGACTAAGAATTCCTCGGATACCACGGGCCCTTTCGTAGAATACCAATTGTTGATCGGCTCGGAGCTTGGCGGGATCTCACTGATAGTCTCATTCATGATGACGGTGTCATGGATGGCGTTGACTTGGCATTCATTCATTATGGCAAGCTCTTCGAACATGGAGGCTAAATCTGTCGGTTCTTCCCCCACGATGATTTCTGTCTCAGACTCTATAGTCACCTTCCTTCCCCACCATTCACGGGGCGACATGGGAGTTGGTTCCCTTTCGGATTTCTGGATCTCACAATCGGAGAAGATTTGAGACCGGGCTTTTTGACACCCTTATTGTTAACCCATGGTTCGGGAAAGATCATGTATGGAACGTCTTCCCCTTGGCGGACAAAATAGCCATTCAACGTCTTGCGGTAAGGCCTTAGATTAGGGACCTCATAACGACGGCCTTCTTTACGAGCTCGGGCCTTTTCATTCTTGATCGCTTGCTCTTGTTTCAAGTCCTCTCTGGAAGGCTCGTACCCCAAACCGAATGTGTTCTTGACAAATGGGACTTGCACAGGATGTAGGATTCCTTGTTGATATTTCCCTAGGCCTAAACCAGGGAAGTAGTCCATATTCCTCATCATGCGGAGGACTTTGTGATTGCTGGGGGTCCATGATCCGTTTCCCCCTTCTTTTTCAATGGCGTTGATTGAGACGCCGGAGAGAGTGGAGTCTGGTAAACCATGCTGAACTTGGTGGACGGGCTCACCTTTTCTGTGGATAGTGACGTTTTCGGCCATGACGGTCACTATTTCATCACCATTTCGGATCTTGACACATTGATGGAGAGTTGACGGGACGGCATTAGAACTGTGAATCCATGGTCGACCCAAAAGCAAGTTGAACGAGGCCGGGATGTCAAGCACTTGGAATGGAACGGACATGACCATGCTCCCAAACTCAATGTCTATTTCGATCATGCCCATGACTGTACGGGCGGTGCTGTCATAACCTCGGATTACTTGAGTAGAAGGCTTCAAATCGGAATCCTTAAGCCCCAGTATGCCCATGATTCTGCCAGGCATGAGGTTGAGTGCGGAACCACCGTCCACTAAGACTCTTGAGATGGGCCTCCCCCTTGCTCGTACCTTGAGGTAAATAGCCTCGTTGTGGTCGGAACCAAATGGTGGAAGGTCCATATCGGCAAAGGTGATGACGTTGCCAAAATGAATGTGACCGATCATTGCCGTGAGGTCCTCGGGAGTAGTATCGGGAGAAATTGATGTATCATCGAGATTGCGGATGACAAGATCTCGGTGTTTCTTTGAGGATGCGATGAGGTCCCAAATAGAGATGTTGGCTTGAGTTTTCTTGAGTTGGACAAGTAGAGGATCTTCGGGAGTGTCGCGAGCTTGCGGCCTTTGAGAAGAGGAGCTTGGTGCGGAAGTGGAAGGGTTGCTTGCTATGACTCGACCGGATCGAGTTAGCATGTTGACGTTCCCATCTTGCTTCTTTTTCCTATTCTCTAGTACTTCCCTCATTACCTCATCGTAAGTTACAACATAACAAGAATTGTCAAGTTTATTCATAACATTGGGGCCCCCATTCACAATTGGGATTGAATGGGTGGTCCCCTCGAGTTCTCCTATCTCTATTACATTGACATGTTCGCCATTAGTCACTACAAATTCTTTCTTGTCTATGAGATCTTGAATGACATTGCGGAGAACGAAGCATTCCTCGGTGGTGTGGCCACTATATTGGTGGTAGCCACAATATTTGTGGTGAGCATGATTGGGGTTGACCGTCTTGGGTTGGTACCCTTGTACGGGTGTGACTTGACCCTTTGCTTTGAGGACTTCGAAAGCTTCGGTTTGAGTCATGCCTTGGAGAGGCGTGTAGACACGGTCATTTCGAGACTTCTTCCCTTGGGGTGGAGGAACCTTTTTGTAATTCCCCTTGTCGATAGTGACGGCGTTGACCGAGGCCTCTTTTGTGGAGTTGGAAGCGGCCTTGTAGCGGTAGCTAGGAGCACTTTTCTTGACTTCTTTGAGCAACTCGTCCATTCGGACCCCCGCCTCATACATTTGGGAGAAATCCGCATAGCAAGCCCCACTTAGGTGGGTGCGGAGATCAATTTTGAGACATTTGAGAAAGATGTCCATTTGCTCCTTGGTATTTGGCCTTTCCACAATCTCGGAGAGTTTATCATTCCATCTCCTTGTGAAGTCGATGAAGGACTCGTGGTCTCGTTGAGTAGTGTTCTCTAGCTCTTTCCTTGTGGGCCGGTGAGTGGTGTTGCCTTGGTATTGGTTCTTGAAGGCAAGCATGGCGGAGTCCCAATCAAGACGGACAGTGAGCGGGAGAGTAGCATACCAATCTTTTTCCCCCCTCGAGAGTGAGAGGAAAGCATTGATCCATCACCTTGGGGGAGACCTTCTTCGGAACCATTGCCCAAATATAAGTCTCAATGTGAGCCATAGGACAAGAGTTGCCCTTGAATTTGCTTATGTCGGGCATCTTGAACTTATCAGGAAGAGCGGCCATAGTACTCATGAGGATGGATGATTGATAAAGGCTTGTGTCGGAGCCTTTCCCCATGTTGAGCCCATTGAATTTTTGTCGATGTAGGCCATGATAGAATCCACCATTTTGGGCTCATTGTTCTCGGAACTTGGCTCTCCCACTTTCTTGGTGCGGGTGTTGACATAAGGACTTTTGAACAAACCTTCGGTCCATTCGGGATTCGTCATCGTCATTTTTGCTCTTCCCCTTGGCAAGATTAGTGAGCTTTTCTTTCATTAGCTCCATCTCGGCCTCGTGGGCCTCCCTTTGGCTGTCGAGGTGGGATTGTCCAAATGTCGTCTTTGCTTTGTGCCTCCTTATTAAGGGTGGAGACTTGCTCTTGGAGGAGTTGGACCATGGTTGCGAGTTGCTCGAGAGTCATGGTATTGTTGGTGTTGGAGCCGCCGGCCATTGTTGATGTAGGAGCTGTTGGAGTGATCTCTTCACGGACTAACCGATTTGCCGAATCCCGGTAGACTCTGTAAGTACCAATTGAACCTAGATTGCAGAAGAGGCCCTTGTCAGTCTTGAGTAACACTTGCGGTCCACGAAGAGGCTTAGAACACACAGTTGGGCACACGACTCGAACCACATAAGAAAATACTCTTTTTTTTTTATAAGTCGGAGGGAATGGATCCCTTTGGGGTTTCTAAGAAAATAATGGAATCGTCACACTAGTATATAGACCATCTCGCGGTCCCATATACTCATCGGATTCCATCGCGTTTGTGAATCCTACATGTATCGGGATTAAACTAAATTAATGTAGTAAAGCATACATGCGGGGACGGATTTTTATTTCGTCCAAAATAACCACTTTTGGGGACGGATTTTATTGCGTCCGTTTCAACAAGTTGGCATGTATGATTTGAAGACATTAGTTTAGGGAAATCTCCGTACATGGAAACCGACTTGAGTCACGGAGTGTTAGACCCTAACTAGAATTGTGTGGCTTGTGCACGGCTTGAATATGAGGCTCAAAGGTCACCCCCGGCATGTAGTCATGAACTACGCCACGGGCTGAGGTTTACCGCTTCGAAAGAGCCAAGGTCGAGTGGAGCTTGAAACTTTCTAGGACGGGCCTCGACGGGTTTGGGGTTGGACTTGTGCGACTCGATAGTGAGCAATTCATAGGAATATGTGCATGTAGTGTGAGGTCTAACAGGTGACAAATTATTTTTATATTTTTTTTCAAAAGAAATAAAAAATAAATAAATAAGCACATAATTACAACTTTCGAATCACCCGTGTGACCGATAAAATAGAACATAAAATTAAAACAGTCCGAAGTTCAGAATAACCACTGATGCAGGCAACTGTGCCCACACCCCCATCATACTGCTCTGTTCTGAGACCTGTTTCTGTTCTGGGAACCAACCCAGAAGCGTGCGCCTCTGAGTGTTGATACGAGACGCGCGCGCATGGCGCGATGCTATTGGGAGGCACGCGCTTCTGGGCACACCTGTCAGATTGTCAGATTTTGGACTCAGGGGATTGCCCTGGTCCTATGTGCATATTGTAACCCCTGCAGAAATGATTAGTGGAGAATAGCATAAGAAGAAGATGAAGAACATGAAGAAGCGGGCGATTCTGGTCCTTGATGCGGGATGCGCGCGCCTTAGGCTAAAGAGGCCAGAAGCGCGCGCCTCCCCCATCAGGAGTCAGAATGCCCAGAAAAGATGTAGATTTTGATCAGAATGCAAGTTTAACCCTCAAACATCCCCAGCGGAGACGCTACTGTAGATACCCCGGGGGAACCACGGCTTGGCTAGAGCGCGTGAATTATCCTAGGATGTCTAACTTGTTTTTAGAGTCGCCACCTATGTTTTGAGGAACATAAGAAAAACCTATTGATAATAGCCTAAGTTTGATTACGAAAACAGAGATTCTTTGTTTTGAGGTTCGGGGGTTAGGTTACGAGATGGGAAGTACCGAAACACCCATCTCGCCCAACTAAAGTTGGTCTTGCTTGATCAAAATCTACATGAATGATAAACGTTCTTCTTCTTCTTCTCTTCAATCATAAAAAAGGGTTTTAAAAATAGAGTTTGGAATGTAGGAGATAACTCTTTAACCGACCTCAATGAGATGAGGTGATCATTAGAGTCATGTCCAAAATGATTTGGATGATTGCACTTTGATAAAACAAAAAGAAAGAGAAAAGAGATGAAGTTGAGAAGAGGAAAGAAATAGCTTTAACCTGGACTTCAAGAGACTTCAACACTTCTTGTTGAATTACTTGAGAAATCCTTTGGAAAATGCTTTGAAAGTAGAAAATTTGGTTCTTATTGAAATGTGAGATTGAGAGCCAAAGGTCCTTGAAAATGGAGGTAAAGGGGGGGGGGGTTTTATAGGTGAAAGAGAGATGTTTTGTGCCAAAACTCAGTCACCAAGAAATCTTTCCGGGCAAAATCCTGTAAATTGAGCAAGGGAGAGAATCCTGGCCAGAAATCTGTAACCGACGCCCAGAGGCGCGCGCTTCCTGCTTGGGGGCGGGAGGCGCGCGCGTCTGGATCTCCTGTCGGAGGCGCGCGACTCAGAGAAAACGATTTTGACAGAGTGGGCTAGAAAGTCAGCCCTGTTATTCAGTTTAGTCCCTGGACTTAACGAAGTCAGTCAGGAACTTAACGGAGTGCACAGAAACTAACGAGAAACACTTAAAATGGGGAGGAAAACAAAGATCAAAATGTGCAATCGGGGTGAACGGTCTCCAAGGCGGGGTGTCTACAGTGATGTCCTAGGCGGATGTCTGTCTTTCGTCGGCGTGTTGCTTCGCAATCCACGCCGCCGAGGGGCTCTGTAGACACCACGCCTTGGACCGCTCACCCCTGATTGCACACTTAATTTTGTGTTTCTCCCTCTTTTAAGT